>CM035429.1:89724435-89876935 GCA_020310875.1 Ceratopteris richardii
TCTTTCCATCAATCACCTACCAAATAATTCATCATTCGATTCCTCCTAATTCCACGTGACAGTAAGTGCTACAACATATACAACAGATCATAGGTGCATAGGCTAGGTCTTGAAGTGACTTGAGGTTTTCAATAGCACCTATGTTTCTCATGTCTAGTCTCTTCTCTTCTTCCACTCCAACTTTACACATCCATAAGTGCATGTGCTCATGCATCCATGAAGAATACACTACAAGAAATAGGGGGGGGGGGGCGTAGCAACGCCCCCGAATTGAGAAAAAAACGAGCACGATCGCTTATGCGATGCTAGCGTCGCATAAGCGACGGTGCTATTTTTAGATATTTTTTTTACGGGCATTCATCGCATAAGTGATGCCTGCGTCGCTTATGCAACACTAAATGAGTGCGTCGCAAATCTCCTCGCAAACTAGCAACGTTGGCAAACTGGAGAGTGTCGCATATGCGACGCTATGGAATGTAAAAAAAAATTTTGATTTCTCTCGGCACAAATGAACTGAACGCGAGAGCAAGAAGAGACCGAGAGAGAGAGAGAGAGAGAGAGAGAGAGAGAGAGAGAGACCCATCTCGTTGAAGCAAGGTATGTGCACACACACACACAGTTACACACACATACATATGCATACACACACACATATACACACATAGACACACACACACATACACATAGACACACACACATACACATAAACACACACACACACATACACACAAATACACACATATACACACATACACACATAATGTTGCATACACACATGCACACATAATGCATACACATGCACACACATATACACATACATATACACACATAGACACACATAGACACACATACACACACGCATACACACATACACACATACACACATACACACATACACACACATATATGCATACACACACATAGAGAGACATGCACACACATACACATACATGCATACATAATGCATATGCATATGCGTACATACATGCATACACACACATATGCATACATAATGCACATGAATACATACACACACATATGCATACATACATGCATACACAT
The DNA here is from genome assembly GCA_020310875.1 of Ceratopteris richardii. NCBI lineage: Eukaryota > Viridiplantae > Streptophyta > Polypodiopsida > Polypodiales > Pteridaceae > Ceratopteris > Ceratopteris richardii. The sequence continues at coordinate 89,725,498 of CM035429.1, forward strand.
ACACACATAGAAACATACATAATGCACATGCATACATACACATACATAATGCATACACACACATATGCATACATAATGCATACACACACATACACACACATATACATACATACATGCATACACATACACACATACACACATACACACACATAGACACATACACACACATACACACTCATAGACACACACACATACACATAGACACACACACACATACACACACATATACACACACACATACACACATAGACACATACACACATAATGATGCATTCACACACATACACATGCATACACACATACACACACATATACACACACACATACACACATACACACACATATATGCATACAAACACACATAGAGAGACATACACACACATACACATACATGCATACATAATGCATATGCATACATACATACTTACATGCATACATACACATACATAATGCATACACACACATATGCATACATAATGCATACACACACATACACACACCTATGCATACATACATGCATACACATACACACATAGACACATACACACACATAAACACATACACACTCATAGACGCGTAATGACACATACACAGACACACACACATACACACACATATACACACACATACACACACACATACACACATAGACACATACACACATAATGATGCATACACACACATACACATGCATACACATACATATGCATACATACATGCATTACACATACACACATAGACACATACACACACATAGACACATACACACACATAAACACATACACACTCATAGATACACACACGTACACATAGACACACACACGTACACACACATATACACACACATACACACATAGACACATACACACATAATGATGCATACACACACATACACATGCATACACACATACAGACACATATACACACACATACACACATACACACACATATATGCATACACACACACATAGAGAGACATACACACATATACACATACATGCATACATATGCATACATAATGCATATGCATATGCATACATACATACTTACATGCATACATAATGTACATGCATACATACACATACATAATGCATACACACACATATGCATACATAATGCATACACACACATACACACATATGCATACATACATGCATACACATACACACACACACATAGACACATACACACATACAGACACATACACACACATAAACACATACACACTCATAGACACACACACATACACATAGACGGGCACACACATACACACACATATACACACACACATACACACATAGACACATACACACATACACACATAATGATGCATTCACACACATACACATGCATACACACATACACACACATATACAAACACACATACACACATACACACACATATATGCATACACACACATAGAGAGAGAGACATACACACACACATACATTTACATGCATACATATGCATACATAATGCATATGCATATGCATACATACATACTTACGTGCATACATAATGCACATGCATACATACACATACATAATGCATGCATACATACATGCATACACATAGACACACATACACATATAGACACATACACACACATAGACACATACACACACATAAACACATACACACTCATAGACGCGTAGCGACACATACACATAGAGACACACACATACACACACACACATATACACACAAACATACGCACATAGACACATACACACATAATGATGCATACACACACATACACATGCATACACACACATATGCATACATACATGCATACACATACACACATAGACGCATACACACAGATAGACACATACATACACATAAACACATACACACTCATAGACACACACACATACACATAGACACACACACACACACATACACACACATATACACACACACATACACACATAATGATGCATACACACACATACACATGCATAGACACATATACACACATACACACACATATATGCATACACACACACACACGTAGAGAGACATACTCACACATACACATACATGCATACATATACATACATAATGCATATGCATATGCATACATACATACATACATGCATACATACACATACATAATGCATACACACACATATGCATACACACATACACACACATATGCATACAAACATGCATACACATACACACATAGACACATACACACACATAGACACATACGCACACATAAACACATACACACTCATAGACGCACAAACATACACATAGACACACACATACACACACACATATACACACACATACACACATAGACACATACACACATAATGATGCATACACACACATACACATGCATACACACATACACACACATACACGCACATACACGCACATACATACACACATGCATACATACACATACTTAATGCATACACACATACATATGTACATGTATATATATTGATTTCTAGCTCATTTTATTTTATATGTTAGGTATTATGGATCCTAGTAGAGAGAGAAAGGTGAAACTCACTGTCATAAAAAGTCTTATGAGAGCAAGAGTTCCGTCTGATACTCTAGGGGCCATCATGCGTGATTACTCAGAGATGTCCGATGAGGAGCTTGACTATTTGATCCAGATGCTTACCCAGCGATCAGAGGAGGGCTCTTCTGCGGCTCCACATGCAGGAAGACAACTATCTGCTCATAGGTATGTTTTTTTTCATAAAAAATTTTAATGATATTATAACACATATTTTTATTTATTTTTATCTATCTATTTTTAGGAAACCTATACCACCTCCAGATCGTGATAGCAGAGCAAAGTTTCCTATGAGGACATGCATAGGCACCTTAGGACTAGAGTGCGATATAGAGCCAGAGGGGAACATTGTGTACATAGGGAATGGATTGGAGTTCAAGAGAAGAATGCAGGCGCTATGCGACTCTTACCTGCACCTTGTCCACTTACCGTGGAAGTAAGTAAAAATTTTACATATAAATTGAAATAAATATCTTATGTTTTATTTACATTATTTTTTTTTATTTTTGTAGTGAGCATGATGAGAGGGATAAAAAATATGTACTTAGTTCACTTGAGACAGAGTTTGGGACAAGATGGTCGCCTAAGTGGTGTCTAAAATGATGGAGAATGTTAATCTCCAAAAGAACAACTTACTCTTGTGATTAGAGCACCTCTATACCAAGAATAAGTCAAACACTCCACTAATTTAGAGGATCAATTGCTAATTATCAAAAGATTAACAAATCTGTGAAGAAGATGAAACACAGAAAAGTCTGCTGCACTATATCTTCACATTGGCCTATCAAACGTGTAAAGTTTTTTATGAAACTTTGTACGAAGTATCTCCTAGAGATTGCGCATCTACTCCAAGTTGAATCTCTTCAAAAGATTAAGTATAACTTGAGAAATCAACTTCTCAAGTTACCTATGTCAGAAACTGTCATCAAGAACAGTCGACTTTACACCTGTAACTTTTAAGACTTAGTTCTCCTTGAATAGAACCCGTTTTACAAAATGCTTCTAGACATAAGTAGCTTATCTTCCAACTTAAAGATTAAGCCCTCACTCATGCAAAACTTTAAACTGTGCTAGGAGAAATGATCAAAACATTAACTTCGAAATCTGCGCCTGTTTTAGGAACCAATGAACACACTTCACATATGAATGTTCCTACACTTAATTCACTCAGCCTGATTACAATTGGAAGCTAAAACTTTGCACAAAGGTCAAGCAACTCTCAACTTAGACTTGTACAAAAGCATTTCACAATTGATCTACTTTAGAAGGAGAACACGCAGAAACATCGGGCGCAAAAATTTTCTATTTCTCAGAAGAATTACAGTTGAGTGATGAGAGCTAACTCAACTAACTTTTCCTCTTTCTCATGACTTCTGACTTCCTCATTCTTGGCTTCTAACTATTGTCACATATGCTCTCATACATGCCCCAACTTTTCTCAAAGTATTTATAGATAATTTTGTACATGATTCTTACTAAACAAAAGATCTAAGTCATCTATGACTATACTAATGTACATATGTGTACACTTCTCTTGTCCTCTGAATGTAACCTTCTTCCACACTTTAGGAATTGATTCTTCCTTCATCATTTGATCTTCCAAGCCTTCAATTGGTGATTGGTATGCACCAACAGCTCCCCCTCAATCATCAATTGAGGTTTTCTCTGTCTTCTTTATACTTGCCATGTCTTTGAACCTTTGTAACTTAGGTCCATCCAGACTCTTTGTCATCATATCTGCCACTTGTTCTTTTGTTGGAGTGTACATCACTTCAATCTCTTTATCTAGTACCTTTTCCCTCAAGAAATGATACTGAATCTCTATATGCTTAGTCCTGGCATGAAAAACAGGATTAGCTACCAAATACAAAGAACTCATATTGTCTCCAAAAATTATTGGAGTACTATGATCAAACTCAAAACTTTTCATCAAGGTCTTCAACCATATCACTTCCTTTGCAGCTTCTACCATTCCTTTATACTCAGCTTCTGTGGATGATAAAGCAACTGTATGTTGCTTCTTTGAACACCAAGAAACTAGCTTATCTCCAACATAACAAAGATATCCATGAGTAGACCTTCTATCATCTGAGTCACCTGCCCAATCTGCATCACTAAACACTTTGATTCTTGTGTCAGAAGTGAAACCATAGTACAAACCTTCACTTAAGGTTCCCTTGATATATCTGAGTACCCTTTGGGCTGCAATCCAATGAGTCTTCTTTGGACAATGCATAAATTGTGACAACACACCTACTGCATATGATAGATCTGGCCTTGTCAAGGTAGCATAGATTAGACTACCCACCAAACTCTGATATTTCTTCATGTCATTGAACTCTTCACCTCCATACCTGCTTAATTTATGATTTACCTCCAATGGTGTAGTTGAGGTCTTGCAATCTTCCATGTTAAACTTGACTAGAAGATTCTTCAAGTATCTCTCTTGTGAAACATATACTCCATGTTGAGTATACACAATCTGCATTCCTAGAAAATAAGATAAGTTTCCCAAATCACTTATCTTAAACTCCTTCTCTATTTGTCTTTTGAGTTCATTGATTCCTTGAGCATCTGTTCCTGTAACAATAATATCATCAACATAAATGCACATGTAAATGTATCCATTTTCACTTGCCTTCACTAGCAAGCTACTATCTGCCTTTGATGCTTGAAATCCACATTCATTCAAGAACTTGACCAATCTGTAATTCCAAGCTCTTGGGGCTTGCTTCAACCCATATAAAGCTCTCTTGAGCTTACACACATAATCTGATCCAATTGATTCCATGAAGCCTTCTGGTTGCTCCATATATACTTCATCTGCAATGTATCCATTTAGAAATGCATTTTTCACATCCAATTTTGATAATTTCCATCCCTTGCAAGCAGCAATAGCAATCAATGTCCTAATTGTAGACATCTTAGCAACAGGACTAAAGGTTTCATCATAATCTACCCCATAAGTTTGGGCATAACCTTTGACCACAAGTCTAGCCTTATATCTAGACACCTTACCATCTGCAAACCTCTTTGTTTTATATACCCACTTGCATCCAATGACCTTCTGATTCTTTGGTCTTGGTACTAGTTCCCAAGTTTCATTTTCAAGTAGAGCATCATACTCTTCCTGCATTGCCTTCTCCCAATTCTGTTTACCTTTGGCTTCTTCATAAGTGGTTGGATCTTCTTCTGTTTTCACAATGTAAGCATAATCTTTTGTTGTTAGAAAAGATGTATCATAACTATACCTTATAGGTTCTTTCCTTTCCCTTGTAGATCTTCTGATTTCTGCACTTCTTGAAGTTTCAGCCTCATTTGATTCTGGATCAAATCTTGGCCCTTCTTCTACATGATCCTGCACTCTACATCTAGAGTCAACTTCATCAACAATTTCTTCACAAACTTTTACCTTTGCCTTTCCTTTCCTTTGAATTTCTTCAACACCTGTATACTCATTTGTTGATCCTGTATACCACATATTTTGCTCATCAAATGTCACATCTTTAGTAACAAGAAATTGCTTTGTGGATGGACTCCACAACCTGTAACCCATCTGTCTATCATCATATCCAATAAACACATACTTCTCTGCTTTTGGTTCTAGCTTATGTCTTAATTGTGAAGGAACATAAGCATATGCAATACATCCAAATACTTTACAATGATCAAGACTAGGCTTCTTACCCCACCATGCTTCATAAGGGGTTCCTCCATCCAAAGCTTTGCAAGGCAACCTATTCACAAGGTATGTTGCAGTGTTAATGGCTTCTGCCCATAAGTAATTTGGACAATTCTTTTCCTTCATCATGGCTCTTGCAAACTCTACAAGAGTTCTATTCCTCCTTTCTGCTACTCCATTCTGTTGAGGGGAGTACCTGCAAGTTACTTCTCTTTTGATACCTGCATTCCACAAATAATCATCAAACTCTTTTGAGAAATACTCTCCCCCTCCATCTGATCTTAACCTCTTGAGCTTTTGTCCTGTGATCCTTTCTGCATAAGCATGAAAATGTTTGAATGTCTTGAAAACTTCTGATTTATCCTTGATTACATACAAAGTAATCCACCTGGTTGCATCATCAACAAACAACACATAATATCTGGATCCATTTATGCTATAGTCCCTTGAGGGACCCCATACATCTGTATGAACCAATTCAAGCATATTTGAATGCTTGTACCCTGATTTGTTGTAAGAACTCTTATGTGCTTTACCTAATTGACAAGCTTCACACTTGTACACCATATGTTGCCCTTCAATATTTGGCAATCCAAGCACCACCTGATTCTTTGACATCTCCTTTATAGCTCTCTCATTGAAATGACCTAGCCTTTTATGCCATAGGTCTAATTCAGATACCTTTTGACCTCCATAGGTAAATAATGCATGTCCCACATTACCTTGGACTTTGAGAGTGAACAATCTTCCTTCCTTTTTACCTGCAATTATGTTTCTATATCCCTGATTTGGATCTTGTACATAAACACCATCATTTGTGAATCTTACCTCATATCCTTTCTCCACAATTTTCCCTACACTTATCAAATTTTTAGGAATAGTAGGAACATAAAGTACCTTGCTCAGAAGTGTACTTCCACTCTTTGTCTTCACTGATCCAATGCTCTCCACTTTATGTTTGGTATTATCACCTGTCTGAACTGTATGTCCATTCACCCTTGCTTCCATATCAGTCATCAAGGATAGATTCCCACTCAAATGGTTGCTGCACCCTGAGTCAATATAAAACACTCTTTGATCTTCTCCCATTGATTCATGAGTTGCATTCAAGATAAGAGTCATGTCATCCTTTTGATCTGATGCATAATTATAATAATTATTGTTGTAGGACTGAGATTGGAAGTTTCTTCCACCTCCTCTACCATATGATGTCCTACCTCCTCTTCCTCTGAAATTGCCTCTTTGGTTTCTGCCTCCTCTACCTCTTTGACTATAATTCTGATTATTGTTTCCACCATTTTGATTGTTATACCAACAATCATTTGCCAAATGATTTGTTCTGCCACAAATCCAACAAGCTTTAGCATTATCTTTGTTCTTACCTCCTCTTCCTTTACCTCTGAAATTTGTCTTTCCTTTTGTGAAGTTAGCTTGATTTGAATTCCCTTCATCATCATTTGATTGCTTTCCCTTGCCATTCTTTTTCTTATCTTTGGAGTACATAGCTTGACTTGTACTTCTATCATTGTCTCCTTTAAGATCCTGCTCAAAGGTTAACATGTGTCCTAGCAATTGATTAAGATCAGGAGTAAAGTGATCAAGTGACAATTCTATGGACAATATAAAAGGCTTCCACTTCTCATCTCCTCTCAAACCTGTAAGTATTTGTCTTACCAACTTTTCTTCTTCAATATCTTCATCCACTGCTCCCAAGCTATCTGCAATATCTTTCATCCTTGCCACATAATCTGAAATTGATTGTGAACTCTTCTTCTTGAAGGTTGTGAACTCAGCCCATAGTGAGGACTTCCTTGACTTAGTTGTATTTTGGAAATGCTCTTCCAAGGCATTCCAAACATCTGTGGCACTTTCCAAACCTCTGATGTGAGGTAAAAGGTAATCATTTACAGCCATGTAGATGATACTCCTTGCTTGAGCATCCTTTCTCATCCAAGTCTTCAACATTGCAAGCTCTTCCCTAGTAGGAATACTTGGATCTGCAAACTCAGGTTTTTCTTCATCTCCTGTAATAAATGATATAAGATCTTTGCTCATGAGGTGTGCTTCCATCCTCATGGACCATGCTGGATAGTTCTCCCTATCTAGCTTATCAATCTGCAAGCTTTCTCCCATCTTGTATCCACCTGTGTATTGAAATCTTCAAGTTTTACAAACAATGTATGTACCTTTACTTCGAATTGAACTCCTTTTGCCTTTCTTGATGTCAAATAGTCTTCTCCTCAAACTTTGACTCCAAGCTTCCACTTCTTAGTCCTTCAAGTGTTGAATTTCTTGAATCTGCAGCAGTCGGGATCCTCCTTTTCTCAATTTGATGTCTCCTGCTCTGATACCACTGATGGAGAATGTTAATCTCCAAAAGAACAACTTACTCTTGTGATTAGAGCACCTCTATACCAAGAATAAGTCAAACACTCCACTAATTTAGAGGATCAATTGCTAATTATCAAAAGATTAACAAATCTGTGAAGAAGATGAAACACAGAAAAATCTGCTGCACTATATCTTCACATTGGCCTATCAAACGTGTAAAGTTTTTGATGAAACTTTGTACGAAGTATCTCCTAGAGATTTCGCATCTACTCCAAGTTGAATCTCTTCAAAAGATTAAGTATAACTTGAGAAATCAACTTCTCAAGTTACCTATGTCAGAAACTGTCATCAAGAACAGTCGACTTTACACCTGTAACTTTTAAGACTTAGTTCTCCTTGAATAGAACCCGTTTTACAAAATGCTTCTAGACATAAGTAGCTTATCTTCCAACTTAAAGATTAAGCCCTCACTCATGCAAAACTTTAAACTGTGCTAGGAGAAATGATCAAAACATTAACTTCGAAATCTGCGCCTGTTTTAGGAACCAGTGAACACACTTCACATATGAATGTTCCTACACTTAATTCACTCAGCCTGATTACAATTGGAAGCTAAAACTTTGCATAGAGGTCAAGCAACTCTCAACTTAGACTTGTACAAAAGCATTTCACAATTGATCTACTGTAGAAGGAGAACACGCAGAAACATCGGGCGCAAAAATTTTCTATTTCTCAGAAGAATTACAGTTGAGTGATGAGAGCTAACTCAACTAACTTTTCCTCTTTCTCATGACTTCTGACTTCCTCATTCTTGGCTTCTAACTATTGTCACATATGCTCTCATACATGCCCCGACTTTTCTCAAAGTATTTATAGATAATTTTGTACATGATTCTTACTAAACAAAAGATCTAAGTCATCTATGACTATACTAATGTACATATGTGTACACTTCTCTTGTCCTCTGAATGTAACCTTCTTCCACACTTTAGGAATTGATTCTTCCTTCATCATTTGATCTTCCAAGCCTTCAATTGGTGATTGGTATGCACCAACATAAAAGAGATGCGGACACTTATGGCTCATCGTCGCGATAATGCACGGTATGCACTAGTTTTATGTATATATATGTGGATATGAGAATGTGTGTTTATGCATGTATGTATGTATATGAGAGAGAGAGAGAGAAGAGTGAGACTAGAGGTACAAATACACGCATACACACACATATACATCATACATGCACATTTACACACATATACACATACATGCACATTTATATATACACACACATACATGCACATTTTTACACACACATACATATGCATGCAATGAGACAATGAACTTCAAATGCTCATAGCGACCAGCATGATTAGAATCAGAGGAAATCCTTTTATGGGAGTGATAAAAATATGGTTGAGTATATATAATGCACAAGAGTACAAGAAATAAGAAAAATATGCTTTTGGAATGAACCAAACACTCAATAGTGGTACCTCCTATTTTTTAGGATTACATAGAGATTGACCCCGATATAGGAAAACTAAGATTTCTCTCAATCTACACAACCAAATGCTTTGAAAATTTAAGATCATAAACCAAACACTAATACCTTTCCAATGAGTTCTCTTTCATCCAATTTGGATCTCTGTAGCGAGAGAAGCAACCTCTGCAAGATTACTGTTGTTGAAGAAGATGATGCAGAAAAATGAAGGAGTAAGACAATGATGGCCACAAGTGTATGTATTGCTTCCATGTAATGTACAAGTGATTTGAAGTATTTATAAAGACTTGTGAAGTGCTCCACGACCTCTAAAATTGGATTTTGAATTCAAATGAAGGTGGTAAAGGTTGTTGGAGGGAATCAATTCACTTTCCTACAATCTAAGAAAAGTGAAGATCTAATTTGATCTACTTTTAGGTAATTGATTGATTGAAACTCAACCACCACAAATTCGTGGAGTTTGGGCTCTCTCTTTATCCTTTTACATGTGTGAAGATATAGGCATTTACAATGGTAAAAGATCCATAAAAAATCTTCAAAAGAAATACAATAAGTGAGCATAAGTAAAATAACTCTCCAAGCGATAGATTTTGATGTAGATCAAATCCACCAAAAGCATAGTGTAAGCTTGATGTTCCAAAAACTTCCCCTCAAGCTAAAGTATGCTTGAGTCTTCATTGTCTAATAGGTTGAATACATGCCATGACTTTGAATCTACAAAGCTTTTTTCCATCAAGTGCCTCCGTCATCATATCTGCTACTTGCTTTTCAATAGGAACAAAAGAAATGTCAATATCCTTTGCCATGAACTTCTCTTTGATGAAGTGGTAATGAACCTCTATGTGTTTGGTCTTTGCATGGAAAATAGGGTTTGCTACAAGATGCATGGAACTTACATTATCTCCAAATATGTGAGGTTTGAAACTGATAAGTCCCAAGTCTGTATACAATGCTTTTAACCATATTGCCTCTTGAGTTGCTATGGTCAAACCTCTATACTCTCCTTTAGTTGAGGATAAAGCAACTATTGGTTGCTTCTTGGAAATCCATGACACTAGCTTTGAACTTGCAAATGCTAAGTAACCAAAGGTACTTCTTCTATCATCCTTAGCTCTTGCCCAATCTGCATCTGAATAGATTTTGATATCCAAATCTGAAGCGTAAGGATAGAATATACCTTCATTGATTGTACCTTTGAGATACTTAAGTACTCTCTTAGTTGCATCCATGTGTGATCTTCTAGGTGAGTGCATGAATTGACTAAGTACTCCCACACTATATGAGACATCTGCCCTTGTATGGTAGCATATATCAAATTACCTACCAAGCTTTGATATTCTTTAACGTCTTCAATTTTCTCACCTTCATTTGCAATGTCCAAGACTAGGTTTTCTTCCATGCCATGCTTCATAAGGAGTCATACCTTGAAGTGATTGGGATGGTCATCTATTGACAAGGTACACAACAGTTGAATAGCCTCTACCCATAGATAATGCGGCAACCTCTTCTCTTCAAGCATTGTTCTAGATGATCCAACCAATGTCTTATTTCTTCTCTCTGCAATTCCATTCAGTTGAGGAGAGTGCCCTAGTAGTCACTTCCCTTTTGATACCTTTATCTTGCAAGAACTCATTAAACCCGTTGGAGAAGTATGCTACCCCTCCATCATATCTGAGCTTCTTGAGTGATCTACCTATATGGTTCTCCACATGTGCTAGATATTTTTTGAGGTAATCAAACACTTCATTCTTACTCTTGATAAAGTATAGAATAGTCCATCTAGTATGGTCATCAATAAATGATACATAATACCTTGATCCTTCCAATGAAGGTTGTTGACTTGGTTCCCATACATCTATATGTACTAAGTCCAATAAGTTGTTGTGGATGTAGCCTTTGTGGTTGAATGGTTGTCTTTGTGCCTTTACAATTTAACATGCATCACACTTGTTGATCATGTTTTGCTTTGATATGTTTGGCAAACCAAGAACACTTTGATCCTTGCATATATCTTTCAAGGTTCTTTCATTCACATTAGCAAGTCTCTTATGCCACACTTCAAGCTCACTTAGGTTTGAGACCCAAAAGTGAGTAGAGCTATGTTCCTAGTTTCTCTTATTCAAAAGTAAAGAGCCTACCATGCTTCTCACCTCTGACTATCTTCTTGAATCCTTGACATGGATCTTCCACAAAAGCTCCATGTTGGGTGAACCTAACTTGCAAGCCTTTTTCAATTATTTGACCTACACTTATTAGGTTTTTAGTGATAGTGGGTACATTGAGAACCTTACTTAGAATGTTTGTCCTACCATTGGAAGCTTTGAGATTACCAATCTTCTCCACATTGTGCTTTGTGTCATCCCCTGTTTGAACTTCATGTCTATGATTTGGACTTTCCAAATCAGATAGAAAAGCAATATTGCCTACAACATGATTTGAACATCTTGAATCTATGTAGAACAAATGATCATCTTCTTTACCTTCTTTGTGTCTAAGATTCATTAGAAGCAATGTGTCTTCCCATTGAACCAAAACATTTTACTGGCGTGGTTGGTCTTATCACAAATGGCATAGGGTTGAACATTCTGACCTTTGTCTTTGTCATGCTTTGGTCCTTTCTTCTTCCCTTTCCACTTTCTCTTGCTTGCGAAGTTCGCTTGGTAAGTCTCCCCTTCATCTTCTTCCTTCTTCTTTCCTTTCAACTTCTTGTCCTTATTATCTACATATAGAGCACTAGTTGAACTACCATGATAGGAGTTACCTTTCTTTATGCTATTGTTGGCCTCTTGATTGAAGAGTTATCTAGGAAATATGTTAAAGTCTAGAGTTTGCACATCCATGATGAGATCATAAGCCATGGTGAAGGATTGCCATTGCTTATCACTTTGAATCCCATTGAGAATTTGCCTCATGATAGCCTCTTCTTCAGCGAGATCTCCATTGGATGCTAGCTAATCCACAACCTCCTTGACCTTGATAACAAACTCTGGGCTGGGATGGTTTGTTTAGGTGTCTTCTTCATTTGGTTGAACTCGTTCTAAAGATGATTCTTTCTTGCTTTGGTATTAGTAGAAAAGAAAGTCTCTAGGGCATCCCAAGTCTCTTGAGATGTCTTTCATACTCTAATATGTGGTAATAGAAAGTGAGAGATAGAGTTTAATATGTAGGACCTTTCTTGAGCATCCCTTGTGTACCAAAGAGTGAGCTTATTTGTCTCCTCTTGTGTAGCTCCTCCTTTGGATCTTGGAATAGGCATAGCTTCATCACCTGCTACAATTCCATAAAGATTTCTACCTTGCAAATAAGCCTCCATTCGGATTTGCCAAGCTGCATAGTTGTGTGAATCAAGCTTCTCAATGATTGAGGGAAAGTTGTAACCCATCTTGGTCTAGCTCTACCAAAAGAACTTGGAGAAGCTTGTAGGAGGTAGAAAAGTGAGTTGCAAAGTGAAAAGTTTAGTCTAGCCAACCAGCACAAGATCAGCCCTTGAGCTTATGCAAAATCAAATAGACCTTATAGCATGCGATAAGTGCAATAAAATGCACTATGTACTTTGGAGCATCAAGGAGAAAGAGTTGATACAAAATAGATAGGTTTGCACATCGGCAGATGTAGTTGGTAGTTTCATCAGACAAGTCGAGATAAGCGGGTACCATCTCTGTGCTAACACAAAGAGCCATGAAGCCAAACTGTCATCTCGAATTGTGACAGAGAGAGGAAATGACTAGCATCCCTGTAAGGTTGCACCTGTCCATTCCCTCTAGCAAGGTTGTGTGCCAATTATATCAACAATGCAACACAAGACAAAGCAGATATTACACGATTGATTTGAGGTCCTCTATGTGGAGGTGGTGAAGCCGTAAAGGGCAAAAATAGAAGCAGAGCTGCACGCCTTTCTTCTCTCTCTCTCTCTCTCTCTCTCTCTCTCTCTCTCTCTCTCTCTCTCTCTCTCTCTCTCTCTCTCTCTCTCCCCAGAGAAAATGGCACAACACTATTTCTGGAGGACTCTGTAGTTTGTGCATGAACAGATGTATTGACGATGTGAGAGATTTTTTAATCTATACAATAGTAGCAAGGAGTTAAATCGTTGGCACTCTCGTGCTCTTTTCACTTTGTCAAAGAGTTGAAGAAAGGTGTAGCGTAGCTTTGGGTCAAGCTTCATATCTACTCTATATTTCAAATAGAAGTCTGTTGCACCATCCACACGAGATTACACTAGAGAGATCTCCGAATTTCACGTGGGTTTCGTTGGATTAATTGACTTTACATCTACTCAAATACATCGAGCATGAGACACAGAAGCAATGTGGGGACTGCCATACCTTTGGGTTTGAATTTCATCGTGGCATCATCCATTATGTCAATATAACATGTTTGAATTAATGAACACATCCTTGCTAGTTTGAATTGTTTTTATCATCCTTGCTCAAGGATTCTGCTCATTTGAGATTATTTAGAAGGTTTGATCTTTAAGCAAGGGATCATATAGGCATTGCTTTTTTCAAAATCACTTTAACATCGGGATCTTATGTGATTACCTCTAAGATTTGGAAGTACACTTGATATTTGACATCATCTCTCTCCATAAGATATTGGATGGCACTAACTACAAATCATTATACTCCATCACCAAGGGGTTCTTATGTAATATCAAAGGGTCTTTAACCTTCATTGTGGCACAACCTTTGAATCCTTCATTTTTGCACTCCAAGCATTTAAAGTGCCAACATTTTAAGGGATCATATTATATTTCTTCAAAGGAGTCAATCCTCACTTTTTGAAACAATTTGGTGTTGGGTGTGTGTAGAAGTGTGAGAGGCACACGAGAAGCACACACAAGAAGCACAAATGCAGCAAGACACATGGAAAAGGCAGATGGCTGGAAAAGCTCACTCTATTGATGATGAACTGAACTAAAGTAATAGCTGAATAATATCCCTACGTACAAAGTACCACCACATATGAGTGAATCATGTATGTGGTAACATGAGGGAAAAACCTCTAGCTAGCACTAGAGTAAAAAGTGGTCCTATATAGGGAAACGGTTCACATCAAAGCTACTCGAGGAACACATAAGTGTAACAAATCCCCTAGAGCAAATGATGTGAATACATACAGGGAGTGACAGATTAGCCCCCATAAGGTAATAAGCCTAAAGCTTTGCAAAAAAAAACTTTTCCTATGGAAGAGCTTTGGTGAATATGTCTATCACATTATCTTGTGTAGGCACTGTTGGAACATCAAGCTTAAACTATGCTTGAGGTGGATTTGATCTACATCAAAGGCTATCGTGTCGAAAGAATATCCGTTGGAGAGTTCTTTTTTGTATGCTCATTTATTGTATTTTTTGAGAGATTTTTTTGATGGTTCATTTACCATTGTAAAAGCCTTGAGCTTTACACATGTAAAGGTAGAAAGATAGAGCCCAAATCCCACGAATTTGTCGTGGTTGAAATTGCATTCAATCAAGCAATCAATCACCTAAAAGTAGATGAAACTAGATCTTCACTTTTCCTAGATTGTAGGAAAGTGAATTGATTCCCTCCAACAACCATTACCACCTTCATTTGAATTCAAATTTCACTTGTAAAAGTCGTGAAACACTCCTAGAGTCTATATAAAGACTTGAAATCACTTGTACAATACAGGGAAGCAATACACATACACTTGTGACCATCATGGTCTTTCTCCTTCAATTCTCTGCATCATCTTCTTCGCCAACATATAATCTTGTAGAGGCTGCTACTCTCTCTCCAAAGCTTCAAATTGAGTGCAAGATGGCTCATTGGAAAGGTATTAGTGTCTAATTTATGTCTATAAAATTTCAAAAAGCATTTAGTTTAGCAGATTTGGAGAAATCTGAGTTTTTTTGTCTCGGGATCAATCTCTACATATTCTTGAAAAATAGGAAGTACCACCGTTGAATATCGCATTCATTCCTATAGCGTAATTTTCTTATTCCTTATACTTTTGTGCATTCCATACACTCAACCCTATGTGTATCACTTTAATAAAAGGATTTTTTCTAATTGTAATCAGGCTGGTCAATATGGGCATTTGAAGTTCATTGTCTCTTCCATAGATAGTAAGTTTTTTGAGCTAGTCGACCCGCGAATCTATCTGTTTTGTATCGACTCATTCTCCTTTGGAAGCTAGTGTCATGGAGTTCCAAGAAGCAACCAACAGTTGCTTTATCCTCAACTGAAGCAGAGTACAGAGGCTTGACCATAGCAACTCAAGAGGCAATATGGTTAAAAGCATTGTATACAGATTTGGGACTAGTGAGTTCCAAACCTCACATGTTTGGAGATAATGTAAGTTCCATGCATTTAGCGGCAAATCCTATTTTCCATGCGAGAACCAAGCACATAGAATTCCATTACCACTTCATCAGGGAGAAGCTCATGGCAAAGGAGATTGACATTTCTTTTGTTCCAACTGAAAAGCAAGTAGCAGATATGATGACGAAGGCACTTGATGGAATAAAGCTTTGTAGATTCAAAGCTATGGCAGGTATTCAACCTATCAGAGAATGAAGACTCAAGCATACTTTAGCTTGAGGAGGAGCTATTGGAACATCAAGCTTACACTATGCTTGAGGTGGATTTGATCTACATCAAAGGCTATCGCGTCGAAAGAATATCCGTTGGAGAGTTCTTTTTCGTATGCTCATTTATTGTATTTTTTGAGAGATTTTTTTGATGGTTCATTTACCATTGTAAAAGCCTTGAGCTTTACACATGTAAAGGTATAAAGATAGAGCCCAAATACCACGAATTTGTGGTGGTTGAAGTTGCATTCAATCAAGCAATCAATCACCTAAAAGTAGATCAAACTAGATCTTCACTTTTCCTAGATTGTAGGAAAGTGAATTGATTCCCTCCAACAACCATTCTCACCTTCATTTGAATTCAAATTTCACTTGTAGAAGTTGTGGAACACTCCTAGAGTCTATATAAAGACTTGAAATCACTTGTACAATACATGGAAGCAATATACATACACTTGTGACCATCATTGTCTTGCTCTTTGAATTCTCTGCATCATCTTCTTCGCCAACAGTAATCTTGCAGAGGTTGCTGCTCTCTCTACAGAGCCTCAAATTGAGTGCACGATGGCTCATCGGAAAGGTATTAGTGTCTAATTTATGCCTATAAATCTTCAAAGCATTTGGTTTAGCAGATTTGGAGAAATCTAAGTTTTTCTGTCTCGGGGTCAATCTCTACGTATTCCTGGAAAATAAGAAGTACCACAGGTGAATGTCGCATTCATTCCTATAGCATAATTTGATTATTCCTTATAATTTTGTGCATTCCATACATGCAACCCTATGTGTATCACTCCCATAAAGGATTTTTTCTAATTGTAATCATGCTGGTCGCTACGGGCATTTGAAGTTCATTGTCTCTTCCATAGATAGTAAGTTTTTTGAGGTAGTCGACCCACGAATCTATCTGTTTTGTATCAACTCATTCTCCTTGATGCTCCAAAGTACATAGTGTATTTCTTTGCACTTATTGCATGCCTATAAGGTCTATTTGAGTCTCCATAAGCTCAAGGGCTGGTCTTGTGCCGTTGGCTTAACCAAAATTCGTCGCTTCGAAACACACTTTTCTACCTTCTACAAGCTTCTCCAAGTTCTTTCAACATATAGCAAATCAATATCTCTTGCATGAAGGCGCTCTCTCACATAGTGATAATGCACCTCAATATGTTTGGTCCCTGCATGAAACACTAGGTTTTGTGCAACAGCTAATGCACTCTGACTGCCAGTGAGAGTATGCGTAGCAACATCAATCTCCATGCAAAGATCCATCAATAAGCGTTTCAACCATATACACTCCACCATAGCTGTGAAAAATACCCTATTCTCAGCTTCACAACTCGATGTCGCCACTGTAGGTTGCTTCTTAATTAACCAAGATATGCATGAGTCTCCAACAAAAAAGCAAATACCACTAATGGACACGCGAGTATCATAACAACCAGCCCAATCACTATCTGTAAAAGCATGCAAGCATGGCCTGATATCTCTTCCATAAAAGAGACATCAACTCAAAGTTCCTTTGAGATATCTAAAGACACGTTTCACTGCTTACCAATGCTTAGTGCCAGGGCTATGCATGAATCGACTCAACTGGGAAACTGCATACTATACATCCATCCTTGTGTTGCATGCATATATAAGACATCCGATAGTTTACTGATAAAGAGAAGTGTCGAATGCATCATTGGAATCCTCAACTGAGAACCTAAATCCTGTCTCAATCGGTGTGGAAATTGGATTGCAATCCTCAAACTCAAAATGCTGAAGTAGTTTTTCAACATAGTTTGCTTGATGCATAACAATTCCCCCCTCAACGGATACAAACTAGATGCCAAGATAGTAGCTCAAAAGACCAAGATAAGTGACATAAAAAATATGCTGCAAATTAGCCATAAGAATGTCAAGTTTTGCATCACATGACCTAGTCAAGAGTATATCATCAACATAAAGAACAAGCACTATAAGATGAGCCCCATTTTTGCGTACATAGAGTGTGCTTTCAATTGGACTACATGTGAAGCAAAGAGCAATCAAGTGCTTATGGATTTTGTCATACCATGCACGTGGAGGTTGCTTGAGACCATACAAGGCTTTATGCAAACAAAAAACCATATGTTTGTGCATTTTCAGCCCTATTTGGCTGGACTACATGGCCATAGTCAAGCGCACCATTTTGGAACAAAGACATGAGTGTATCGAACAGATTTTGTGAGCTAATTCTTGGCTGTTTTTTGAATTCAAGTAGAGGGAAAACTGAATTTCCAGCAAATACCACATCTCGACACACAATAATTGTGTTTTTCAATGGATGGTATGCACGATATCCCTTAATTTCATAACTATAACCAACAAATATACATTTCTTTTCCTTGACATCAAGTTTGTGACGTTGTTGCGATGGCACAAGAGCATATGCCATCCATTCCAAGCCTCATAAGGAGTAATGACTCTCAATGCTTTTGTAGGGTATTGATTCAACACCTAGTTTTCACACATGGACGCTTCCATCCAAAGCTTATGAGGAAGGTGCTTTCCTTTAACCATACATTGTGCCATTTCAAGAAGAGTTCTATTTTTATGATCAGCAATACCATTTTATTGAGGTGTATATGGCACTGTACATTGGTGTGAAATACCTCTTTCATGAACAAAAGCATTAAACTCATGTGACATGTATTCACCACCACAATCCATGCTTAGAGTCAAGAGATTTTGTGAAGAAAAATTTTCAGCCATAGCTAAAAATGCTTTGAAGCAAGAAAATACCTCATTCTTTGCTTTCATAGGATACACCCATGTATGGCGAGTAGCATCATCAATGAAGGTAACAAAACATACATGCTTCCCAAAAGATGGAGTCTTGACATGACCACATACATCACTATGAACAAGCTACAATTTTCTTATAGTGTGTGTGTGAGTATCTTTTGGAAGAGAAGCATGATGCATTTTTCAAAGAATGCAACCTTCACATGCATGCTTTTGAATGGACTCAAGTGTAGGCAAACCAATAACCATGTCCTTCTTTTGCAAGTAAAGCACACTATTGAAATTCAACTAACCAAAACGAACATGCCAAAGCTCCATTTCAGTCATGGAAGAAGTATGAGCAACCAAGGCATTCGAGGTAGCCCTCTTGTATGTATGCATGTGATACAAACCATTACATAATGTACTGAACATCACAATAATATCTCCATTTATGAAATCATGAACCATACACTTATCATCAACAAAGTGTACATGAAGTCCAGCTTTGGCAATCAACGAAACTAGAATTAAGTTCTTCTTGATATCGGGTACATATAATGCATTTTTCAAGAGAATCACACCTCCATTTGTAGCCATAAGCTCAATTTCTCCTAATCCAATGATAGGATAAGAGGAATTGTTTGCGCATACCACATGCCCTCCTTTGGGTGCATTTTTCAAAGATGCAAAAAACCTTTTGCATGAAATTATGTGCTTTGAAGCACCACTATCAAAGAACTAATCCAAATCAGCCTCACTCACAACCATACACTTAGAATGCAATGATAAATCATAATGACATGTAACAACACATGCCCAAAAATCTTGAGCCATGTTAGCTCCATCATTCTTTGCATTTGCTGAATTTTCAGCAATAGACATGTCGGATTCCTTTTTCTTTCCATTGTGTTTAGCAAGCTTTCTACACTCATCAATAGTATGATCAGCCTTTCGGTAATATTTGCATTTTTTCTTCTTTTGCAAATCACCATCATTAGAGGAATGAGTGGAAGAGGAAGGTTGAGGCTTTGGTTTTGATCAACCCAAAGTTGAACCATACTTGCTTTTCCCCTTTTGTGAGATAGCAAGTGCTTGCATTCCCTCAATCAAACCACTCCTATTCACTCTAGATTGCTCTTCTTTCAAAAGAAGAGACAAAACCTCATAAAATGCATACATATTGGGATTTCCTTTTGCAACCAAATAGAGTGTAGAAGCAAATCTTTGAAAAGATTCTAGTAATCTATTCAACAATGTAGAGATGAGTGATGCATCCGGAATAATCTCATCTATGTTTTCCAATTGCTCTTTAAAGTCCTTGATGCGTGTCACATACACATCCACAGACTCATTTTTAGCCATACATACATCATCAGGTTGCTTCCTCAAGTATGCAACACGTGCTTCATTACGCACGGCATACAAAGAAGCAAGAGTGTCTCATGCCTGCCTTGATGTAGAAGATGACCGAATGTGTGGAACTATATGACGTTTCACAGAAAGTGCAATCAATGCATGAGCTTGAGCATCTTTTCCATCCCATTTAAGTTGCTCCTATGTGGGTGGAGAAGGAGAAACCACTTTAGTTGAAGAAGAAGCTCCATCTCTCACAGTAGACTATGAAGTAGAAGAACCTATGAGTCTTCGATCTACATATACCACTATGTTCCAAAGTTGTTTTGCAACAAGAACATGCTTCATCATGTAAGAGCACATTGGATAGTTGGTATCATCAAGCTTATCTTCAGCTTGAAGCATGCCAAACAAGTCATTGCTGCCCGCTATTTCACTAACGAACAAGAATGTGAGAAAATCTTTACTTCGATGAAAGCTGAAATGAATGCTAAAATTTCAGCTTACAAATCGTCACTCTGATGGTGATTCTAACTGCATGAATGGATTTGAAATGGTGGTAAAACCCCAATGCAACCAGTGGAAATGCTTCTTGGTTGCTCAAGGAAGGGTAATCTAAGCCACACAAGGATCTCAAAGTGTGGAGCTACTCTAAATCCCCTCCCCCCTTTAGTGTCAACTTCGTCTATTTTTCCAAGTGTGGTGATGCATTTAATGAAGTTCTATATCTTCACAGGCTACAATGTTTACTATTTAAAATGTGACTTCATTGAGTATGTTGTACTTACCATCGTTCACGCCTATGTTCATGCCCACAGAAGAAAGATCAACTGGAACAAATTATAACTTGTGGGAGGATACCATCAAAGCTCATTTGTACATAAACTTGTTGTATGAAGTTGTAGATGCTAGAGAACCCGAGATTGGCAAGGATAGTGATCCTAATGCATGGAATGTTTGGAATGTAAAGGATAAGGGAGACCTAGGCAGACTATTGCTAGCTTGCAATGAGTTAAGGAAAAGGAGTATCACTTCTTATAAAACTTTTTATGATGCTTGAAAGATACTTCAAGATTTTTATGAAGATAGGACCCTCTCTAGAATTTAAGCCCTAGAAGTAGAATTCCATAACCTAGTCATTAAGCCCTATGATCCCCTCACTAAGGTCATTGCCACTTTTGAAGATTACTAATGTAAATTTGCGTAATATGGCTATTAGGCTTCTACACAGACTCCCTAAGTCATATGAAACATTTGTAATGACCCTTTACAATTGAGGTCAAGTTTTGACTTGGGAGGAATTATGAAGACTCTTGCTTCTCCACAAATCATGAGCAAATTCTTCAACATCTCAAGACAAAGCTATGAAAACTAAGGGAGCCTTCAACAAGCCTAAGCACTCTGGCAATCAGTCTAAAAATGCTTCTAAGAAAGGCTCCAACTAGTCGTCCAAAAAGTTTATATATAATTATTATGGGAAATCAAAAAACCTTTAAAAGTTTTTTTATAAGAAGAAGAATAATTTAAAAGCATCTACATCCGAAAATCAAGCTAAGCCTTCTCTGCATAGTCTCATTATTCAAGTGAAGATCTCTTCATCTCAACAAACATCAATGCTTTAATCACTTCTAGCTCATCACAAGAATGAATATTTGATAGTGGTGAAACCTACACATGTGCAAGAATTGTGAGTCCTTTCAAGGGCTAGAAGACCACAAAGACAAAGTCTACTTAGGAAACAATAAGAGTCTTCCAATCGAAGGAAACGGTAAAGTACAAATGACAATAAAAAGGAATATGCAAAGCCTTATTAAATGTATTCATTGTACCAACTTTTTGCATCAATCTCCTCTCAGTCAAAGTTATTATGGATCATCACAAAAAAGCATTCTTTTACCACACATCAATGAAGGTGATTGATCCTAGCACTCAAGACATAATAGCCGAAGGCATCAAAGATAAAGACTTATACAAGCTTTCTTTCTTTCTCACCAAGGAATCAATTTCTACCCTTTGGCACCAAATACATGGACATATATCTTACTTAACCAAGATCTCAACATCTCAATTCGTTAAAGGAATGCCAAGAAGTAGTCAAGTGCAAGACGTATGCTAAGCTTGCACTCAAGGGAAGCAAGATAGGCCTCCTGTTCCAAAAGAGCCTTCTACTCGAGCAAGGAATCCTCTAGCCCTAGTCCACATGGACCCCTATGGACCGTTGAATACCCATCGCTAAGTGGATCACTCTATTTCATTCTCTTAGTAGCTGAACACACTAGATATATATGGGTCTATTTTTGCAAGTCTAAGGTAGATATATTTTCTAAGTTTAGAGAGTGGGTCTACCACGTTGAGAATGAGGCATCCAATTTCGTGAAGACTATTAGATATGATGGACATAGTGAGCTCATCAACCACAACTTTGATAACTCTTGAAGAAAAAAGACATCAAAAGGAAAGTAACACAACCTCATACTCCATGAAGATCTTCATTGTCATGGAGATGGCACGCACTCTACTTCACAACAAAACATTAACTTTCATATTTTGGGCCGAAATTTTATACACCACGCAACACATCATCGTAGAGGCTTCACAAGTGCACTATATAGCAAGACACTAATTAAACCCTACTATGCATGAAAGCCCAATTTCAACTAATTTAGAGTTTTGGTAAGTGAATCATTCATACATGCTCCCAAGGAAGATAGGCACAAGTTATCATCTAAGTACAAGAAGCATCTATTCATTCGATATAGTGAACAATATAAGGCATGATCACTTTTTCAAAAGATGTAATCTTTGATGAATCTTAAAAGTATTGAACTAAAGGTCCTAGATCAAGTTCTAGTCCCCCATCTACACTCCAAAGGGGTATACATTCATTTCTAAGGAAAGCTCAAAAGCAAGTACTTCCCAATAGCCTAGGAGATCTCAAAGGCTCAATAAAAGCCAGTAATGAGAGCAAAGCCACTATGTCAACTATGCACTTATGCACCAGCTTTAGCAAATTCCTAAGCCTTTGATTTTTATTCAAGATGAAGGCCAACCAAAGTGGCAAGAAGCTATGCAGATACAGATGGATGCAATCAAAAGAAAAAAAACTTGGACACTTATACCAAATCCTTGGATCATTAATTTATTTGTGTTAAATGGCTCTATAAAGTCAAATACAATTCTGATGGAACTTTGGACACATGGAAATCAAGACTAGTTTCTAGGGGATATAATCAAAAGCATGGAATTGACTATGAAGAAGAATTTGCCCCTACTACAGGGATTACAATTATTAGATTCATTCTTGCCTTAAGTGCACACTTTAAATGTCTCATGTACCAAGTAGATGTAAAAAGTGATTTCCTCAATGATGATCTTCAAAAATAAGTATATCTGGAATAGCTCCAAGGTTTACAAATCAAAGCAAGGAAGATCATGTCCATAAAATTCATAAAACACTTTTTGGAATCGAACAAATTCCTAGGGCATGGTATGAGAAGATACACAAGTGTTTCAAAGAAAAAGGATTTCAAAGAAGCACAACCTAACAAGAAAAAGGATTTCAAAGAAGCACAACCTAACACCGTTAGTGTCCATATGAAAGGCCAAATGGCCACTGGACACTTCTTTGCATATGTTCTTTAATAAAACATATATTGGCCTAGTAAATCAGAGATTATGAGTTCGACCGCATTTGTAACACCGAAGAAGTCTGTGTTCGTGCTCCCTGTGTACTGTGTTTTTCTGCGTATTTTGCAGCCTGTGTGTGGAGTATCGTGTGCAGCCCTAGGAGCTTAGTTTTCTACTCTAAGGATATCATCCTGAAGCTCTCAAGAAGGAGAGCGCAGTATGGTGCATCTCATCGAAATACTTGAATGGGATCAAAGCATTTCGACACAAAAGATTTGTTCCTTTTGTGCAAGCGAAGCGAGCACCTGCCCACCCACCCAAGGCTTATGACTAAGGCAGCGACCAAGGCATAGACCTTGGAATACCTTGTCATCCAAGTCACCAAAGTCATCGTTGGCTGTGTGCAAGGGAGGACTTCAACGATCAAGGAAGATAGACGTTCCGATTACTTCCCGAGAGGTCATGCATCACAATACTATTCCGGAGCTCGCTTAAATGTGGCAATCTCTTGCCACTAAGCTACACTCTTGTGGTGTCTGAAGAAGGGGAAAGACTAAGGTCAACATTATCTTGAACATGTTTTGGTCCCTCAAAGCTTGATTCTTTTCTTTCAAAGCTTGTTTTTGAAGCATTTTTGGGATGTATTTTGGAGGCGTTTTGGAGTACTTTCACACATAGTTCTCTTCACACAGGTCCAAGAACATCAAGAATAGTGTTCTTTTAACTTCTTCAACAATAAATATCAACCTTTCAGGCTATGTTTTTAGCCACACTCGTGAAACTATAGGTTTCTCAAATGGTTTTCAGTTCTGGTGTGTAACATGGAGTATCACTCACTAGTTTTGAGTAAAGGTGTGAACCACCTCTTAGACTGATTGAGTAGGATACTTAAATGAGTGCCAAGTGGCACTCATGTGAGAGGCCATGAATAATTGCCCCTTGTGGCTAATTAGAGAGAGAGAGAATGTAAAAAATGATGGAGAGTGTTAATCTCCAAAAGAACAAGTTGTCCTTGATGTTAGAACACTTCTATATCAAGAATAACTCAAAACCTTGATCAATTTTGGAAGACCAATTCCAAACTATCAAAATTTGCACTAACTGTGAAGAGAGTCACTACTCAGAAAAGTCTGCTACACTTATTAATTGACTGATCAAATGTGTAAAGTTTTCAATGAAACTTTGTATGAAGTGTTGCCTAATGTTTTTGCACCTCTTCCAAGTTAAAGTTTTTCAAAAAATTTAGTAGATCTTGAGAAATGATCCAAACAATCCACATATGTCTAAAACTGTACTTCTCTACAGTCGACTTTGATACCTATAACTTTTAATGCATTGTTCTCTCAAACTACAACCCATTTATTCAAATGCTTTTAGCCATAGGTAGCTTACCTTCCAGCTTAAAGAATGAGTGCTTGTTTGCTCAAAACGTTACACTATGGAAGGAGAAGTGACCAAAACATTAGCATCGAATTTGCACCTGTTGCAAACTTCACTTCTTCACATTTACACATGTAAATGTTCCTACTCTCAATTCTCTCAACCTCATCACAATTAGGATCTGAAAACTTGTACAGAAGTCAATCAACTATAGATTTAGACTTGTACAAAAGAATTTCACAAAGGATTAAACATAGAAGGAGTACTTAGCAAAAGATCGGGTGCAATTTTTCTTCTACTAAGGCCTATTCAAGAAATTCGGGAATTATTCAAGTCCCATTTATATTACTTACTATGTTAAATTCTTACATTTCAGCCCAACCTTGATATCCCATTTATAATAAAAGTATCCTTAATATTAAAGTATCAATCCAAGATACTCCAATCAAGAGTTAATAACATGTTTTAGTGTGTGAATGAGTCAAAAAGTAAAACATTGGAACAAAAGGAACTGTCTCAAAATCTTGTGTAATTCCCATTTTTCCTGAATAGGCCTTTACTCTAAAAGTTTTACATCTGAATGATGAGAGAGATCTTCTTCACTTCTAAAAGTCTAATGACTCTTACAACTCCTAATTCTTATCATCTCATGCTCTCTCATTCCCCAACTTTCTACTTGTATATATAGGCATATATGTACAAGCTCATAACCATAATAAAAGTTTAAGTGAGCTAACTACAAGTTTAATGTACATATGTATACAAGTCTTCATTTCCTAAATGTGCACTATCTTCAAGCTTCATTTGTTAGTTTTTTCTTCATCTCTTGACTTCAACCCTTTGTCCAAGACATCAATTGATGGTTGACTTGCACCAACAACTCCCCCTCAATCATCAATTGAGGTTTTCTCTATCTTCTTTATACCTGCCATGTCTTTAAATCTCTTTAGCTTTGGTCCATCCAAGCTTTTGGTTAGCATATCTGTAATTTGATGTTTTGTTAAAGTATGTATGACTTCAATCACCTTCTCTCTTAAGAAGTGATACTGAATCTCAAATGTTTAGTCCTGGGATGAAAAACAGGATTAGTAGCTAGATACAATGGACTCATATTATCTCCATGAATAGTGGGTGTACTTTGAATGATGTCAAAACGCTTCATGAGAGTCTTCAACCATATGACTTCCTTTGCAGCTTCAACCATACATTTATACTCTACCTCTATAGATGATAAAGCAACTGTATGTTGCTTCTTAGGACACCAAGAGAGAGATTAACGTATCTCCCACATAACACAAGTATCCATATGTTGATCTCATATCATCACGATTACCTGCCCAATCTATATCACTATATATCTTAATGTTTGTATCCAACGTAAAACCATAATACAAACCTTCCTTGAGTGTACGCTTAATGTATCTCAACACTCTTTGTTCTGCAACCCAATGTTCTTTCCTAGGACAATGCATGAATTGAGATAATACGCCAACTGCATATGAAAAATCAGGCCTAATTAATGTAGCATAGGTTAGACTACCAACCAGACTTTGATATAGCTTCATGTCCTTGAATTCTTTTCCTCCATATCTACTCAATTTGTGATTCACCTCCATTGGAGTAGGTGCTACCCTGCAATCTTCCATTTTAAACTTGATCAACAAGTTCTTCAAATACCTTTCTTGAGTCACATACACTCCATGTTGAGTATATAAGATCTCCATGCCCAAGAAATATGACAAGTCTTCCAAGTCACTAATCTTGAACTCTTTCTCCATTTGCTTCTTTAGGCTTTGTATACCCTTCTCATTTGTACCTATAAGAATTATATCATCAGCATATATGCACATGTAAATGAACCCATCATCACTTGCTTTAACAAGCAAGCTACTATCAGCTTTAGATACTTGGAAACCAAGTTCCTTCAAGAACTTCACAAGTCTATAATTCCATGCCCTTGGGGCCTACTTCAAACCATACAAAGCTCTCTTGAGCTTACATACATATTGTGAATACCTTTTATCTCTGAACCCTTCTGGTTGCTCCATGAGAACATCATCTGAAATATAACCATTAAGGAAAGCATTCTTCACATCTAATTGACATAATCTCCAACCTTTACATGCAGCAATGGCTATGAGTGCCCTGATGGTTGTCATCTTTGCCACATGACTATAGGTCTCATCATCATCTATACCATATGTCTGAGCATACCCTTTCACAACAAGTCTAGCTTTATACCTAGACACACTTCCATCTGCATACCTCTTTGTCTTGTAGACCCATTTGCATCCAATGATCTTCTGACTATTTGGTTTAGGAACCAAATCCCATGTCTCATTCTCCATCAATGCATCATACTCTTCTTGCATAGCTTTCTCCCAATTTTCCTTACCTTTTGCCTCTTCATATGTAGAAGGTTCTTCATCTGCTTTCACCATGTAAGCATAATCTTTAGTAGTCAAAAAAGAAGTGGCATGGCTTACCTTGTAGGTTGCCATTTGTGTCTTGATGACCTTCTGCGTTCTCCACTTCTTGAAGTTTTTGGTTCATCACATTCTGGATCAAACCTTGGCACTTCTTCAACTTCAACTTGTACTTCATTATTCTCTTCTTCATCAAATATCTGAACCTTTGATTTACCTTTCTTCTGATTCAAAACTTCTTCATCACCTGCATGATTATTGATTGTACTTGCATACCAAGTACCTTGCTCATCAAATGTAAACTCCTTTGATACAAGGAATGGCTTTGTGGATGGACTCCACAACCTATAAACCATATGTTTATCATCATATCCTATGAACACATACTTTTCAGCTTTAGGTTCCAATTTATGCCTCAACAGAGATGGCACATATGCATAAGCCAAACATCCAAACACTTTGCAATGATCTAAGGTAGGTCTCTTACCCCACCAAGCTTCATATGGTGTCATACCCTACAAATCTTTACATGGTAACCTATTAACCAAGTATGTAGTTGTATTTACAACCTCATCCCACAAATGATTTGGACAATTTTTCTCCTTCATCATTGATCTTGCAAACTCAACAAGAGTTCTATTTCTCCTTTCTGCTACACCATTTTGTTGAGGAGAGTAGCTACAAGTGACTTCCCTTTTTATAGCTGCATTCCATAAGTAATCACTGAACTCATTAGAGAAATACTCTCCCCCCCCATTTGACCTTAGTCTCTTCAACTTTTGACCTGTGATTCTTTCTCCATACACATGATAATGTTTAAATGTATTGAATACCTCTGATTTATCTTTGGTCACATATATAGTGATCCACCTGGTAGCATCATTGTTGGTGCATATCAATCACCAATTGAAGATTTGGAGTGAAGAAAATGGATACATTCACAAGAGTGAAGGACATGTACACATATGTACATTAGTTATAACATAGGTTACACATACTTATGTTTTGATGAGAGTTTGTACATAGATGTCTATAAATACTTTTGAAAAATGTCGGGCAAATAGAGAGCAGAAGAGAGAAGACAAAGAGAGACCATGTATGAGCATAGGAATAGAGAAATTAGTGATTGTAAATGTCAATAGACAGTTGAGAAAGAAGTTGAAGTCTCTCTCACTTTTCAGTTGTAGTCTTCTCTTGAAATGAAGGAAATGTTGCGCCCGATGTTTCTGCGTCTACTCCGTCTGTGGTAGATCATTTGTGAAATCCTTTTGAGGATATCTAAGTTGTTAGTTAATGAGTCTGTGGTTTGAATTTTAAAGTCTAATTGTAAACAGGTGAAGAGAATTGCTGATAGGAACATTCACATGTATTGAGTGTTCACAAGTCTCTGAAACAGGCGCACATTTCGAGTCCAAAGAAATGAGTAGTGCTCAGTGCACAGTGTAAAGTTTTACACATATGATAGCTTAAAATCTAAGTTGGGAGATAAGCTATCTTCAGTCAAAAGGATTTGGCAAAACGGGTTCGACATTGTGAGAACCAAAGTTAAGAAGTTAGGGGTGTAGAATCGACTGTTCTGAGTAACAGTTTCTGACATATGTAACTTGTGAAATTGATTTCTCAAGTTATACTATAGCTTTTGAAGTAATTTAACTTGGAGATGATGCGCAATCCCTAGGAGATGATTCGTACAAAGTTTCATCAAAAACTTTACACATTTGATAGGTCAATGTGAGGAAATAGTGCAGCAGACTTTTCTGTGTTTCATCTTCTTCACAGATTTTCTTAATTTTGATAATTTGGAGATTGGACCTTTAATTTAGTGAAGGTTTTGACTTATTCTTGATATAGAGGTGTTCTAAATTCAAGAGTAGGTTGTTCTTTTGGAGATTAACACTCTCCATCAGTGGTATCAGAGCAGGAGACATCAAATCAAGGAAAGGAAGGTCCCGACTGCTGCAGATTCAAGAAGTTCAACATTTGAAGAACTAAGAAGTGAAAGCTTGGAGTCAAAAGGCTGAGGAGAAGTCTACTCGACATCAAGAAAGGCAAAAGGAGCCTAATTCGAAGTAAAGGTACATACATTGCTTGTGAAGCTTGAAGATTTCTATATACAGGTGGATACAAGATGGGAGATGCTCTACAGATAGAGAAATTGGATAGGGAAAACTATCCTGCATGGTCAATGAGGATGGAAGCTCATCTTATGAGCAAAGATTTGATTGGTTACATCACAGGAGAAGAAGAGAAGCCAGAGTTCAGAGATCCTAGTGTTCCAACTAGGGAAGAGTTAGCAGATCTTAAAAATTGGATGAAGAAAGATGCTCAAGCTAGGAGCATTATCTATATGGGAGTCAATGATTACTTGTTACCTCATATTAGAGGTCTTGAAAGTGCAACTGACATATGGAATGCTTTGGAGGAGCATTTTCAAAACACTACAAAGTCAAGGAAGGCATCCTTATGGGCAGAGTTTACTACCTTCAAGAAGAAGGCCTCTCAATCTATTTCAGACTATGTAACAAGGATGAAAGATATTGCAGATGCTTTAGGAGCTGTTGATGAAGACATTGAGGAGGATAAATTGGTAAGGCAAATTCTTACAGGGTTGAGAGGTGATGACAAATGGAAGCCATTTATTTTGTCTACAGAACTATCACTTGACCATTTCACTCCTGATTTAAATCAATTGTTAGGTCATATGCTAACATTTGAGCAGGATGTTAAAGGAGATGGTGACAAGAGTACAGGTCATGCAATGTACTCAAAGGATAAGAAGAAGAATAGCAAAGGAAAACAACAAGCAGGTGAAGATGAAGGAACAACTACTCAAGCCAACTTCCTAAGAGGAAGAGGAGGTGGCAAAGGTAGAGGAAGAGGCAGGAATAACAAAGATGGAGGCAAAGCTTGTTGGATTTGTGGTAAGACAAATCATTTAGCTAATGATTGTTTGCATAATAATCAGAATAATGGTGGATATAATCAAAATTATAATGCAAGAGGAAGAGGTGGCAGAAATCAAAGAGGTAATTACAGAGGTAGAGGTGGAAGGAATTACTTTGGAAGAAATGCAGGTAGAGGTTTCCAAAGTCAACAATACAACAACACCTACTACAATTATGCTTCAGATCAAAAGGAGGATTCAACATTGATAATGAATGCAACTTGTGAAAGGCAGAATGAAGATCAAAGAGTCTTCTACATTGACTCAGGGTGTAGCAATCACCTGAGTGGTAACATATCCTTGATGACTGATTTGGAAAGTAAAGTTTTTAATCATGTTGTTCAAACAGGTGACAACACAAAGCACAATGTGAAGTCAATTGGATCAGTGAAGGCCAAGGATGGAAGCACCTTATTGAGTAAGGTTTTGTATGTTCCTACAATCCCTAAGAATTTGATAAGTGTAGGTCAAATTGTTGAAAAGGGATATGAAGTAAGGTTCACTAATGATGGAGTATATGTGGAAGACCCTAGCCAAGGGTATAAACAGATTGTTTCAGGGAAAAAAGAAGGAAGACTATTTACATTGAAGATTCAGGGTAACATTGGTCATGCAATGTTCACATATGGAGGACATAAGATCTCTGAGTTAGATCTTTGGCACAAGAGGCTTGGACATTTCAATGAAAGAGGTATTAAAGATATGGTTAACAATGGTTCAGTGCTTGGATTGCCTAATGTTGCAGGTCAACATATGACATACAAATGTGAGGCATGTCAATTAGGTAAGGCTCATAAACATTCCTATTCCAAGCATGGATTTATGCACTCAGAGAAGCTTGAGTTGATACACACAGATGTGTGGGGACCATCAAAAGATTTCAGTATAAATGGATCAAGGTATTATGTGATTTATGTTGATGATGCTACTAGGTGGATCACTATCTATGTGATCAAAGATAAGTCAGAAGTGTTTAATACATTTAAACACTATCATGCATATGCAGAAAGAATTACAGGTCATAAGTTGAAGAGACTAAGGTCAGATGGAGGGGGAGAGTATTTCTCAAATGAGTTCAGTGATTACTTATGGAATGCAGGTATAAAAAGGGAAATTACTTGCAGGTACTCTCCTCAACAAAATGGTGTTGCAGAAAGGAGAAATAGAACTCTTGTTGAGTTTGCAAGATCCATGATGAAGGAGAAAAATTGCCCTAATTACTTGTGGGCTGAGGCTGTAAATACAGCCACTTACTTGGTCAATAGGTTACCTTGTAAAGCCTTGCAGGGTATGACACCATATGAGGCTTGGTGGGGTAAGAGACCTACCTTAGATCATTGCAGAGTTTTTGGGTGTGTGGCATATGCATATGTGCCATCACAATTAAGGCACAAGTTGGAACCTAAAGCTGAAAAGTATGTTTTCATTGGCTATGATGATAAGCAGATGGGCTATAGGTTGTGGAGTCCATCAACAAAGCAATTTATGGTTTCTAAGGATGTTACATTTGATGAACAAAGCACTTGGTATGCAGGTACAATCAACATCAATACAGGTGATGAAGAAGAAGTGAGTCAAAGAAAAGGTAAATCAAAAGTTCAAATATTTGATGAGCAAGAGAATAATGAAGTGCAGGTTGAGGTGGAAGAGATACCAAGATTTGATCCTGAAAGTGAAGAGCCAGAAAC
Organism: Ceratopteris richardii; assembly: GCA_020310875.1. Lineage (NCBI taxonomy): Eukaryota > Viridiplantae > Streptophyta > Polypodiopsida > Polypodiales > Pteridaceae > Ceratopteris > Ceratopteris richardii. The sequence goes on from CM035429.1 coordinate 89,758,271, forward strand.
CTCAAGGAGTGGAGAACTCAGAAGGTCAACAAGAAATAGGTGGCAACCTACAAGGTATAGTTATGATACTTCATTTCTAGCCACAAAAGATTATGCTTATATGGTGAATACAGATGAAGACCCTTCTACATATGAAGAAGCAAAAGGTAAGGAAAAATGGGAGAATGCTATGCAGGAAGAATATGATGCACTATTGGAGAATCAAACTTGGGATTTGGTTCCTAAACCAAATAGTCAGAAGATTATTGGATGCAAGTGGGTCTACAAGACAAAAAGGTTTGCAGATGGAAGTGTGTCTAGATACAAAGCTAGACTTGTTGTCAAAGGATTTGCTCAGACATATGGTATTGATTATGATGAGACCTATAGTCCTGTGGCAAAGATGACAACCATAAGGACACTTATTGCTATTGCTGCATGTAAAGGTTGGAAGCTATGTCAACTTGATGTGAAGAATGCTTTTTTGAATGGTTATATTTCAGATGATGTATTCATGGAGCAACCTCAAGGGTTCAGAGATAAAAGGTATCCAGATCATGTGTGCAAGCTCAAGAGAGCTTTGTATGGCTTGAAGCAGGCCCCAAGGGCATGGAACTATAGACTTGTGAAGTTCCTAAAAGAACTTGGATTTCAGGTGTCTAAAGCAGATAGTAGCTTGCTTGTCAAGGCAAGTGAAAATGGTTTCATATACATGTGCATATATGTTGATGATATAATCCTTACAGGTACAGATGAAGAAGGAATACAAAAGCTCAAGAGGCAAATGGAAAAGGAGTTCAAGATAAGTGACTTGGGAGACTTGTCATACTTCTTGGGCATGGAGATTACATATACTCAACATGGAGTATTTGTGACCCAAGAAAGGTATTTGAAGAACTTGTTGATCAAGTTTAAAATGGATGATTGCAGGGTAGCACCTACACCAATGGAGGTGAATCACAAATTGAGTAAGTATGGAGGTGAAGAATTCAAGGACATGAGACAATATCAGAGTTTGGTTGGTAGCCTTATCTATGCTACTCTAACTAGACCTGATTTATCATATGTAGTAGGAGTTTTGTCTCAATTTATGCATTGCCCAAGGAAAGAACATTGGATTGCAGGACAAAGAGTGTTGAGGTACATTAAGGGTACACTCAATGAAGGTTTGTATTATGGGTTTACCTCAGATACAAATATCAAAATTTATAGTGATGCAGATTGGGCAGGTAATCCAGATGATAGAAGATCTACATTTGGATACATGTGTTATGTGGGAGATAAACTTATCTCATGGTGTTCCAAGAAGCAACATACAGTTGCTTTATCTTCTACAGAAGCAGAGTATAAAGGCATGGTTGAAGCTGCAAAGGAAGTAATTTGGGTCAAGACATTGATGAAGAGTCTTGATATTATGCATGGGGTACCAATTATATATGGAGATAACATGAGTTCATTGTATTTAGCTGCTAATCCTGTTTTTCATGCTAGGACCAAACACATTGAGATTCAGTATCACTTTCTAAGAGAGAAAGTGATGGATAAGGAGATTGAAGTCATACATACTTCAACAAAGGATCAGATAGCTGATATGCTTACAAAGAGCTTGGATGGACCAAAGCTACAGAAGTTTAAGGACATGGCAGGTATAAAGAAGAAAGGATAAACCTCAATTGATGATTGAGGGGGAGCTGTTGGTGCATATCAATCACCAATTGAAGATTTGGAGTGAAGAAAATGGATACATTCACAAGAGTGAAGGACATGTACACATATGTACATTAGTTATAACATAGGTTACACATACTTATGTTTTGATGAGAGTTTGTACATAGATGTCTATAAATACTTTTGAAAAATGTCGGGCAAATAGAGAGCAGAAGAGAGAAGACAAAGAGAGACCATGTATGAGCATAGGAATAGAGAAATTAGTGATTGTAAATGTCAATAGACAGTTGAGAAAGAAGTTGAAGTCTCTCTCACTTTTCAGTTGTAGTCTTCTCCTGAAATGAAGGAAATGTTGCGCCCGATGTTTCTGCGTCTACTCCGTCTGTGGTAGATCATTTGTGAAATCCTTTTGAGGATATCTAAGTTGTTAGTTAATGAGTCTGTGGTTTGAATTTTAAAGTCTAATTGTAAACAGGTGAAGAGAATTGCTGATAGGAACATTCACATGTATTGAGTGTTCACAAGTCTCTGAAACAGGCGCACATTTCGAGTCCAAAGAAATGAGTAGTGCTCAGTGCACAGTGTAAAGTTTTACACATATGATAGCTTAAAATCTAAGTTGGGAGATAAGCTATCTTCAGTCAAAAGGATTTGGCAAAATGGGTTCGACATTGTGAGAACCAAAGTTAAGAAGTTAGGGGTGTAGAATCGACTGTTCTGAGTAACAGTTTCTGACATATGTAACTTGTGAAATTGATTTCTCAAGTTATACTATAGCTTTTGAAGTAATTTAACTTGGAGATGATGCGCAATCCCTAGGAGATGATTCGTACAAAGTTTCATCAAAAACTTTACACATTTGATAGGTCAATGTGAGGAAATAGTGCAGCAGACTTTTCTGTGTTTCATCTTCTTCACAGATTTTCTTAATTTTGATAATTTGGAGATTGGACCTTTAATTTAGTGAAGGTTTTGACTTATTCTTGATATAGAGGTGTTCTAAATTCAAGAGTAGGTTGTTCTTTTGGAGATTAACACTCTCCATCAATCATCAACATAAATCACATAATATCTTGAACCATTAATTCGGAAATCCTTTGATGGTCCCCACACATCTATGTGTACCAATTCAAGCTTCTCTGAATACATACATCCATGCTTATTGCATGATTTCTTATGAGCCTTACCTAATTGACATGCCTCACATCTGTATGTCATGTGTTGACTTGCAACATTAGGCAATACTAGCACTCAACCATTGTTAACCATATCCTTAATACCTCTTTCATTGAAATGTCCAAGCCTTTTATGCCAAAGATCTAACTCAAAAATCTTATATCCTCCATAAGTAAACAAGGAATGACCAACACTACCTTGAATCTTCAATGTGAAGAGTCTTCCTTCTTTCTTTCTTGAAACAATTTGTTTATAACCATTGCTAGGGTCTTCCACAAAAACTCCATCATTAGTGAACCTTACTTCATAACCTTTTTCAACAATTTTCCCTAGACTTATCAGATTCTTTGGAATTGTAGGAACATAGAAGACCTTACTCAGAAGAGTACTTCCATCCTTGGCCTTCATTGATCCAATTGACTTCACATTGTGCTTTGTATTATCACCTGTTTGAACTACATAATTAGTTATCCTATTCTCCAAATCAGTCATCAAGGCTATATTACCACTTAGGTGATTGCTACACCCTGAATCAATGTAGAAGACTCTTTGGTCTTCACTTTGTCTTTAAAAAGTTGCATTCTCATAATCAAAGTTGAATCCTCTTTTTGATCTGAAGCATAATTGTAGTAGGTATTGTTGTAGGATTGACTTTGGAATCCTCTACCTGCATTTCTTCCAAAGTAACCTCTACTACCTCTTCCTGTGAAATTACCTCTTTGATTTCTACCACCTCTTCCTCTTGAATTAAAGTTTTGACTATATCCTCCATTATTCTGATTATTATGCCAACAATCATGAGCTAAATGATTTATCTTACCACAGACCCAACAAGCTTTGGCGCCATCTTTATTGCTTCTGCCTCTTCCTCTTCCTTTGCCACCTCCTCTTCCTCTTAGGAAGTTGACTTGGCTAGTTGTACCTTCTTCTTCATTTAATTGTTGTTTACCTTTGCTATTCTTCTTCTTGTCCTTTGAATACATTTCTTGAACTGTACTCTTATCAACATCACCTTTGACATCTTGCTCAAACGTTAGCATATGTCCTAGCAACTGATTTAAATCAGGAGTGAAATGATATGGTGACAATTCAATAGACAAATGAATGGCTTCCATTTCTCATCTCCTCCCAAACTTGTGAGGATTTGCCTTACCAGTTTATCCTCCTCAATATCTTCATCAACTGCTCCTAATGCATCAGCAATGTCCTTCATCCTTGTTACATAATCAGAAATGTATTGAGAGGCCTTCTTCTTGAATGTGGTAAACTCTGCCCACAAAGATGCCTTCCTTGACTTTGTAGTATTTTGGAACTTCTCCTCCAAAGCATTCCACATGTCACTTGCACTTTCAAGTCCTCTAATATGAGGTAGCAAGTAATCATTAACTCCCATGTAGATAATGCTCCTTGCTTGAGCATCCTTCTTCATCCATGTCTTCAAATCTGAAAGTTCATCCCTAGTTGGAACACTAGGATCTCTGAATTCTGGTTTTTCTTCTTCACCTGTGATATAACCTATCATGTCTTTGCTCATGAGATGATCTTCCATCCTCATTGACCAAGCTGGATAGTTTTCTCTATCCAATTTCTCTATCTGAAGAGAATCTCCCATCCTTTCTTTACCTGTTATTAAATATTTCAAGCTTTATGAGGAATAATTGTACCTTTACTTTGGATGAAGTTTCTTTTGATCTTCTTGATAGCTTCAGGCCTCCTTCTTTAGCTTTCACTTCAAACTTTCACCTTTGAACCTTCAAATGTTGATTTTTGTATAAGTGCAGTAGTCGGGGTCCTCCTTTCTTCTATTTTGATGATTCCTGCTCTGATACACTGATGGAGAGTGTTAATCTCCAAACGAACAAGCTATACTTGATGTTAGAACACTTTTATATCAAGAATAACTCAAAAACTTGATCAATTTTGGAAGGCCAATGCCAAACTATCAAAATATGCACTAACTGTGAAGAGAGTCACTACTCAAAAAAGTCTACTACACGTAACTCATTAATTGACTGATCAAATGTGTAAAGTTTTCAATGAAACTTTGTATGACGTGTCGCCTAATGTTTATGCACCTCTTCCAAGTTAAATATTTTCAAAAGAATCTATAGATCGTGAGAAATGATCCAAACAATCCACCTATGTCTAAAAGTGTACTTCTCTACAGTCGACTTTGACACCTATAACTTTTAATGCATAGTTCTCTCAAATTAGAAGCCATTTATTCAAATTCTTTTAGCCATAGGTAGCTTACCTTCCAACTTAAAGAATGAGAGCTTGGCTGCTCAAAACTTTACACTGTGGAAGGAGAAATGGCCAAAACATTAGCATCAAATTTGCACATGTTGCAAACTTCACTTCTTCACATTTACACATGTAAATGTTCCTACTCTCAATTATCTCAGTTTGATCTTAATTAGGATTTGAAAACTTGTACAAAAGTCAATCAACTATAGATTTAGATTTGTACAAAAGCATTTCACAAAAGATTAAACACAAAAGGAGTACTCAGCAAAAGATTGGGCGCAATGTTTTCTTCTACTCTGAAAGTTTTACATCTGAATGATGAGAGAGATCTTCTTCACTTCTAAAAGTATAATGACTCTTACAACTCCAAATTCTTATCATCTCATGCTCTCTCATTCTTCTTATCATCTCATGCTCTCTCATTCTTACTCGGACTTTCTACTTGTATATGTAGGCATATATGTACAAGCTCATAACCATAATGAAAGTTTAAGTGACCTAACTACAAGTTTAATATGCATATGTATACAAGTCTTCATTTCCTGAATGTGCACTATCTTCAAGCTTCATTTGTTAGTCTTTTCTTCATCTTTTGACTTCAACCCTTTGTCCAAGACATCAATTAATGGTTGACTTGCACCAACAAAAAAGGCTTCACGTGGCTCGATGATAGACATCTCTATCGATCTCTGTGAAGAATCGAGTATGACTGACTATGGAAGTGCATGCAGTTATGGAGAACTACCAAAAATGGAGGTTTTCATTGGGATTGCAACACTCGCATCCGCAGTGAGGGGATGGTGACGGATGGCCCACAATGGAGCACACAAAGGTGCATGGTGATAGATGGCCCACACCAGAGCACATAGGGGTGCATGCAGAAAGACAACAACGGACAGTCTATATCAGAGCCCAGAGCAGCCGACGAGGGGGCTTAGCTCCCTATCTTTCCCTCTTCCCTCCCTCTTGGATGGCAACAAGCCTTCTTGTTGACAGTATACGGGAAGAAGCAAGTACGGACACACATGCAGAACTAGCACTAAGGCAACCCTTCATTTTTTTCAAAACCCTTACATCATTTTAAAGTGATTCTCATCACTAAAAACCCCTGTAAATACCATTTTCACCTTTTTGTAGCTCCATTTTGTAAAGCCGAGGAGTCCTCGAGCTTGAGGAGCCTTAGAAGTAGTTGCCTACCAATTTTCATATTTTTTAGATCTCGTTTGAGCCCTCAAATAAACCCTGGAACCTAATTTTCAACTAGGCCGGACACTAGGTCTGGAGAGGGCCAAAGCTAGGCAAAAACTATAAATACAGCTAGAGAGCTCATTTTTGGGGTAGCTTCTTGTAGTTTTGAGCTTGTATGAGAACTTTGTTGCAATAGAAGTGATTCCATTGTCTTACTCTCTTTGTTCTTGCCGTGTGTGCGCGTGTGTGTGTATGTGTGTGCATGTTAGTGTGCTTCTCACTCACACATTTGTGCCTTCACTTGCTCGAGGTCTTCATACCATCCTCATGTCTTCCCGGATTGACATTAAAGGAGGTGCTACTCATCACTGAGCTACACCAAATTTTGGTGCCGTTGCCGGGGATTCGAGCTTTAAGGACGAGCGTGTGATGGTAAGACGTAGAGAGGACGTGTTGGAATGGTAAGTAGTAGGTAAATTTCTGATTTTTCTCCATCTCCATCTCCATCTCCATCTCTATCTCCACCTCCATCTTCATCTCCACCTCCACCTCCTTCTCCACTACATATTCCCTCTTCCTTGTCATTCCCCTCATTTGTTGTGTGCGAGTTTGAGAGAGAGCGAGCGCGTGCATTTGTGTTGTGTGTATTTCTTGCATGTTCTTGCAGATACCAGCTCCATCACCATCTCCAGCAAGCTCAGCAAGTACAGAATCCTTCTGCACAGGCCCCGAGGCGTTGAGCTCGAGCTATCACGACACTTCGCAAACTTCGACTAATCGCGTTTCTGAGTGCACCACGACACTGCGCAGGCTGAGAGCACCTAGGATCACAAGACAGAACTGAAAAATTTACCATATCCTGAGCTATCGCGACACCTCGAGGTATCGTGACACCTCGAAGTATCACGACACCTCCCACCTATCGCGACACACCGACCCCACCTATCGCGACACCTCGGAGTATCGCGACACTCCCAAGTATCGCGACACCTCGGAGTATTGTGACACTCCTGAGTATCGCGACACCCTGACCTATCGGGACACCTCGACTTATCGCGACACCTCCCACTATCGCGACACACCGACCCCACCTATCGCGACACCTCGGAGTATCGCGACACTCCCAAGTATCACGACACTCCCAAGTATCGCGACACTCCCAAGTATCGCGACACTCCGACCTATCGCGACACCCCGACCTATCGCGACACCCCGACCTATCGCGACACTCCCAAGTATCGCGACATCCCGACCTATCGCGACACTTCCACCTATCGCGACACCTCGACCCGAACTATCGCAATACACAGGCTTAACGCATAAATTTTTAGGATAACTTGATTGATTATAATTGGGGTACTTTTTGGGCTTAATCTTGGACACATTGGGAGGATATAAGAGCCTTAGGAGTGGGCAAAAGACCTAGAAACCACGGAGGAATTTCCTGAAACCTGAGAGCCTGTTTGGACCCCTAAGTGCCTGAATGGTCATAACTTCACCATACGAACTCCGATTGATGAGATTTTGGTCTCGTTGGAAAGCTTGTTGAAACTCCTACGGGGACCTTGACTGGTTTTTTGTAGAATCATACGTGGAGTTTTAGAACATGTATTTTCAAGTTGGCCTTTAGGTGAGACTAGGTGGTCCTAAGATTGAGGGGGTACAGTGAGTTACTCCAGGGGGGACTGAAAATATTGATGTGTGTCTTTCAACTTGTGGTAATAGAGCTATACTGACTGGTGAGCTTTTGCAGGAACTGTAAGACAATAGTTACGCAATATAACACAGGAGCAATAACAGAGAAGATAACAGATATAGGAGAATCTCAACAATTTTCTACTAGCAGCAAGTACAAAGATGATGGCGTTGTCCACCCGTGCGCTCTCAAGGTAGAGCTTAAATGGTGATCTAGACAACTCTAGATAGGGAGATACAAGGTAGAGGTATGCTGGCTCAACTCGGTGTCTTAGGTAGTGCAGAAGTCATGTATATATAGGATCATGGGTGGCCTGCCATGGACGGCTATACATGGGCAGTAGAGCGTGGGCGGCCACCGCCCGCGTAATTGCCATACACGGCTTAGACTGGTTGAACCGACCTAACAAATATAAATGATTTCTGACTCCGACAGGGAATATTCCATGGAATATTCCCTTTACTGTCGCACCGGGGGCGCTGCCCCCGGACCCCCACCAGGGGGCCCGCTGGCCCCCTGGGACCCCCTAGCCGGGGCTGCTCACCGCTGCCCCGGACCCCACAATTGGGGACCCTGATAACTCCCTTTCCTTATAATATCTTACATGGTCCAATATGACCTTCATCCAACATTCAAGTTGGGATTCCCATCAATTGGGTAATGCATGCTTGGCTTCTCCTCATAAAGGGGGCCTTACAAAATGTGCATACAATCATGAGGGGTAGACATTGATCATATACTAACAGGAACATTGTGTGCACTCAAAGCAATCCAAAGCAAGCTAGCAAGGGTGAGTACCAAGCTTGGGAGAAGGCTTCCTGGGTTTGTGTAGTAGTCTCGTCAACCAGCTAATTGAGGTTGGAAGATCTCTCAACCCTCCTTTGTCAATTCCTAGCCTAGGCTAAGTACGACTTAGGTGTGGTAATTAATTAGGGCAATGTTAGGCACAAATCAAGTCCAAGAGAATTAATCAACCAAGTGCAAGAATTAAGTAGGTCTTAAGTGCGAAAACCCTAAGGGACAAAAGGTAAACTGGAGTCGTTCACTTATCAAGTGTGAAATTCACTTAAGTACTCCTGATGATGCGAATTCAGACAAGATCATAAACATAATATTCAACTCAAAAGAACAAAGTGATTGGTGCAAATTAACCTGCAACGAGAGTGTGCTTGGGTCCAAGGGGGTAGATAAATCAGGCATATGAACCTTAGATCAGGCAGACACTTAGGCCGAGATAGACAAAGCCTCAGATCTTCTCAAGCTAGTGTCAATCACACTGCCAGGTCTTGGGCCCAGCAGTTGAGTGATTACCCATACACTCCCAGATCAGAAACAAGTGATTCTGAGATGTCCTATCACATGGAGAGACCAGTAGGTAGTTCAGGGGTGGCTTATCTAGAAAAGCCAGAGGGACCTTACAAGACTCAATTGGAATACATCAGGACGAATTGTCTAGGTGCTCGCATCTACGAAGACGGACTGAGAAGATCTGTGGTCCAGATGAAGAACCCCGATCAACCCCATGGACTAGAACACCCGGTAGTGAAGTTTGAGAATGGAGCATACCTAGATAAAGAAGGGACTATATATGTAGTCACCACTCTTCCTGATAGAACTGATGAGTTTGGAAATGTGATTGCAGAAACCGATATGGGTGATATAGAGCAAGGAAATTTAGAGAAAGAGCCAAGAACTCCCCGCGGTAAATCTGTCTTGACCAGAATCATGACTCCAGAATTGATTCCACAGGATAATAAAAGCATAGATTTGCTTTTAAACCGAGAAACTAATGAGGCCTTTTGGAGGTATAAGCCTACCTTGTCTCATGAAGTAGGTGGTCTCACAATCTATGAGTTTAAAGACCCTGATAGCTGTTGCAGAGCACAGAAGAGCACTAGGCAAAGAAAATGAAGGGCCCCAAAATTTTTCCAATTTGGACACATAACTTTTGTATTATAACCACTCTTGTATATATTTTCCGTTGTAAATGCACTAGAGGAGTCCTCCAGATGCATCCCCGCAGAAGATTAGAAACTTACCCATGTAAATTAGTAGAGAAATTAGTCTTTTAGTGAATAAAGTGCCGGTCTCTTGTGTGAAAGGACCAAACTTAGGGCACTAGTATATAAGTCACTTTGTGACTCTTTGTAAGGACTTTTTGCCATTGTGAAGAAGGAGCTCTACAGATTCTCGAGTTTGCCTCTTTCATGCTGATTTTGATCTTCATTTCGCTCTTGTATGTGTGTGTTATGCTTGAAATGCATGTGTAGGACTGTTGTCCACCCCTTCCCCTTGATTTTGAGCTGCTGTAGTGTGTGTGCGAGCTAGGAGGAGTTGTGGCGCGGGTGTGGGTATTTCCTGCCATTCACTGTTTTTGCCATAACTTGAAGCAGACTGGTCAGAATTGAGTAAAACCATCTCGTCGAGAGCTTCGAAACGAGTACCTATTGACCATATTCGGAGTTCTGGGCTGGGAGAAAACCTCGAAATACTGAAAACTGTTGAGGTATTGCGGCAACCACTTTCAGGATCTCAGTGAGTTTGAGAGGTAGATTAGTCTTTTCTCATGCATGCTAACTAAACCACTTCATTTTCCATCACGTGTGCACACGTCTTCATACACTTGGTACGTTGTTCCATCGGATTGACAATTAGATGTGTGTTAAGTACCCTCTATACGCACTTGTGTGGCAATTGAGGTACAGTCTCATTGACACAAGTCCTTGAGTCTTCTCGGCTCAAGTACACACGTTTTTGGCGCCGTTGCCGGGGAACACTCAACCAAGGTGCCTTCGTGATGGTTATAGATCGAGTGTGATAGAATTGTACTTATAGAAGTGAATTTGATTGGTGGCAGTTAGTCAATCACTTCAGCACTTGTTACTTCACATCTCAGAGGTGTGTGTGATAGGTTTTAGGTTTAGGCTTAGGAGGAGGGAAGAGAAGGAGGAGCTAGGGTTAGGTTAGAGGAAGAGGACTAGTGAGGATAGGAGAAGTACGAGTAGGCAAAAATTCCAAAAAAAAAAAAATCCCAAAATCGCCGAGGTTTTTGGTATCGTATCGTGCATAGCAGAGGTATCGTATCGTCTGCTTCCCAAGGTGGTATCGCGACACCAGGTTGGTATCGTATCGTCTTGGTGTTTGGTATCGTATCGCGGGCAGTATCCAGTATCGTATCATTTGGACCTCTGGTATCGTATCGCGACTAGGACCCTGCAACCAACTCAAGTGGTGAACTCCATGAAGAATTACTTCGATGGCACTGGAGACCCTTATGACCATGTGGCAGAATTTTGGCAAGTATTGAAAGCTGAACAGGTAGAGGACCTATTCACACAATATAATGCTTTTGGTCTAACCCTTAGGAACACTGCCCTTACGTGGTTTCAACCACTTCAGAAACATAGACCAGCTTTTAGAGGGATTTATCATTGAGTTTTCTAAGAGTGGAATCAGGCACAACACTTCCTCACTAATTCATAGCTTCAAACAAACACCTCAAGAGACGATCAGACTAGCTAGAAGAAGATTTAGGCAGTACCTGGAGAGATGCCCGATGCCGGAGTTACCCACGCCAGCCAAACAAGTGGCCTTGTTCTTAGATGGATTGTTGAGCACCAAGCTCAGGTCATATGTGTATCTGAAGGACCCCAGAACGATAGAAGAGTGCATGCGCATGTGCATAGACATTGAGGACAATCTAGGTGAGGAATTAGAACTATCAAAAATCTATAAGGATTCTGATAGCTCTAGTAGCCTCACATCTGGTCAATCCACATCCATTGAGGAACTTGCAGAGAAGGTAGCTCAAAAACTAGGTGTCTCTAGCAAACAAATTCCGAGATTTGCCCTAGTTAAGCGATGTTACACTTGTGGCGGTGACCATATGGCAAATGTATGTCCCATTATGGCCCAACCCCAGGCAAATCCTAGTAGCCAGTACTGCACCATAGAGCGCAGGTACACCAACCACACTGCACAAGATTGCCCATATAACAAACAAACTGTTAGGCAAAATTACCCACAGCCATATCCACAACAGGGTAGATACCAGAATCAGTACCCACCACAACAATACAACCGACCACAACAAACTTATCAGCCACCTTATCAAGGGCAACAGAGACCTCAACCAGTCCTAGTACAGCAACCCCCTGCTCCAACCAATGTGATCCCAGTGAAATATGCATCTGCTGAAGAAAATCCGAGCAGAGCCATAGTTCCAATCACCCCATTGCTATCAGACAGTGATCCAAGTGACCATAGTTTTGACTCCACACATGTTGATAGCCCACAGGCTTACTACATGCAGTCACCCGAGCATAATGAGTCATACTATTATGAGGACCCAAGTGAAAATAGTGGGGAGCCTGAGTATGCCAATGTCATGTACACAAACCCCAACTCTAGACCTCAACCTAGGCAGGTACGACCCCCATTTCCTAGAGGACCATGCTTTAGATGTCAGGGAGATCACCTTATACGTGATTGCCCACTGCCTGCCCCTACACAACCTCAACCAGTAACAATTCAAGGTTTCTGTCAAGACTGCGGAAAAGAGCATCTCCTACGAGATTACCCAAAGAACCCTAATAACATGCCTAAAATCACTCCTATCAATGTTGTTGGGTTAATTGTAGACTCCACAGGGAGTGTGACTTCCACTGCACCTGTGCAAGCGATCACAAGAGCCCAAGCACTTCAGCAAAACCAAGGTGTTGGTCAGGAAAAGAGCCCCGAGGTGAGTGAAACAGAGAGCATAACCAAAAAGAGGACTAGAGCCTGGAAGGATAGTCGTGAAAGAATGAAAAGGCAATGGGCAAAAAAGATGAGCGAACTTGAAGAAAGCTTGAGAGAAACCAAAGCAAAGATAAGTGAACTCGCATCTCAAAACCACTCTCACACCACCCCTCCACCACCTCTCCCTTTACCCGCCAATCCACCTTCTTCCATTCCCCAACCTTTCAATACACCACCCTTAACCCACCCACCACCCAGAGTAGGATCCGTCCTAGCCGATCCCACTCCCGAGGACCTAAACATGATGCTTAGAGCATATCAGGCCAGAATCCAAGAAGGGCCAAACGTAACTGATCATGAAAAGTGTTACCCTAGAGCAGAACTAGAGCTAGAACGAACCAAAATTTGTGCTAAGATGGTGGAATTGGCTCAGACTATGTTTGAAGCCAGTCGCCTCTTTAACATCTCTAGTTCAGCTAAGACGCAGTTACACTTTGATGGACTACTAGAACGAATAGAGAGGCTAACTGCACAATCAGAAAAGGAACCCGCCTCTCAAAATAAGGGCAAGGCAAGTGAAAACGTGAGCCTACCTCCCCAGGAAGCCTACGTGCCTAACTCTACGGAGCCAGACACATCATCCTCTATGAATCGGTTAACACCAGAATTCCTACGAGAGATTCAAGAAGACAAATGGGCTAAAGAAAGTGAAGTCCCTCCTCCCATTGAACTTGTGGATGATGCACACGAGCAATTCCCAAAAAACATCCCATCCATTTATGAGGAGCATGAGAGCATCCACTCTCAAGAGAGATTAGACTTTGAGTCTAATTCTCTACAAGAATTACCACATTTCACAGGCCCATGGGAAACCAAGTCTACTTGTCTGAGAGCGCCCACAGTCATGATAAGAAATGAAGATTCTATCATACCTAGGAATATAGAGGTAGTAAAGAACACTTAAGTGCAGTGCAATCTCACTTTAGAAGAGCTACTCAAAGTTAAGCCAGAAGTGTGGAAACATGTAGCCAAACAAGTGCCAGACATAGCAAAATCGCGCTCCCAAGTAGGATCTCATAGAACAGTGCCTGAAATACCATTGGATAAGATAGAAGACATGAGTGAAGGAGAAGAAGGAAATACCTATCTCCCAGTTACTCATCAGGGTTACACAACCAAGGCGATTTTGGACTCACGTGCAGGAGTTGCAATTGCTACAACTTCCCTATGGAAGCGATGGGGCAAGCCAGCACTCCGACCAACGAGAATGAAATTGCAGATGGCTGATGGTCATATTGAAAGGCCCTTAGGATTGCTAGAAGGAATAACTCTCACTACATGTGGGGTTGAGTTTGAGCATACTTTTGCTATATGCGACTTTAGCAAAAACCAAGCCTACGAGATGATTTTGGGAAGGCCATTTATGCGGCAATTGCAAGTAGTCCAGGATTGGGGAACCAATTCCTTGTATTTGCAACATCTAGGTGTTACAACCAAAGTCAATCTTAAGGATTACTCTCATAGAGACGTACCGCCTATTCAATGGAATCCCATCCATAGAGCCAAAGATGAGACTGAGTCTGTGCATTCCATAGAATCCGGATCATCGTGGATGCATGAAGACACCCACTTATGGATGTGTAAGGTAGCAGTAGAAGAAGAGAAGAGAGAGAAAGCCAGAGAGGTAGGTGCAAAAGAAAACCATAGATCAATTCAAGACCCAGCCCATGCGCCTGTAGTCTTTCCTGATGAGGAATTTGAACCCCATGGCTGGGCAGAAATCCTAGCAACAATGGATGTAGCCATCAATGAAGAGCAGTGGACACCTCATTGTGATGAGGATGGCTATGACATTTCAGTCTTTTCAATAGAGCCAATCATGGGAGATGCAGTTTTAGAAGAATGCGAACCTAGCCCTGATGCATTTGAAGATGCAAGCGACTCCGATCTAGAGTCAATCATTATGGACCCACCTTTTGCATCAGATGAAGAATACTTCTATGAAGTACAGTTTCAACCCCAGAGGCACGGAGAGCTTACCAAAGACGTAAGGCTAGCCACACATGTAACCCCTAAGGAAGAAGGAAAGAAAAGGAAGAAGAAAGAAGTCACACAAGAAGAGGAGGAATCTTTGTTTGAGGTCCCAGAAAATTTTAAGAAGTATGAGATAGATGACAGAAGAGTCATGATCAGAATGCCTAAACGAGAGGCACAATCAGGAGAGGCCTATGATAACAAAGAAACCACCAAAAAAATAGTAGTAGCCCTAGAAGAAGGAGAGGAGAGATGCACGTACATAGGCCATGACCTAACAGAGGAAGAAGAGCATGCGTTAATAGCCTTGCTAAGAGAATACAGAGATGTGTTCGCTTGGAGTTACAAGGATTTGAAGGGTGTTGATCCAGACATATGCTCACACACTATCCCCATGACCTCAAATGCCAAACCCTCTAAGCAAAAGCCATATACATACAATGATAATTACACTGCCAAGATCAAAGAGGAGATAGATAGACTGGTTGAAGGTGGATTTATCTATGAAATTGAGCACACTGAGTGGGTATCCCCCATTGTAGTGGTGCCCAAGAAAAACGGAAAGCTGCGTGTGTGCATTAACTTGAAGAAGGTTAATGCAGCCAAAATTCGAGATAACTATCCGCTTCCTATCACAGAGCATCTCTTAGAAAGAGTAGCAGGCAAGGAAGTGTACAGCTTCCTAGATGGGTTCTCTAGCTACAATCAAGTGGCCATTGCACCAGAAGATCAGCATAAAACGGCTTTTGCCACAGAGTGGGGTATATTCGCTTTTAGGGTAATGCCATTCGGGCTTACCAATGCTCCCGCAACCTTCCAAAGGCTGATGTGCCATGTATTTAAGGAGTTCCTAAGGAAGAACTTAGAAGTCTATGTTGATGATCTTTGTGCTCATTCCAACATTAGACAAACCCATATTCCTGAACTCAGACAAATTTTTGACAAATGCAGAGAATATCAAGTCTGCTTGAACCTAGAAAAATGTGTTTTCATGGTCAGGCAAGGCAAGATTTTAGGACACATAGTGTCAAAGAATGGCATATCTACGGATGAAGAGAAAGTAAGAGCTATAGCCGAATTACCTAGGCCAAAGAATGTCAAGGAAGTACAAGCTTTCATGGGGCATTGTGGTTATTACCGACGATTTATACACATGTATGCCATCATTGCAAAGCCTCTGTATGGATTTCTGACAAACTTTGAGTGGACTGAGGAATGTGAGAATTCCTTCAATGAGCTTAAACGGCGATTATGTTCAGCACCAATCTTAACCACACCAGATTGGAATAAGCCTTTCCATGTTCATGTGGATGCATCCAATTATGCCATTGGATGTGTGCTTGCACAACCTACTGGTGAAGGTAATATGGATCTTCCAATTGCCTATGTGAGTAGAGAGTTGAATGCAGCTGAGCGAAACTATACCACTACCGAACGAGAGGGGTTGGGCATGGTGTATGCGGTTAAGAAATTTAGACACTATTTGCTTGCAAACAAGTTTAAATTTTTTACTGACCACCAAGCATTGTTATATCTCGTGAACAAGCCATGCAATACAGGAAGATTAGTAAGATGGTTTCTCTTGCTAATGGAATATGAATTCGAGGTTGTAGTAAGGAAAGGGAAGACTCACTTGAGAGCGGATCATCTCTCTAGGCTCACATTTGGAGAAGCCCCACAAGGAGTGTCAGATGACCTTCCTGATGCTTACTTGTTTAATTTGGAAGTTGTACCGCAGTGGGCTAAGCCATTGGTACCAGTATTGACATACGGGCCTAACCACCCAGTAATAAACACGCAGGATAGAGAGGTAGTAAAAGCTCAAAAGTATCACATCATGGCAGGTAGTATGTACAAGCACACAGATCAAGGAGTCTTCGCTTGTTGTGTGGAAGAGGATGAGTACGCTAAATGGTTGCAATTAGCACATGTAGGTGCATTAGAGCAACACTACTCAAAACAACGAACCCTACAGACGCTAAGGAGACTCGGAGTGCATTGGCCAACTATGGAAGCTGATGTCCAAAAGTTGTGCAAGGAATGCCCAATCTGTTGCACTAAACCACATGTGGAACATGCCACTCTTTATCAAGTGTCCATAGTGCCAGGTTGGAGTGAACAACTTGTAGCCTTCCTGAGGACGAAAACATTCCCTCCAGACATGACTCAGGTTAGGAAAAGAAGTCTAGAACAAGAAGCCCTAGAGTACTCACTCATTGGTGATAATCTCTACAAGCGTGGTAAGGATGGTTACCTGAGACTATGTGTCCATGAAAGTGATTATCTAAAGATCTTGGAAATAGCTCACCAGGGTGTAGCAGGAGGACATTTTGGTCCAGATAGGGTGATCAAAGCAATTCTATTTGCAGGATTTTGGTGGCCCACCCTTCACATGGATGCACATACCTATATGAAGAGGTGTGAGATTTGTCAGCGAACCCAGCCTCCTATACGCAAAGATGAGATGCCACTGAAGCCTATGATGGGCGGACGTGCATTCTCTAAGTGGGGAATAGACTTTGTAGGTCCTATAAATCCCCCAGCTAAGGGTTCCCATGCTGAGTATATCATTGTTGCCACGGACTATCTAACCAAGTGGGTAGAGGTAAAAGCCACAACGAAGAACGACGCTCAGACAACTGCTAAATTCTTGTTTGAGAATGTATTCACAAGATACGGGCTACCTATAGAGCTAGTTAGTGATAGAGGCACTCACTTCTTGAATGAAGTTATTGAAAATCTGCTCCAAGAATTCTTGGTAGTGCATAAGAAGTCTGCCCCCTATCACCCTCAAGCCAATGGGCAAGCCGAAAGCACCAATAAAATCCTATGCAATGTATTGACAAAATTAGTGAACAATAAACACTCTGATTGGGACAAACAGCTATACCATGCTGTTTGGGCATACCGAGTCGCCTACAAAATGGTACTCCAAGCCACCCCCTTTCAGATGGTATTTGGCTAAAACGCCGTGCTACCTTTGGACTTCTTAATACCTACATTGAAAGTAGCACAAGAGCATGAATGGATGGGTCATGAACTCTCCTCTAGACTTTTTGACCTTGAACGATTAGGAGAAACAAGACTGAGAGCAGCTGCAGGGATATATGCAGCTAAGAAGAGACAGAAGGCATACTTTGATGCCCATGTGAAGGATAAGGGCTTGAAAGCAGGAGATCTAGTTTTAGTCTACACATTGAAACAACACGCAAGGAAGCTAGAAAAGAGAGGCTACGGACCTATGATCATCAATAGGATCTCCACGAGTGGAGCAGTACAACTAGCCACTTTAGAGGGTGATGTTCTCCCAAACTATATTAGCGGATGTAGAGTCAAGTTGTATCAGGAACCCCTCATGGAGGAAATGCTAAGTCGACTCAATACTGCTAAGCAACGTAAAGAGGAGGAAAAACGAATTCGAGAAGAAGCACAGGCAGAGGCCTTAGAGCGCATCAGACGAATGAAGTTGAGGAGACAAGGGAGGGATCAGCCTATGATTGACACTCAAGAGTCTCCAGGCTATCACATGGCCATGTGTGAGGCTTCAGGTGAACGTACCCATAAGATAGTGGATCGACGACCTTTTGTGACCCTAGAAATAGGACAAAGAGACAGCACAACAAGCGTGAGAGCTTTAATTGATTCAGGAGCAGCCACAAGTGCAGTTCGGCTTTCTTATTGCCAGCAGCTGCAATTGGAGGTAAAACCCCTAGAATCATATCTGATAGGATTAGGAGGTGTTGAAACCCCTTGCATGGGAGAGGTGGATCTTCCCCTCTACATACAAGAGGTCCTCATGCCAGCAAAAGTGCTAGTGTGTGAAGACGAGGATCTGATCGAACCTCTGGTCCTGGGCCAAGACTGGATCTACGATCACGTAGTCAACCTCAACCTAAGAAGTGGACTTCTTTAGGCCTGGGTAGGCCAAAGCCGTCTCACGATTGAATTAGAAAATCAAGCACTCAAACCAATAGAACAGGCACCAACTCCTGGTCCCTCCAGGAATCCACATGAAGATAACAATGTTGTTCTTGTCCAAACTTCTATGGTGCAGAGGATTGTCAATCTTACTGAAGGTACATGAGCCAATAAGGAGTTCCCAACTGATCCAAAGAAGATTCTAAACGGGCAGACCGAACATCACTCGACACGAAGGAGGCCGTTGATCAAGAGGCAGGAGCGCCAACCCGTGCAACATGGAGCACCTCGTGGCGCGAAGCAGATCTGGATACGCAAGGATGGAAAACCCACAACTCTAATAGCAGACTCTCGAGGAGACAACAAACAAGCCACACCATCACGGACACAAGTGAAGGAGTACCCTAGGAAACCTCCTACGCACACCACATCTATTTGGGTCCCTAAGCGGTCAAGGAAGGCTAGCCCCGATGCTAGACACATATGGGTGCCCAAGGCCTGTTTACGAGCCCAAATAGCTCCAACTCTAGTCAGTGGCATAATTCAACACTCTCAAGTCCTCTCGACTAACAACGCAGGAACTCTACCTAAATACCACTCTGACCCACACTCAGTCACATCGAGGAATGTCTGGAAATGGGTACCCAAAAGGTCCCAAATCCATCACAACCTAGTTCATAAACCGTTGCTTGTCTTTAGCTCTAAGAGCTACAAATCCCCTATCAAAGTTTGGAGACCTAAACCATGTATCAAACCCCCTGACCCAATTTTTGTAAATCCATCCATTCTGACATAGGTGCATTCTGAGTCCACTGCATAACCAAAGTAGGCATCTAGGATGATACTGACCTCTAATCACCACTCACACCTATCACAAGCACTTCATCTCTGACCACTAACCTTCGGGATTGTCATGTTAGTATTGTGAAGGGAACACCATTACATCCTGTTTCCTATGCAACACTAATGTGCCTTTCTTCTTCTAGCAGATAAGCACCCGATTCCCATGGCAGCAGCAGCAGGCACGAGTTCTTAGGCAGGCACCAGCACTCAAATCAATTGGGATACCATGCCTGTAGAGGTTCCACTGACAGCTAGGCCGGAGGAGCTTTTGAACGTAAGAAGAATTCCCATTCCGGATCCACCAAGTGGCCTAACAGAAAGAGTAAAGGGGCATTCTCACTGGTTCAATGAGATGCCAGGAGATTTGGGAGACGCTGATCATATCTGGGAATCCAAGATGGAATGTGGAGGAGTGTGGTGGACCTTCCAGTTCTTCTCACGAGAATTTGAAGCATTGCAAAATGCAGCTCCTCTTCAGGATATTTGGTAGAAAGCGGGATTGCAAGATTACTTTAGTGCAGCTTTGCCTAGACCAGACTTTCTTAGGTGCTACTACTTGATTGCCACACTGAAGCCGACAGGAGATAAAGATCATTCAGGCACATTTTGGGTGCCCTCCCTATCACACCAGGAGGAAATGAAGAAGTTTGAGTTAAATGTTACTTTAATAAGGGAAGCTCTTCAGATGTATGGCACCCATGTGCCTTCCGATCGCGATCCCTTGATACCAGAATCAATGAAGAGCAACAGAATTAAGAAGTTGAAGGACATGTGTGCCCTCACCCCTAACATCGCCATACCCCTGCAAATGTGCCTTCAACACTTCGCATTTCCAGCTCAAGACCGCTTTACCCAACCTCACAAGAAAATATGGTATGGATTATATTTAGCAGAGACTGGAAGCTTGCCAATTAAGATGCTTGTATGGATTCTGGATCAATTGTATGAAGCACGCAAGCGGGGTGTGAGGAAGCATATATTACACGGCTGCTGTGCGATTACCAGAATTATTTATAGATGTCTTGCATATGACGTGCCAATATCCAGGGCCCTTAAATATTCACAACTGGAGTTTTTCAAGGGGCGGAAGTCAGGGAATCAACCTGCGAAACGAATGCGTGGATCACTCTCCCAGGTCATGATCCCTCACGAGGCCACAGCCGAAGCTCCCCCTAGAGAAGAAGCCCATGTAGCACCTTTCACGGTACATCTCCAAGGAACTCAATCAGGGGGCGTAGTATAGCCCACTCCATCCGCCCCTCCACTACCGACCGATGCCGAGTTTGCATCTATGGCCACCTTAACTGACGATCCCAATTTTGATTTTGAAAGATTCCTACAGACGGCCCACTTATCTGATAGTGAAGATTTTCTTGACAATGCCAATCCGGGATCATCATTCCAAAGAGAACAGCCACAGGGCGAGACAAGCAGGGTACATTGGGAAGAAGAGGCACAACATCCTCATGGTCCAAGCACACAAAATCAGGAAGAAGAACGGGGGAATGAACCAGAGGAGAGTGAAGAGGAGGCCCCTGGCTACACGGCACAACTCAAACGGCTATACAAGACAATCAAGCAGGTACAGAGAAGACATAAGATGACAAAAGAGGCGAATAGAGCTCTAGTGAACCAAATGCTTCAAACTGAGAATGTTGACCCACATTTTGTTGAATCATTGAATCTATTGGCAGAGACATGTGGGATCGGGGAAGCATTGAGGACAATGGTCTATCAGGAGAACCCTACCTATGATCAACGAAGGATTGATACACGGCCACGACGAGGAAAAATGATTCAAATGGAAGTCTCTACTGCCTTGCCTACCACAATTTCAGAGGATGTTCACATGACGAGCCCAAGTCCCACTGACGAACAAGATGTAATTACACAGGTACCATCTCCACCGTCACCCTCCATTCAACCCTCAGAACCCTTCTCCACTAGTCATTCTGAACAACCGATATCCACCCATCATGAAACCATTGTACACACCTCTGTTTTTACATCCTTCCCTTTACCCACATCCATCACTTCCACCCAAATTTTTGAACCTCACACCGGTCATCCTGCCACCGATCAAACCATAATAGGTCACCCTTCCTATCTCCCCGCCCTTGGACAACCACTTGCCACTAGCCGGACCTTATCCCATCCTTTTCCATTCACCCACACCCAAACCCTATCCACCACTTCCCTAGTAACTGCCTCATACTCAACCCAAGTCACACAACCGTCATTCTCGACAAACCTTGTAAATATACTCCAACAGGTGGATAATTATAATAAAAAGTCCCTTTCCCAACCCCACTCCCCCACATTCACTGCCACCACTATCACACCACCCACCATCCATGTATTCATAGTTCACGAATCACACACTCTCACGTCCGATCCCATGGACATGTCACCATCCATAGGATCACCCACCACCACTGTTATTCCAACATCACCACGTGTCATTTCACTCACGTCACCATTTCCAAACACTGTAGGCACAACATCCACTTTTCCCTTTCCCATCTCCCGACCCCTTGCATCTTCCACCCTTACCCCTGCACCCACCTCATTTAGTCATGCACTCAACACCATGCTCGAAGCTGCTGCCCAACTTAAACAGGAATACAGGTTATTAGAAGAAAACAATAAAGAGCTCTGTACTTTGTCATCCCACCTCCAGGCACGTGTCACTGCCTTGGAGTTGTCTAATACGGAATTATAGCAGGAGGTGACCACCCTCCAACAATATCAGGTGGAGCTCGAGTCCACACATACAGAGAAGAGTAGGGCAACGGAAGAACAACTTAGAGATCAGCTAGCCCGTAATGCTAGACTACAACGAAACATGGCTCTACTCTGACGCCATTTAGCGGCTGCTCAAGAAGAAAACAAAAGACTACAGCAACAAAATCAAGAAAACCTCGAAGCAGCCATTGAAAATACTCCAGGGGCACCCATCGACCCTGCTAAATTCCAAGCCATCCCCTCAGAAAACATACAACAAATATTGGAAACCTATGCCAATCTCTTAGAAGCACATGATCAGCTTGCTGACCAAGTCAAAGACCTACAGAAAGCCCAAGTGCCTACACCACACCAACGAGAACCTAAAGAGATGGCCAACGCTGCAACCTCACCAGAGCCGGAATTATCAGTAACCAATGAAGTACTAGAGCTACGTCAGCAGGTGGCCGAGTTAAAAATTAAGTTATTACAATATGAACGACCCCCCTCCCCACCTGATCAGCCAAGTGAAGAGGAGACCATTGTCATTCCGATGGAAGAAACATTCGAAGATAATTATGAGCCACAACCTCTTCCAGGTGGCAGGATCACTGAAGAGGGACAGGATACATATGAGGAACCCCCGTCAGCATGGATGAAGCAGGTAGAGGAGATGGGCCACACTCACGAAGAGCGTATTGCAACTCAGATGCTAGCCATGAAAACCATAGAGGAGACCATACTCAAAGTCTGAATATTTCTCGAACTTGGCTCCTAGGTGGTTGATAACTAGCTCAGAGTTACAATATAAACCTTATTTTGTATTGTTGGCAGACTACAATGCTAAGATCAAATGCATAACCAATAAGTACCCCTCTTTCGCAACACAGTTCGAACCCGAGGACATCCCAGAGGCAGCCAAAAAAGGGGCCATATTCTAGCCCATATGGAGGCAAAAGTTACTCGAGACCTATCCGAAAATGTTACGAACATGGGATCATGCTCCCATGCATCTGAAATATAACCCATGCTTTGGACCAGTACAAAGAAGACGCTCCTGGAAAGCATTCGCCATCAAGGTTCAGAACAATGTGAATTGCAAACAGTGGCTGAACTACCCCAAAATCGCACCACCAACAGGCCCACCTACAACAACGTACATGATGGCTACCATCCGATATTGGCTTCCACGCCTCCACTCCATGCCAGATGTAGCTGCACAGGTGCTACTCAAGATATTTGATATGATGCAGGTTGTGCTCAAAACCTTCCGCAACGTATGTAACATTCAGCCTCCGATTCCCGGCTTCATCAATGGTAATTATGACCTCCTGTACGATATGAGCACAACCCCAAGCATACGAGTCGCTTATGCATGGCACGCACGCATGAGATATCTCCCTACCTACTATAAGCAAACTTTCGACGACATGTTCACCACGGGATTTTGGGAAGCACATTCAGAGGTATTTGCACCACGACCAACCCACCTGCTGCAACTATTTGCATGCGAGCAAACAATGCATTCGGAACTCTACACTACGCCACAACCTAACATGCCTAGAGCAGTGAATTGGGATGCCCTCCAGAGCGATTTGGTCCGGGGACTACGTATAAAAGAACAAGAATTGGCAACCGACCTCCAAAAATTGGATAATTTTTTATGTTTGATGACTTGTTTTTTAGATTTGAGTGCATGCAACAAGAATGTGGAAAATGTTTTAACAAATTCCTATGATATTTTGAAAAACAAGTTTCCAAGAAATCTAAACATACATATCTCTTCACACACACAACCAAATGTCATGAGACTCACAGGGGTGGTAGTCCTTGCCTCAAAGAAGGAATCAAAAGTTGATAGAAGCTTGATTGTAGTGCTTGTTGAGGTGAGATTTTGGTGTGATGGTGCTTCTTTATCAGCAAGGAGGGAATTTTGTTCATAATCATAATTTTGACGGACCATCTTTTACTGCCATTTTATCATTTTTTTAATGCTATTTGATCATTTTCCCACCCTCATGGCCTCTCTACACCACTCTTTCCTAACCTCCCACCCTTTGCCCTTAGTAGTCTTTGGTTTTCATTGATGGCATTTCGAGGCATTATTGTCCTTTTGGTGGATTTGGTGGTGGATCCTATTGTTTTGAAGTTTATAAACACTCTTTTCTAGTCCTTTTTTTGTGGCTCCTTTTCTAGATCTCCACCACTTGGTGGCAATGGGAACCACCTCTTTTCAAGTTCCTTGGTGATGCTTCATAGCTACTTGCATGGATATTGGTGAAATTTTCATTCTCAAGGTTCTTCTTCCTCTCATATTGGTGGATCCACACTCCATTTGGGCAGCTCTATTAATCCGATACATGATTGCTACAACTTGTTATCTAACTAGTCTAAGTACCAATACGAACATATATTACATGGCTATCTTCATCCCTAAGTATCCATTGAATCAAAATTTTATACAAAACATTTTCAAGGTATCCACCATATCAGACTATTTCTCTTATTCATGTGATCATGACCTTCAATCTATTATGTTTTTTAGGGTCCTATCACCAAACTTCCTAATCCCAACACATTTCACTCTTGGATGTCTTGTATTGAACAATGAGTCCTTATGGCCTTTGAATGGTGTAGCTCTTCCATGGCTTAGTAGTTCCTTTCCTTTTTTATAGACTTCAATTGTTTTTGAAAGGGATCTTAGTGAAATAGGAGGTCATTTTTGTATCAAGGCTCGATCTCAAGCCTATTGTACTTACCACATTGGTCCAAACCTACATTATTTTTGTGTCAACATTTACAATTGGCCAAGAGTTTTTGTAATGTTCCATTAATTTGGAAACTCCCTTTTGACTGTCATCTTTATCCCATTTTGGCACTACAAGCATTAAATGCCCTTTTTTATATCGAAGGTAATAATAATAGCAATTTTTGGCATATGACCTATTGTAAGCCCATAAATGCACATATTTGAGACTTTTTGGGATACTATAGGTCTCTAAGTTCTAATCTCCAAGTCTTGATTCCAAGTTTCCATTGCTTTGTAGGTGTTTTCCTATACAATTTCTTACAATTTTTGGTGGTCATTTTTAACATGTTCTTCATTGACTTCACTTTTAGACCATCATATTGTCATGTCTTTACTTGAAGAAATTAGTGGCATGTCTTTAAATGCCCTATATTCGTCATGAAAGGATTGGCAAAGGATCAAATTCAAGTAATTGAAAGAAAAAAAGGAATGGAAGAGCACAAGGACACAATGTGTGCCAAACTTTTTGAAACCATTATCATCCTTCTATAATTTACCTTTATAGAAAAGACCTCTATTATTACAAATGTATTAAATTTCTAATTCTTGAGATCATGGGAAGACTCCCAGATGTATATACTTAGCTCCCATTAGCTTAGATATGTGAATCAGATAGAATAGTTCTACAAGTATAGTGTGGGGCTATTTTAAATTAGGCTATCCATTTGGTATAAACAAGGCTACCCCATACAAAAGCTAAGGAAGACCTATATGTTCCACGTATTGTATTATCAATAGGAATATTTCTTGTATTATTATGGTGCAATCGCATTTAGTTTGGTACTCAATATTTGCAAAGATGTTTTTCTTCACTAGTGTACATTGCAAGCCATCTATTTTGGCACAACATTTTGAAGCATCTCCCACAAGGTACCATAGTGCTTGTGCAAGCTCCAATTAGGAGGCTTGACACATAATCACCTTTCATTAATTACCTCTTCATCATTTATGTATTTCATGTAAGCTCAAAAGAAAGCTAGGCCCTAACAATATAGAGATTACACTCATAATCTTAAACTAGACTATTGAATTAAAAAGTGCAAAAGTATTTATGGCTTAGATAAACTCCAAAATATGATTAGACAGATAGAATATACAAAAAAATACGTGAACTTATCCACATGGAGTGATCTGGAGCACCAAAAGTTACCCAAGGCAATGGAAGGACAAAAGACAAGAAGTGAAAGATCAAGAAGTGAGACAAGATGCAAGGGTAGGTGAAGAGACAAAGACTCCTATGCACATAGCTCTATATATAGAAGTGATTTGAATGTGAAAATTTATGGAGATGAAAAGGAGATTGTGTAGAAGCATATGCTGGTCACTCTCTCACCAATGGATATCAAAAGGATGCTCAATAGTGTGCTATAAGGCACATAGGTATTCCAACCATATACCTTTTTTGTACACAATCACTTTGTGAAGGTGATATCTCTCTATGTACTTATCCATTTAATGCATATGATATATTGTTGAAAGCTTATCCTAGATCCTCTCTATACCTCAAATATCTGTGTGAGGTGATTCTCCAATAGTGACTGGGAACATTTCTTCTGAACCTCAGCTTTCTGCTTAACTTGAATTGATAGGTAGTCTATCTTTGAACTCTAAATTAAGTGTTCTTTAGCTTGCTAGAAAGCTAAGAGAGTCTATTGTGTGTGGACCAAATTTCAAAGCCATTGGATTTCTAAGTTATGATTGAATCAGGTTTTAGTAAGCATGTGTCTTACAAAGCAATTTCTAGAAGAGGTTCTCTAACTTCCGTTGCGTGTATTGGAGTTGAATTTCTCCACATTCTGGTATCAGGGCTTTCGTTGTAGAGCACTGGAACTTGAGCCCATGGATGCACAAAGATATCTTGAAGAAGATGCAGTGATGACAAAGGAAAGCTTGGAGCTATGAGCCCATGGAGTGTGCATTGGAAAGCTATGGAGGTGAAGCTTTTATATGTAAGACATTTTGTTGCTTTATGTTATTTGAAGTGATACACTCTCTTATCTTACTCTCTCTACATATGGTTGATAATTGAATCTTGATATAAGTGAAACTAAGCACTTGAATGAAGCCTTCTGAGCAGCCTACAGAAGGATATCAAGATTCAAGCAAAGAATAGCGGATGAGCAACTACATATAGTTGCATATGAGCATTGTATGCATGCTCTTGATAGTGCAGTCCATTTAATGAAGTGCAATATGCTATTATGTACATGGCTGAGTATTATAGCTTATATGTATGCTTGAATATAACATTATATACTTATGCAATGAAGATGCTTATGTATGCATGCTTGTGAAGTGTATGCTCAACATGAACGAAAATTTTGGACAACCATGCTTAGGCTAAATATAAATTGAAATTAGAGTTGAAGAATGATGTGTAACATGCAAGAATGTATGCATATGTGGTCATGGATACGTACACGTGTGATGATATGTGGATGAGAAATAGGCTGCTTATAAAGCTCATACGTGCTAAAAATTTCAGGTTTATGTATCCATGTGAATTGGCACAAAAAGAGCTAAATATATGTTCAAATGATTGGTAATTTTCATGCATGTTTATATATGATTGTTAGTGTGATATTGAAGCACTAAAGGTTGGTCATTTTCAGCCATATATGAGCTGATATATATATATATATATATATATATATATATATATATATATATATATATATATATATATATATATATATATATATATATATATATATATATATATATATATATATGGATGCAATGAAGATTGGTAAGATGCAAGACTGATGTGTATGAAATTTGTGGACGTATCTTGTGGATAAAACCCATTGACGTAAAAGTGCAAAAGAAAATATGTATGCTCATGCTATGATGACTAAATGGGTTTGATTCTTGAGTTGAGATAGGAGTTCAACTCAATGCTCCTATTTGGACAAGCAAAAGCAAGTGAGCAAAGCCCCGATGAAGCGAGGACGCAAAGCTTGAAGCTAAAGTGAAGGAAGAAGCCCAAGCTAGTAGAAGGTTGTCAAACATAGTATGAACACATGAAGATTGGAACCCAAGCTGAAGGTGGAATAGGGTGAAGCCTAGGATTGAGCTTCCCAACAAATGAGTAGAAGACTCCAAAGAAGGGCTTCCATTAAGTGTCAAAGAGTACACAATGACTTGAAAACACTCCCCAAAGTTCAAGGAACACAAGCATTAGAAGAAAGAATCACTCACGAGAAGTGTGCCATGTTGGCTGAAGCAAAAGAACATAAAGAAGTCCATTCGCAAAGCTAATGGCTAATGTAAAGGGTAAGACAAAATCCACATTGAGTGTGGTGGTAAGTTCCACGTATAGAACAACTAAAGGTCTAGTTAAAGTACGAGGCTATTAAGACCATCAAAGAGAATGGCAAGCCTATGTGAAGGCAAGTAAGACCATCCAAGAGAGTGACAAGCCTATGTAAGCGCAAGTAAGACCACAAAGGAGAGTGGCAAGCCTATGTGAAGGCAAGTAAGACCATCCCAAGAGGAATGGCAAGCCTTGTTAGGTCAAGAAGCACCACAGACCAAGTGAAGGTCTAGTGAAAGGTTAAGACAAGTAAGACCACCGAAGAGAATGGCAAGCCTATGGCAAGTAAGACCATTTCAAGAGGAGTGGCAAGCCTATGTAAAGGCAAGTAAGACCATCCCAAGAGAAATGGCAAGCCTTGTTATGTGCAAGAGGTGCCATTGTTATTGTTCACATGATGTTTTGTGTTGTTTTGTACTTGATGAAGAAAGCTTGGAAGATGTGGAAATTATGAATGCTTCACATGAAGTGGAAATCATGAAAGAGTTCATGTATGAAGAATGAAGAAAAGATTATGAAACAAGGGGGGAGTTAGCTTGCAAGGATTAGAAGATCCAAGAAGAGTCCAAAGAAGAGAAAGTGAAGCCAAAACAAATTTTAGATTTCGAAGAGAAGAAGTTACCCTCAAAGAAAGAGCAAGAGCAGTAAGACCAAAGAAAGAGCAAGAGCAAGTTACACTCAAAGAAAGAGCAAGAGAAGTTACCAAACAGAGTGGCAAGCCTATGGCAAGTAAGACCATTCCAAGAGTGGCAAGCCTATGTAAAGGCAAGTAAGACCATCCCAAGAGGAATGGCAAGCCTTGTTAGGTGCAAGAGGCACCATTGTTCACATTGAGGATGTTTTGTGTTGTTTTGTAGGTGATGAAGAAAGCTTGGAAGATGTGGAAATTATGAATGCTTCACATGAAGTGGAACCCGTAAAAGAGGTCATGTATGAAGAATGAAGAAAAGATTATGAAGCAAGGGGGAGTTAGCTTGCAAGGATTAGAAGATCAAAGAAGAGGCCAAAGAAGATAAAGTGTAGCCAAAACAAATTCAGATTTGGAAGAGAAGTTACGCTCAAAGAAAGAGCAAGAGCAGCCATCAAAGGTAAATTCAAAGCACTAGGAAGAGCCATCTATATGGAAGGAGTTCCCAGAAGGCAAAAAGCAGCCATGATGCACAAATGAAGTCATGAAGACAAGCTAGAAAAAAGCATGACAACCATGACAACGTCAAAGGGAGATGCAAAGCCAATTCCAACCATAAACAAAGTCAAAGAAGATCCAAAGACAAAAGAGGACCAAAGCAAAGCATCCAAGCCTAGAAGACATAAAGCCATGAAGGAGTAGAAGAAGATAGATTGCCAAAGAGAAGACAACAAAGAGGAAGAGAGTGAAGCAACGAAGATAAATTCAACCAAAGTGGTCTCATTTCATTCTATGATTTTGTATGAAGCATGTTTCATGATAGGGATTGAAGAAAAGCTCTTGCAAAGAGCCAAAAGAAGCAAAGCTAAAGTTGAAAGGAAGCCAAAGAAGCTTCAAAGCAAAGAAGGAAGATCACGACACAATCAAAGGAAGAGATACAAGGGCAAAAGAAGCAAAAGGCAAAGAGGACATGAATTGGACAGTAGCATGGACTCCCAATTTTAGCTTGAGGGGGAGTGTTAAATTTACAGTACATGTGCAAGCTCCGATTGTGAGGCTTGACACATAATCACCTCTCATTAATTACCTCTTCATTATTTATGTATTCCATGTAAGCTCAAAAAGAAGCTAGGCCCTAAAAATATAGAGGGTACACTCATAACCTTAAACTAGAGTGTTGAATAAAAAAGGGCAAATGTACTTATGGCTTAGATAAAAGCCAAACTATGATTAGAGAGATAGAATACTCAAAAGATATACATGGAGTGACTTGGAGCACCATTTTACTCCCACGCACATATCTCTATATATAGAACTGATTTAAATGTGAAAATTTATGGAGATGAAAAGGAGATTGTGTAGAAGCATATGCTAGTCATTCCCTTGTGAAAATTTATAGAGATGAAAAGGAGATTGTGTAGAAGCATATGCTGGTCATTCCCTCGCCAATGGCTATCAAAAGGATGCTCAATAGTGTGCTACAAGGCACATAGGTATTCCAACTGAATACCTTTTCTGTACACAACCACCTTGTGAAGATGATATCTCTCTATGTACTTATCCATTTAATGCATATGATATTTTGTTGGAAAGCTTATCTCGCACTCTCTGTATCCCAAATATCGATATAAGATGATTCTACAAGTGACTAGGAGAACCTCAATTTTCTGCTTAACCTGAGTTGATAGGTAGTCTATCTTTGAACAGTCGGTTGCCTAATCATGTAAACTCCAAATTGAGTGTTCTTTAGCTTCTTAGAAAGTTAAGAGAGTCTACAATGTGTGGACCAAATTTTTAGAACCACTGAATTTCTGAATTGTAATTTAATCAAGTTTTGGTAAGCATGTGTCTGACAAGGCGATTTCTAGAAGAGGTTCTCTAACTTCGCTGTGTATTGGAGTCAAATTTCTTCACACTTTCATTTGCAAGACATACAAAGCCACTACATCTTCCAAGAGTTAAATTGCAAGACCCAAGCAATTTTTAACCGCAACACTTACTCCATTCTCACCTACCATCACCTTTCAACAATCTGATCCTAAAAGTAAGCCCTATTTTATGTTTGAAATGAGCTTTCTAACACAAGGTAGGAGCCATGTCAAGAATGCAACAAGGATGAATAAGTTAATTCAAGAAGCAAAGAAGAGTCACCAAAATTTGATCTTCTATGCCAACACAAGAATATGCAAATTAGATTCTAGGAGTGAACAAGGAAAGAGGTAATTTGTGACTTGAGAATCAAACATGTATGGGAGAAAGTTTCATCCCAATCTTCAAATCCCAAACATCTCTAATACAACTCAAGTCATGCCAAAAGATGTCGTGTATCATAGCAGCCGAAGGATGAGAAGAGCACATGAAACTCATATAACCATGCATAGATGATCATACATTGGAGTGAGAGGATCCAAAACATATGGCCCAATAGAGACTATGGTTGTGTGACAAAGTCCCATGAACAAGTAGCAATAGAATGATAAAAAATTTATTCCCATAGAAAAAATTTGAAAGCCAATGGTTCAAGATAAAAGAAAGTGGTTATCTAATCTCACAATGATCTATAAATAAGGTTCCTTCATGTTCTATGCTGATGCAAAATAAAATATGGAAGGGCCATTCATAGACTTGCCATCTAACACGTTTAGAACACCCATTGAGCTTGCACTTGCGAAGTTATATCAACCCCTAACGAGTAAGCAAGATATTGAGAGTAACGAGTATTATGCATACAATAAACATTCATCAAGAATGTTAAAAGAACTTCACAATCATTTGAGATCAATTTAAACTTTGACAAATTAACTCACATCCAAAAGTATCTACACAAATATTCAAAAATCTCGAACAAGTTATGATCGAACATGAAGCGCTAAAGCATCATTTCTAGATCCAATATCAACAACAAATTAATGTCCTTAATGTCGTCGATGCAAGGTATTATCACAATATGCTTCCAAAAAACAACATAGAGAGTATGCGGTAAAAACAAAAAAGAGAGGGCTCAAAAAGCAGATTCGTTGCATACCTTGCAAAAATGTCATTAGCTAAAACAAAACACCATTTTCGTCAATGTATTATTAACATCCTCCATCGATTTATCATCAAAACTACCTTTTCTAAAGCATCATGCTTCATCAGGTATGAAGCTAGCTAGACTCTAAAGAATATCATCATATAGAATGCCCATGTACGAAAGAGAGATTTGCAAGTCGTATGTAATTTGTAAAACTAGTATGTGTAAATATGGTGAGAGATTCCTTTGATGATCTAGCACAGGTTGATAGCCTAATCAAAGAGACAATAAGATCAAAGCTATCAACTTTGGGAATACGTAAAACAATACATTCAAGGAAGGATGCACGTAGGAATCAAAACACATTCACTCATAGTTGTGATCAAGTCTAAAAAAAAGTTGCAACAAAATCACATGATCAAGATTATGGTTGCACATAAGAGGATAGAATCCCCAACATGAAGACCAAGGGTGTGCAATTAAGAACAAGTATCAAAATGTAAGAACATCAATTATAAAGCATATGATCATTGTCTACATAGAGAAGAAGGGAACACCTTTGGATCACCAAACATCTTCTAGAGAGCTATCTCAAGCAGCCGATATCAATGTATTCATCGCCTATGAGAAGTTCATTATTTCCCCTATAGTGTATAGAGCTTAGGAACTAAAATATAGGAGCATATGAATGGTAACTCCCATATTCTAAAGAAGGATGAGTTTCCACACAGAAAGTCCTTTTAGAAGTTAGACAATCAAGCAAAGAGTTTCTCATAATGATGAACTAGATGCCAAATCTTAAATAGAAAATGTTACCATCAAATGCCAGCAAAATCTGGAATGTTGAGATCCCTTGAAACAAATCCACCAAATCATTACAAAAGAAAAGGTTAATGTATGATAACATTGTTAACCTTAAACACTCCATGAGAGAAATGCAATCAATCAAGATTATTGATTTGGCCCTAAAACCAAGCCATAGGGGCATGATCGAGACTCATGGTGCTCATATCAATAAATATATTCCGACACTCCATACCCAAAAAGGCCAAAAATAATAGCTACAATCGCGATGAGATCACCCATAAAAATGCAAAAGACACTGCAAATTGTATTCACGAGTGGAAGGGTACTTGACCGAACAAATATCTACTGACTAATTTGCTCTACTACACGTTCGACGATCTGCATACTTCACAAACGTGTTATAAGCGCTTGTGGAATTTTCTGATCAACTGACCATATTGAGGTCCCCCCAACAATTGTACATGGACACGATGTGATGCACTAGGTATCAAAGTGTTGTCCATAACCTAGTGTGACCCACATAACAACAGTACCCATATACATTAATTGGAAAATTCTTGAAATGATGCCAAACGGACTTGCAAACCAAAAGGCACCGTAAAGAATCATTCAAAATTATGGATGGCGATCAAGCTCTCTAATTGATGAAAATGCATCCCAAGTAAGAAGAGATGGAAGCATCAACACAAGAGATCCAAAAGTCAGATAAAACTTTTGTAACACTCCTTTTACAATGCAAAATGTTTCCTTAAAAAACACCAAGTATCCGGATTGTTTTACACAGTTTTAGTATACAACGTTTCCTATTTTGAATAAGTCCAATCCATAGGCATTCCACGTACCAATCTGCATTGAGTTGGTTGAGAATCATGCAAAACCTACTCATCCATCATAGAAGAGCATTAACCTCTGTACAACCCACTATAATGTGCAATTTCATAGACACCTGATCTAAAGAACCCGTTTTCGTAAACATACAAAACAATCTAATGAAATTAACAACTAATGTTTTAGCTAAGAGATAGAAGGTGGAGAGGAAAATAATTAATTATTGGAAGTGGAGCCAATAAGCAAGGCATCCCAATAATGTCTCTCTTGCTATGACCGATTCACATCAAGAACTGGTTTGGATCGATCTTGGACTCCATAAAAACTGTCGCAGAAGCTGGAAAGATAACACAAGCTCAATGGCAGCTGGGAGCTGAGAGTGGCAGAACAGAGGACTTTTCTGAGAAGTTCCCCACGTCACGTACATCATCTAAGAGATAATATGGGGCATCAACAAGATCAATTCATACCAGACATGCATGCAAAAGATCCCCTCGACCCTGAGGCAGGAGTTTCAAAGGGAATACATAACTTAGTCCCTTGAATAAAGGAACGGCACTTGAATGATTAAAGTATCATAATACATAGGATCTTTGAAGATGGCCTCGAATAGGCCTTGAACTGAATCGTAACTTGTTCCACATGATTATGATGGAAATATGCATCAAGTTGCTGAGCAACTTCAGCCAAGGGTTTTATATTTGCTGCTGTCTAAAGTACAGCCCCATGGTACAGGAGAGGAGAATAAATTAGAACCCTGCAAAGAACCAAGATCACTATTAACTCAACTATGAACAAGCTGTATGTACAGATCGACAGTTATAAGCATTTGCAGATAATAAAATAACTCGACAGTCCTTCAAAACAGTAAAAGATTGATCAGTGGTCAAAGCACTACATAGGTCACAGCTATAAGCATCAAGTGTAAAATGGAAGGCATATGAGCAGTAAACAGCATATACACAACCTGCAAGTGGTTCAACTTGCATATGTGCACATAACAAGCACCTTATACAGCAGCACATATGTATTAAAAAATCAGGTGAACTACCAGAAGAATATATTTACATGAAAAAGAAGAAAGAGAAACAAGAGAGAGAGAGAGAGAGAGAAAAAGAAAGAGAGACAAAATGAAATGAAATGTTATAAATGTAGAGAGTACATGCGCAAAAACAAAATGAAAACAAGTGTTATAAATGTAGAGAGTACATGCGCAAAAACAAAATGAAAACAAGAGTGTACTCATAAAATGAAAGAGTGTGAGACTCAAAAGTGAGTAAACCATGAAATGGAAAAACTCATGGATTAGAGTGAGCTTACCAAGAGCATAGAGTAAGCTCCTCAAGCTTCTAACCAAGTAGAAATGAGGAGAAAGGCCCTTCTTATATAGATTTGAGAGGGGCTCTCCAAAGGTCATTGAATGTGGGGATAATTCCCTTTGAAGGAGAATGAATACACTGGTAGAAGCAAATGACAAGGTACCCAAATACAAACGTATAAAAAGAAAATAAAATGGAAATGGAATGCCTCCTAAATACAAAATGGAGATACACTCATGCAGATACAAATGTAAATGATGTAGGAGCAATCAGGTCATCAACAATCCCTGTGCAGCTCCATTTTCGAGTGACTGAATGGTATAGAGGTCCACCAAACACTAGAGCGGAGCTCAAGTAGAGCCTTCCCGAACATGTCTGCTAAGTTCTCCTGAGAGGTACACCGCTCCAAAGTAATCTCTTGAGATAGGGGCTTCTCGCGGATAAAATGGTACGGGATCTCGATGTGCTTCATCCCAACATGAAACCCTGGATTCTTGGCGATGACCAAGGCTTACCGATTGTTTGTGAGGATGCATGTCTAACTAACTTGCAAAACACCAATGTCAGATTATAATCATCGAAGCGAGATTACCTCACATGCTCCAAAGCTAGATGCTCGATACTCGGCCTCGGTGGATGACAGAGCAACTATAGGTTGCTTCTTACTTTTCCAAGAGATAGGTCCTGAGCGAAGCAAGAATATCCAATGAGTTTGATACCCCTTCTCTATCAAAGACCATGATGTCGATGAAGGCAAGATATCGAATAAATCTTTGAGCAGCATCCCAATGTCTCTGACGAGCCTGATGCACAAACTGACCAAGTACCTCAACTCCTTAGGCAATATCCGGTCAAGTGTTGACTAGGTGAAGTAACGAGCGAACAAGTTGTCAATAAGTATGCACTTCCACAAGTGATGATGAATCCTCCAATGTGAGCTTCATATTTGGATCATATTTGGATCAAGTGGTGTAGATACTGAGCGACATTGGTTCATGTTATATCTCGAAAGAAGATCAGAGGAGTACTTCTTTTATGCTAGGAATATGCCTTCTTTTGTTTAACAAACTTCCATACCTAAGAAGTAGTGAAGTAGAACAAGATCTATCATAGAGTACTCGAAGCTGTGTGATTATGAATCGGATGCGTTCGTCATCTGAACGTGTCAAGATCAAGTCATCTACATAGAGGATGATTATTACAACTAAAGACTCTTTCTCATAGATGTATACGTTAGAGCATCGGTAGTGCTCCTTTGAAATCCTTTAGCCTCAAAGAATTTGTGGATCTTCTCATACTAGGCCTACGGAGCTTGCTTAAGTCCATAAAGTGCTTTGTGAAGCTTGTATACTTGATCTTCCTTTCATGTGATCTTGAAACCTTCAAGTTGTTCAACATATACTTCTTCTTGAAGATCTCCATTGAGGAAAACACTTCTGGCGTCGAGTTGGTAAAAGCCATTTGAAGTGTGCACTTGGTGCAAGAATGATTCTTATGGTTGTGAACCTTGCAGTAGGGGCAAAGGTTTCTTCATAATCAATGTTGTGCTTTTGCTTATATCCCTTAGCTACAAGCATTGTTTTGTACTCGTCTAATATACCATCTGATTTGTACTTGACTTTGTATAGCCACTTAACTCCAATGACTTATGATTTGAAGGCTTTGGAACAAGTGTCTCTTCTCAATTGCATCCATCTCTACTTGCATAGCTTCTTTCCACTTAGTTTGTCTTTGAGCTTCTTTGTAATTGGAAGGCTTTGGAATCTACTCAATATGATGCATAAGTGCCGAATTTACCTAGTGGCTTTGTTCTCGTTGCTGCTTTTCAATGAGCCTTTGAGATCTTCTTGGTTGGTGAGAAGTACTTCCCTCTGAGTTGTTCTTAGAAAAGATTGTATCCCCCTCTAAAGTGTCGATGGGTGGGCTCATACTTGCACTTGGATCTTTTTTTTTTTTTTTTTTTTTTTTTAAATGGAGGTTCGGCCGAGGCCTACTCCCCCTGACTTTAATTTGAAAGAGAAACAACTGTACAATGAAGGGCATAGTACCCATGGGACCCCCCTTATCCCACAAGAACAGGGGCAGACAAGGTGGACGGCCCGGAGGCCCATACATCGAGGTGGACGGCCCGAAGGCCCAACTGGTTAACGCCCGAAGGCCGGATTTCGCGCCCGAAGGCACTTGGATCTTTAGTTGAGTATGTTGAAGCTTCATTAAATATTACATCTTTTGAGATTGTGATTGAGTGGTTCTCAAGATCGTACAATCTATAAGCTTTAGATTGTTCACTGTAGCCAATGAAGATATGTTTCTTTGACAAGGATTGTAACTTGTTTCGATCTTCTTTTGGCTCACGTACAAAAGCTTCAATTTCAAATACTCTAAAGTAATTGACATTGGGGTTGGTAAGTTTGAGACAGAGTCTTGTTGATTAATGCACTTGTGAAGCCTCTATTGATTATGTCCACTATAGTGAGTACTCAAGCCCAAAACTTGAATGGTAATTTTTGTTGTGAAGCATGAATGGTAATTCTTTGTTGTGAAGCATGGTTCATGCCATTTCCATTACACTTTGAATCTTTCACTCAACTCCATTTTGGGATGAAGTGTGAGGTTGAGTGACTTATCTCTTGATCCATTTTTGCCTTGAGAAATTGTCAAAGCGATGATTGATAAATTCACTACCACCATCTCATCTAATAGTATTGACATAGTTGAAAGCTTCATTCTCAACTTGAGATATCCGTTCTTGAAACTTGGAAAATGTATCTTCCTTGGACTTCAAAAAGTATACCCAAATGTATCTTTAGTAGTCATCTACTAGAAGAAAGAAGTAGATAGATCTGCTAAGTGAAGGGGTATTCATGGGTCCACACAGATCCATGTGGACTAGGGCTAGAGGACTCCGAGCTCGGGTGGAAGCAGTGTGGTTAGCAACGGGATGGCAACGTCGTAGGCAACGCGTTAGCAACGCGTTAGCAACGTGATGAAGTTGCGAACCTAAAGTTGCGATAAAGTTGCCTATAATTCAATTTTTTTTATCAATTTTTTTTTATTTTTTTAGATTTTCAATACCCTAACTGTATAAATCCTCTTATAAATGCTTTAATATATGCAAAAACACACATAAGCATTATATATCAACGTTTAAACATTTCATATATAGATCATTTGACGTCGACACCTGACCTGCATTTCAACTTAGAAATTTGATCACAATGTGAATGCACATTAACTTTTAATATAGATCACATTTCAAACTTCATAGGAATACTCAATAAATTCACAAATCACCCTTAAAACTCAAATACTCAAGTGACAAGAATGGAGATGGAACTTGGAAGTGAGCAATGAGCACATGCCACAAAATACAATAATCAATTATAATGCAAAATCTAGGTACATGAGTCATCTCAAAGAGTCAAAATAAAAGTCAAGAGTCAAGACAATCATACTATCATCTAAATGTCTGATGTCATAAATACATATCCAATGTCCATAACCACTGATGACTGATCAATGACTCATCAGTCATGAGTCATGACTCATGTGACATGTCCAAATAAATATACAAATATAAGTCAGTCCAAGAGTCAATCATCAGAATCTGACTCAGTATCTGATGAAAACTCATCCTCATCAGGCTCATCCTCATCCTCATCCTCATCCTCATCCTCTCTACCATGTGGAGCGGAACTAGTAGAGGCCCCTGCAAATGCTACGGCTCGTGATCGAGTACGTCTCTGGGAGCGAGTCTGATGCTGTGGCTCGGTCAACTCCTGATATAACATGCTGTAAAGGTCCAACTCCTCTGAAGGTATAGTAGGCATCTCATGGACCTTCTCTATGTCAATGTGGTCAATGTTGACCTGTCGCACATCTGCTGTATGACCTCCGCTCTCCAAAAGGCGCAAGTTGCAGTGGCAATATACTAGCCGCTCCAACTGTGCAGTAGATAAGCGATTCCTCTTCTTTGTGTGGAAGAGGGCCCAAGTGCTCCAATTTCTTTCACATGGACTAGCGCTTCAGTCCTGTGAAAGAACGCGGATGGCAACTGATCTCTGCATGTTCCATAAAAAGTATGCATTATTTGCTTGAATTATGAGTTCAAAATTATGAATTAAAATTTAAATGAAACTTAGAAGTTTGTACTTACTACTTACCAACTCAGGTGCAGATAGGCCATATTTCTCCCACCAAGACACAGGTGACAAACTGACTAGACCGGAGCATGGCGGTATCTTTCCCAAAACTACCCCCATAGTTCCGGAATAGTAGGAGCTGATCCTCAAGTGTCAAGCGCATATCAATATCATCAGGATATAATCTACCTATGTATGAAGTCCATGCACTGTCAAGCTCATGATCCAACATCTGCCTCTCAGTTCTCCATAATGGGTGTAGAATGTGAGCCATACCATGAATCGGTCGATGGAACCAACCCCATCGATCCCTCCATATAGATCTAATCTCATCAAGCCTATTTATCCAAGAGTCAAGAATCAAGAATCAATGTGAATGCAGGTGACATGTCATTGATGATTGGTAATATAAATAAGAATAATAAAATTTGAATTGTAACATTATCAAAATGCATATGGTATACCTGTCTGAAGAAATAGAAGTGCATCGACCAAGGGACTCCCCAACACGGTCCATATACTCGTAAACGAGGCCTATAGTACTCCCATCCATGTCAACAATGCGTAGCATGGAGTATAGAGGCTGCATCACTCCCACCAAAGCCTCTACCTCTCTCCAAAAACTGTCACTCAAACATGTAATGCGTACTGACTCTGCTTTACTGCATGTATGGCCACTCCATGCAAGCCACTCCTGAGAAACAACTGTCTGCATAAGTGATTGCCTCACTCGAAGCAATCTCTCCATCACAATGCACATATAAGCAAATCTAGTCTTTGCTGGCCTAAGAAGCTCCAAATCACTGTATGATCTGAAAATGGAAAGCAACTTTGGCCTCTTCGTGAACAAGGTGACCACTCTCTGACATGTGGAAAAAATATCATGTATCCAAGGGACCTTCCCAACATCCTCAATCAATAAGTCTATGCTATGAGCTGCACATGGAGTCCATACAATGGATGGGAACTCCTGCTCTAACATCCGCCCCATGGAAACACAATTACTTCCGTTGTCCGTTATGACTTGGACAACATTCTGCACTCCAATCTCCAAGACTGCCTGTCTGATATGTCCAAAAATGTACTCCCCTGTGATGGATAGGCCTGGAGTAGATGCATCAATGGCACATAGGAACATGGTACCTTTGCAACAATGAACAAGTATATTATATACATTTCTTTTCCTAATGTCTGTCCATCCATCACACATCAAAGTGCAGCCATATTTCTTCCAGGTCTCCGCCATAGGCTCCAATTGCTTTTGCACAATTTCTTTTGTTCTTCTCAGCTCACTTCCTCTTAGCTCTTCATAAGAAGGCCCTTCCCACTCAATCCCAAGCCTACTCACCATTTTCATGGCCTCTTTCCATGCGGGAGTGCGCACCACATTAAAACTTAAACCACATTTAATGAAGAGCCTCATAATACCTTGGGTGGCCTCCTGCTTCCCTTGCTTTTGCAAACTAGCCCGTATGGATGATGCATGTAGGCTGCCACGACCTGTAGCAATGCTCTGACTCTCCCGTGGTCTCTTTTGCTGCTGCCCTAATGCATGTGCTACCTCCTCTGTCTCCAAGTCCTCAACAAGAGGGGCTGAAGGAAACTCCCCTTGAGAGGCATGGGATGAATGTCCTGGAGGAATAGAGCTCTGTGCACTACTAAGTGTTTCTGTTGATGCTCTAACCCCTCTTCTCATTTCCCGTGCTGCAACCCATTCCAAAAGCTCTTCTTTCATCTTCTCTGGCATTGGTTTAGAGCAAGGACCAACTCCTATACCTCCAAAACGTGCTAAATGTGCTTTTATTCTATCTGCCCCTCCTGTCCCTTTGTACCCACACAAATTGCAGGTCCATCTCTCACTACCTCCTGTTCCAAACTTTCCTTGGCTCGTGACATATTGCCAACAGCCTTGTTTAGCTCTAGGCATGATGGTTGAAAGTTCTTGACTGCTGTAAACTCTCTCTCTCTCTCTCTCTCTCTCTCTCTCTCTCTCTCTCTCTCTCTCTCTCTCTCTCTCTCTCTCTCTCTCTCTCTCTCTCTCTCTCTCTCTCTCTCTCTCTCTCTCTCTCTCTCTCTCTCTCTCTCTCTCTCTCTCTCTCTCTCTCTCTCTCTCTCTCTCTCTCTCTCTCTCTCTCTCTCTCTCTCTCTCTCTCTCTCTCTCTCTCTCTCGACTTGTCTCTGCCCGCGCTGTGCTCACTGCTCTGGAAGACTGGTCACTGGAATGAAATGACAAAGGGCCCTCCAGCGGGCCATTTTCGGCCCGCTGGAAGGGCCCTTTTTTTTTAAATATATACGCAACGCGTTGCGAACGCGTACGCAACGCGGCATTGCGTTGCGTACGTTGCGAAGGTTCGCAACGCGTTGCGTATGCAACACTGGGTGGAAGCCTCCTTAGGAACGGGAGCCTTGTGTTGCCTTGCCTTGGATGCAAGCTTGGCAGATATCGTGTACCTGCCCCATCTTGGGCGATCCTGTAGCCATATGTCATGTGGGAATTTTGATGAGGTATGAGGTGTGCATGTACCTTTGACGCCAGCGGCTAGAAAGGGATTCCTTAGATAGGAAACATGATAGCTTGTACAACCCTTTATCTTCTACTCGTTGTGCAATGACGTCTTTAGTAGTAAGGTCAATCACCTTTACAGATGTGTTATCACCTTTAAAGATGAGTTATCAACTAATACTTGCTTATCATGGTCAGTCATGGCCTTAACTGATAGTAGGTTCATGCACAAGGTTGGGACAAATAAGACATTGGATAAGGCTTTACACTCCCCACAATGGTTGGTGATTTGAACTTTTCTTTTGCCTTCGATGGGAAGACTTCTGTTGTTGCCTAAGTAGACTTCTCCAGTATGTTCTTCAATCTCTTGGAAGAAGTTTCGATCTTTGCACATATGCGATGTGGCTCCACTGTCAAAGAGAGAACTATATAGCACTGATACTTCATCATGGGCAAGTTCTTTTGACGAGGATCTTATCGCTGATGATGAGTGACGAGTCATGACATGTATTGAGATTTTGCGGCACTTAGAGACACTTATGCAATGTGACTTGACTTATCATGTATTGAAATTTGATAGTGGTAGACACATGTGACTTGATTTATGATGTATTCAGATTCATGATATATGTTTTTATGTATCATGATTCATCATTCATGTATGATGTTACATGTATCATGATTCATGTATGATATGATTGTTTGCAGGTTGTAGCTTACTAATTATCAATATCATGACTCATGATTCATTAGAGTTCATGGATGATGGCAGTCGCTATACTCTGTAGTCTCCATGGTTTATCATTTATGATTTGAGTTTCTATCAATGTTTATGTAGTTAATAGTTATGCAACTATTTTTTAAAATATAAGTTATGCAATATAAATGACATGGGTTTGACACACACACACACACACATACATACATACATACATACATACATACAT
Source organism: Ceratopteris richardii (assembly GCA_020310875.1). NCBI lineage: Eukaryota > Viridiplantae > Streptophyta > Polypodiopsida > Polypodiales > Pteridaceae > Ceratopteris > Ceratopteris richardii. The sequence goes on from CM035429.1 coordinate 89,800,796, forward strand.
ACATACATACATACATACATACATATATATATATATATATATATATATATATATATATATATATGTATATATATATATATATATATATATATATATATATATATATATATATATATATATATGTATATATATGTGTATATGTATATGTATATGTATATGTATATGTATGTGTATATGTATGTGTATGTGTATATGTATGTGTATGTGTATGTGTATATGTATATGTATATGTATATGTATATGTATATGTATATGTATATGTATATGTATATGTATATGTATATGTATATGTATATGTATGTATGTATGTATGTATGTATGTATGTATGTATGTATGTATGTATGTATGTATGTATGTATGTATGTATGTATGTATGTATGTATGTATGTATGTATGTATGTATGTATGTATGTATGTATGTATGTATGTATGTATGTATGTATGTATGTATGTATGTATGTATGTATGTATTATATATATATATATATATATATATATATATATATATATGCGTATATACTTTATATATAAGAAAATAAAATTCTCTCCAGATAGATAAAATTCTCAAATTTTATTTTTGGTATGAACGAACTAAACGAATTAAATGAATGATTCCCGAATTAATTCTCTCGTTCGTACTATGATGTGGTGGCATGCTCCACAGCAGTTGACAAATGGTTATGAGAGACTCACACGAGTTGATGAAATGGTGCTCACCCAACAGCTTGAAGCGTCAACAAAATGTATTGTGCTTGAAAATGAATGTAGATATGGAATACAGTTATAATCAATTGAAATAGGAAGAAGAGTATGAATTCATTGCCACAAAAGATAAATTAGACACCAAAGTGTTTATAAACACTGTAAAGTCTGGAAATGTAATATTAGCTTTACAACACTATCAATTGAAACGTAGAATAAAACTGCCAAAACTACACACTAATTGCCAAACTATATCATGCCAAATGAACAAAATGTCATATATTTGCTGCAAAGAGGGTGGGAGGGTGGGAAAATAAGGATAAAAAGGGATACAAAATGATGAAGAAGAAAGGTTGGGAGGGTGCAAAATGGGCAATGTACTACCCAAACAAAGCATAAAGTGATGGCAAAAGGACCTCTCTCAATAAGTGCAAAGCCAGACCACCTAGCTCTATCAGCACCACCACCAAAACAACCACCAAACGCACCACCAAGACCTCCACTAGCACTATGATACCATGTAGAGAGTACACACATGGAAGCGAAATGAAACGAAGAGTGTACTCACAAAATGAAAGAGTGTGAGACTCAAAAGTGAGTAGACCATGAAATGAGAAAACTCACATGGATTAGAGTGCAACATGGATTAGAGTGAACATGGATTAGAGTGAACTTTCCAAGAGCATGGAGTAAGCTGCTCAACCTTTTAACCAAGTACAGATGGGAGGAGAGACCCTCCTTATATAGATTTGGGAGGGGCTCTCTAAAGTACATCAAATGTAGGATAATTCCCCTTAAAAGAGAATAAATACATTGGAAGCAGCAAATGGCAAAGTACCCAAATACAAAAGAGATACAATATAAAAAGGAAATAAAATGGAAATGGAATGCCTCCTAAATACAAAACGGAGATTCATTCATGCAAATACCAATGTAAATGATGTAGGAGCAATCATGTCATCAACAATAAATACGTATGCTAAAGGCCAAAATAACCTATAAGACCAAGAGGTTACAAAACGGTCAGTCCGATGCAAAGTCTGAGCTAGAAATCATGGCAAAGAAACTAAAAGACTAAATGAGTAGAGTAGCAAGTGTGACTAGAGACTCTTGTTGATGCTAAGATACAAGATCTTGAGAGGAGACTAATGTTGGGGAATATAATGAATAATAGTCTTATGAGATCCTCAACATCCGCCATGGTGAGGGTCTCACAGAGTCATGCATGGTACACCAAGATGATTCTATAATCACCACCTATGCTGGATACCCTCAATAGTTTTGGATATCTAATCTCCCTAAGTTTCTTGTGCGATCAATCAGAGTACCTCTAATATGGATAATGTTCAAGATATGTTGTCTAGTGGTAGTGACTAATCTATCTATATGTCTCTTGAGCTCAAACAAAAATATGCCCAAACAACTATGCTCATCGAATATCATAGCTCTGCATAGTGATCCAAACTCCTTTCTGAATAGGCAATGGAAGGTGCCTCATACTTCATAGTATGCTGGACATTAACACATGTAGTACAACTATGTCTTGGGCTTCGTATGAAATATCTGACATATCCTAAATGTGCACCCATATATCTAGGCATGACCACAGACCATCTGTTATGAGCTGAAGAAGAGATCTTTGTTAAAAGCCATTGTTCTGCCGAGCTCTTGAGTAGGCTCTATCGAGATCTCCTACTATCGAGCTGATCTAGTCCTCAAAGATGAGTCTAGTAATCCTTATCCATGGCATAGTGAGAGAGCACGCTTCCATAGAGAGCCTTCGCGAGGTAGCATGTGCGTATCTATAAGGTATGAAAGTCACCATACCTTCCATTGGTTGGACGAGACTAGACGTGCAACAGCTGAGAGCTCATGGGTTGTTGGATTTTATCCATGACAAGGAGAAAGAGGAGTGTATGCAATGCAATGTGTACTTTTGAACTAATCATTTTAACTTACTTGCTAAGCCTTCGTTACATCCTAACATAGAGCTAGCACCATCTATTGCGATACCTACGCTATGACGCTTATCAAGATCAAATTCAGAAATTACTTTTAGAATCATATCATACTTGATTTGTACAAAATCATCTTCTACGATTACTAACTTAAAAACCTAGATTTTGCATGCACCGAGTTCACCGTTTGACAAAAATGAAATAAATATTTCCATGTGCTTTTCCAAACCTCTATCGGTTGACTCATCGATCATCAAAGAAAAGAATGGACTTCTCTTAACCTCTTGAATTTGTAAATTCTGCAAATACTTTGGAATACAAAATGCAAACTCTTTTCCAGCCATCATATTAGTATAAGAAGAATAACCATCTCGTATTTGCATATTCAAAACTTCTAAAGAATAAGCAAGATCACAAACATTTTTATATTTTTTGCATGCAAGATCTTGTTGTGCAACAAAATACATCAATCTCATTCATGCGATGAGTATGTTGGCTATTCCAGATAGGTTGGATGGTACTAATTACCCATTGTGGGCATAAATGATGTGTCATGTATTGGTAGCAAAGGATTGTGCAATATTGAGCAGGTTCTCGAAAAACGTCCTATTACACCTACAAATATAGTTATTGAAGGTGACATAGATGGCTTTGAAGATGATGATCTTCAAATTCCTATTTGTGATGTGGTTCTTGCTCAACCTACTGAAGAGCAACTTCGTTGGGATGCTAGGGATACTCACGCATATGCATTGATAGCTTTGTCTATAAAACTTGCCATTATCCCTCCCATTCGCCCTTGCAAAATAGTGCAGGATGCTTGGAATACACTTTTTATACCAAACAACAAATGAGGCTCGTGTTCCTTACCTCTGAAAACAGTTGGAGAGTGAGCATATGAATGGAGATTCTATGGACAATGTTTTGACAAAGATCAAAGATTTGAAGAAGCACTTGATTTCTACTTATGAGGTCTTGCCAGATAGTTCACTCGGGTATGCTATTATTAATGGTTTTCTAGATTCATATCAGAGTTTTGCTTCTACTCTTCGATAATGCCTTAACATTTGAGGAGTTAGTCTTTGTTTTGTTGCAGGAAGGTCAGTCGAGTTAGAACAGGTCCATTATGTGTGTTGGACTACCTTGTTTCCTTGGATTGGCACCTAGAACATTGGGCAAACTTGATGCTCAGAAAAGTTGGTAGGTTTGATGATGAAACACAATTTGCATATAACTTCATCATGCTATATGGTGTCATGAAGTGAAGTGATGTTTTAAGAGACCTACTATTGAGTGATGAAGTTGCCTAAATATATTATCAAAGATATGAGCACTTTGGATCGGATTTTGCCTTCAATCAATGAGACAAATTTATAAGTGACCTTCATCAACAATCATACACGTGTGAAGAATGAGTTCGGCAATAGATCTACTCTTGTTTTGCTTAAATATCTTGAAACATGATTGCATACAACTTCATCATGCTATATGGTGTCATGAAGTGAAGTGATGTTTTAAGAGACCTACTATTGAGTGATCAAGTTGTAGCAATGCCAGAGGCTTCCACTACATGACAAAAGAAATTCAGATCTACTATTGAGTGATGAATTTGTGGCAATGCTAGAGGCTTCCACTACAACACAAAAGAAATTCAGATCTAGTCTTGTTTTGCTTAAATAACTTGAAACACGATTTGCATACAACTTCATCATGTTATATGGTGTCATGAAGCGTAGTGATGTTTTAACAGGCCTACTATTGAGTGATGAATTTATAGCAATGCTAGAGGCTTCCACTATAACACATAAGAAATTTAGAAAACTAGCAGATAATGCAACATGGTCGGAGAATATAAGCCACATAGAGGATATTGTGCAACCAATTGTGGACTTGCTAAGAATGGTGGATTCTATGGAACCATGTATTGGCAAAGCATATGAAGTTATGGATCGAACCAAAGAGCCACTTGAAAAGCTAATGCAAGAGGGTGAGACGTATGAAGAAGCTTCATCAATGTGTTCGACGATATAATGCCTATATTCCCCACTCCATGGAGGAGAATTCATGGTGGACCCAGAATTCCAAGATAAGAAGTAATATGCTAATCTAGAAGTATCAAGTGTATGGAGAACGATATTGAAGAGACTTGTACTAGATACTACATCCACGAGACTTATTAGAGATCAGTTATCCAAATATAGAACTATAAAAGATGCTTCATTTTCTTATTGGTGTTGCTCTATGGTGAGAAGACTTTGGATTTGATGGTTCAGAGTTGCAATTCGCATACATGCATCCTTAGTAAAGCTTGCACCATAAGTTTCCTTGAGCAACAATGGAGTGTATATGGACATGTAGCCACTCAGAAGAGGAATAGACTTGGTGTGCAACGTGTGAGTGATCTTATCTTTGTCACTACAAAACTAAGGATGCTTCGCAAGACTCAAAGCATGGCTTCAAATCCTTTTACAGAATAAGAGATGGAGAACAACAAGATGGAAGGTGAAGAATATGAAGAGGCACATGATTCTAGATACATTGAGCAAGTGGAGATTCAGATTGCACCATGGACTACCATCTCCACTAGTGTAGCACAGACTCCCCACTTGGATTCTCCTTCACACTGGAGTTATCTATATATATGCCATATGGGCCATGGCTGTACTTTTTTGGTTTTATTAATGATAAATATTCTTTTTTATATAAAGTAGCAATCAAGGTGATATCTTGATTGATCATTAATCATCTTAAACCGATGTAATCTTTTTTTTACGAGATCATGGTAATAAAGATATGCTTCACTGCTTTGGCCCTTAAATATTGTCTATGGTGTATGATATGGTTTGTTCAACATTGTGTCTCATGTAAGTGATAGCTTGATTGGTGATAAGATCATAAGTCAGTGTGTATCTCCACTGAAGTATGCAACAGCAATACACCACATATTTTCACATATTTCACTTTAAAGACTTATTTTTACTATTCCTTTTTATGTGTGTTCTTATAAGCTATGGAAACCATTATGAATGTCCTTCATTTAAAATTGGCTTTACAATCAATATATTTTGAGTGTCATCCCCGATTGGCGTTCCCACAACAGTCCAGCTCCCATTCCCCACCCCAAGGACACGTCGTCGTCCCCTCGAGACTATGCATTATTTATTTTTAATCCATGTCGATCGCTATCTCCCAGTGACTATGCATTATTTATTATCAATCCATGTCGATCGAAATCTGACATGCATGGTGAACCATCTATTCCAATAGAATACATGTTAGTACAAGAGAGCACAAAACTATTGTCTACAAGCATCTATGATGACCAGATCATATTCAAGTAATGCACGGGTGCAAGAGCAAAGATCAAAGTGAGATGAAGGTGATGTATTAACAAAGGCAATTGTTGATGATGAAGCCGTAACATCAAAGGAAAGATTAAAGGAAAAAAAAAGGAATAGAGGGAAGTTATGGCCAGGACAAAGTTTCAAGTACATAGAGACTGAGTTATCATAAGTATTAATTATAAAAATAAAAATTTAAAAAAAGATTGCTGACAGAGAAACTAACCTTGAACATCAAAATTAAAGAAGACATGATCCATGAACTCCAAAGGGACCATGAACAAGCATGAAACCCTTAATGATGACTTTAAGAAATAGGTTAAACAGTCCTAAATCTTAATTAAAAGAATTGAGTGCAGAAATTGTGCCTAGAATTTTGTCACACTTATGTGTTCCTCGACTAGCTTTGATGTGAACTGTTTCACTATACATGGGGGCCTTTTACTCTAGTGCTCGCTAGAGGTTCTTTCCCATGTTACCACATACATGATTCACTCATATGTGGTGGTACTTTGGACTTAGGGATATTATTCAACTCTTACGTTCTAATCATCGTCAATAGAGAGAGACATTGTATCCATCTCTCTTCTCCGAGTGTCTTGCTCTGTTTGTGCTCTTTGTATGTCCTTCTTTTGTGTCTCTCACACTTCTACACACCCAACAGTGGTATCATAGCATGTTCAGCTCTTTCTCAAGTTTCGGTTTCTCGCATCGTAGCAGGTGCACACTTTTAACAGTACAAATCCACTTCGGAGCATAGAAGAGTAATTTTCAGATGCAAAGAAACATTTCCATCAACCGCACTCATGTTTTACCCCCATTTCAAAGTCATTCATGCAGTCAAAATCGCCATCAGACTCACCTATTGTGAGCTGAGATTTTCCTTGAAGTAACCATCTTGTCACATTCTTGTTCTTTAGTGAAATGGAAGGCTGAAGTGACTCGTTTGACATGCCTCAAGTTGAAGATAAGCTTAACGGGATCAACTATGCAATGTGGTCTTACATGATGAAACATGTGCTTGTTGCAAAACAACTATGGATAATGGAACATAGTGGCAAATGTAGATCAAAGACCCGCAGGTTCTTCTACTTCACATCCTACTCTCATAGATGAAGCTTGTTCTTAAAGTACACCGGTTACTACTACTCCACCTACACGGGAGAAAATTAAATGGGATGAAAAAGATGCTCAAACTCATGCATTGATTGCGCTTTCTGTGAAACGTCATATAGTTCCACACATTCCATCATGTTCTACATCAAGACAAGCATGGGACACTCTTGCTTCTTTGTATGTCGTGCATAATGAAGTACGTGTTGCATATTTGAGAAAGCAACTTGAGGATGTATGTATGCCTGAAAATGAGTATGTGGATGTGTATGTGACATGCATCAAGGACTAGAAAGAGCAATTGACAAACATAGATGAGATTGTTCCAAATGCGTCACTCATCTCTACATTGTTGAAAAGGATTACCAGAATCTTTTCAAAGCTTTGTCACACACTCCGTTTGGTTGCAAAAGAGGATCCCAATATGTATGCATTTGATGTAGTTGTGTCTTCTTTTGCAAGAAGAACCATCTAGAGTGAATAGGAGTGGTTTGATTGAGAGAACACAAGCACTTGCTATTTCACAAAAAGGGAAATGCAAGTATGGTTCAGCTTTGGGTTCATCAAAACCAAAGCTTAAACCTTCCTCTTCCACTTATTCCTCTAATGATGTTGATTTGCAAAACAAAGAGATGTAAATATTGCCGAAAGGTTGATCATACTATTGATAAGTCTAGAATGCTTGCTAAGCGCAATGAAAGAAGAAGGAATCCAACATGTCTATTGCTGAAAATTTTTCAAATGCAAAGAATGATGAAGCTAACATGGCTCAAGAGATGCAAATATTGCCGAAAGGTTGGTCATACTATTGATAAGTCTAGAGTGCTTGCTAAGCGCAATGAAAAGAAGAAGGAATTCGGCATGTCTATTGCTGAAAATTCTTCAAATGCAAAGAATGATGAGGCCAACATGGCTCAAGATTTTTGGGCATGTCTTGTTACATGTGATTATGATGTATTCTAAATGTATGGTTATGATTGAGACTCATTCGCATTCGTTCTTTGATAGTGGTGCTTCAAAGCACATAACTTCATGCAAAAGATTTTTTGCATCTTTGAAAGATGCACACAAAGGAGGAAATGTGGTGTGTCCAAACAATTTCTCTTGTCTTATCATTGGAGTAGGAGAAATTGAGGTTACGGTTGCAAATGGAGGTGTGATTCTCTTGAAAAATGCATTGTATGTACCAAGTATCAAGAAGAACTTAATTTTACTTCCATTGATTGCCAAAGTTGGACTTCATGTACACTTTGATGACGATAATTATATGGTTCATGATTTCAACAATGGTGATATTATCATGATGTCAGGTACATTATATTATGGTTTGTATCGCTTTGATACATACAAGAGGGTTGTCTCAAATGCTCTGATTGCTCATATTTCTTTCATGGCTGAAATGGAGCTTCAACATGCTCGTTTTGGTTACTTGAACTTCAATAATTTGCTTTACTTGCAAAAGAAGGACATAGTTATTGGTTTGCCAACACTTGAATCCATTGAGAAGCATGCATGTGAAGGTTGCATTCTTGAAAAAATGCATCGTGCTGCTTTTCCAAAACATAATTATACACACTATAAGAAAATTGCAACTTGTTCAAAGTGATGTATGTGGTCCATCAAGACTCGATCTTTTGGGAAGCATGTACATTTTGTTACCTTCATTGATGATTCTACTCGGCATACATGGGTGTATCCTATGAAAGCAAAGAATGAGGTATTTTCTTCCTTTGAAATTTTTTTGGAAATAGGCTTTTGACTCTATGCACAAATCCTACCTCTGAATACATCTCAGATGAGTTTTTTTTTTTGCTCTTTTTTTTTTTGTGGTGAAAGACAAATTACACACCGATGTACGGTGCCATATACACCTCAGCAAAATGGTGTCGCTGAGCGTGAGAATAGAACACTCCTTGAAATGGTATGATGTATGGTGAAAGGAAAGCACCTTTCTCACAAGTTTTGGATAGGTACAGTCATGTGTGCAAACTATGTGTTCAATGGCTTCCTTACAAAAGCATTGAGAGTCATCACTCCTTATGAGGCTTGGAATGGACATAAACCTATGGTTAGTCATATGCACGTGTTTTGGTGATTTTGCATTTGCTCTTGTGCCATTACAATAACGTCACAAACTTGATGACAAAGCAAAGAAATGTATATTTATTGGTTATAGTCTTGAAAGTAAGGGATATCGTTTGAACTTTGTACCATCTATTGATTAAAAAAAACTATTGTGAGTCGAGATGTGGCATTTGCTAAAAACTCAGTTCTCCCTCTACTTAAATACAAAAAACAACACAGTTACCTCACAAGATGTGTTTGATACATAGTGACAAGGGACGGGGGGGCAAGGGGACGGGGGCCAAAATGGTCAGGGATGTGTGTCCCCACTGTCCCATACTCAAAAACATGGGTTGGGTTTGGAGCCCGTCCCGACCAAGCGCCCCGGATAGGGGATGCATCCCGGATTGTCTAGGATGCCCCATCACATGTCACGGACGACCCGTCCCCAAAACCTCATTTTTTTCTCAAATATATAAGCCAAAAATCAAGAGTTCTAAAGAAAATATGACATACATTATAGGCCATGAATCATGGTAATTGAATTTTGATTCTTGAAAATCAATAATATGGAATTAATCCTTATGTATATCTAAAGAGCATAGATTGCAAAGTTTAAAGACTCGAGTGAATGTAGCATATGCAACATCATAGTCTATAATGTCCATTTTACATTCTTAATGATTATTCTCTCCACTATCTAATGTTTTCCCTTTTCCTGTTTTTACACCCGGCCCCCTCTCCATCTCGGACCACATCTTGAGACCTCTCTTATGAGCCGGACCCTTTCCGGGACCTATCCCCATCTTGAAACTTATCGCCCATCCCAAATAACTATGGTTTGATACACTCATGCCTTTGTTCCAAAGTGGTGCGCTTGACTACGACCATGTAGCCCAGCCAACTTAGGTTCAAAGGGCTGAAAAATTCCAACAAAATAGAGCTGAAAATATAGATAGTTTCTAGCCAAACATGGCTGAAATGTTTCGGCCAAAAATACTCCGAACTATTTAAAATTTCCAACTACATATAATTGAACATTTGCAACAAAATATGGTTGAAATGAACATGAAATTCAACCCACGCATGATATACATGTTGACGATGTATTACATAATCAACACATGTCTATCAAGAGTGCACAAACTATGCCAAAGTGGCTAAAACAAACATTGCATGATAGCGAATTGAGTTCACCTTTACTTGGTTGCAATAAGTAATTTTGTGGATTATTCTCTTATTGAAACAGTATGTAATGAAGAGCTCCTTACTTTTAAAGATGCATGTGACGATCCACATTCGATGAGTACTATGCAATCAGAAATAGATTCCATAGATAGGAACGGTACTTTGGAGTTACGTGAATTGCCAAAAGGAAAAAATGCCATTGGTACAAAGTGGGTTTACAAGATTAAGAGAAAGTGAGATGATTGCATTGATCGCTACAAAGCTAGATTGGTCATCAAAGGATATGCGCAACAATATGACATTGACTATGAGGGAACTTTTGCACCTACTTCATGCATAATTACCATTCGTACCATGGTTGCATTGGTTGCCCAACAAGATTGGAAAGTACATTAGTTGGACATAAAAATGCTTTCTTGATTGGTGATTTGCAAGAAGAGGTCTATGTGAAGAAACCTCCCAAATGTGCTATGAAAAGGAAAGAGCATATGGCTTGCCATTTGCATAAAGCCTTGTATGGTCTCAAGCAAGCTTCACGTGTATGGTATGATAAAATCCATAAGCACTTGATTGCTCTTAGCTTCACATGTAGTCCAATCGAAAGCACACTCTTATGTACTCAAAGATGGGGCTGATCTTACAGTGCTTGTTCTTTATGTTGATGACATATTTTTTATTGGGTCATATGATGCAAAACTTGACATTCTTATGGCTGATTTTGAGCATATTTTTTATATCACTTATCTTTGTCTATTGAGCTACTATCTTCGCATTCAGTTTGTATCTGTTGAGGAGGGAATCGTTGCCTATAAAGCAAAGTATGTTGAAAAACTACTTCAGTGTTTTGACTTTGAGGATTGCAAGCCAGTTTCCACATCAGTTGAGATAGGATTTAGGTTCTCAATTGAGGAGTCTAGTGATGCATTTGACACTTTTCTTCTTCAGCAAGCGGTGAGATATCTTATATATGCATGCAACACAAGGCGGATGTACAGTATGCAATTTCCGAATTGAGTCGATTCATGCATAGCGCTAGCACTAGGAATTGGCAAGTGGTGGAACATGTGTTTAGATATCTCAAAGGCACTTTGAGTTTACCTATCTTTTATGGTAGAGATATTCAGCCATGCATGCATGCTTTTACATATAGTGATTGAGCTCATTGTTATGATACTCGTGTGTCCACAATTGGTAATTGCTTTTTCCTTGGAGACTCATGCATATCTTGATTCAGTAAGAAGCAACCCACAGTGGCAACATCATGTTGTGAAGACGAGTGCAGGGCAATTTCCACATCTGAAGTGGAGTGTATATGGAAGACATGCTTATTGATGGATCTTTGCATGGAGATTGATGTTGCTGCGCATTTTCTCACTCATCGTCAGAGTGCATTGGCTCTACACAAACCAATTATATTGAGGTGCATTATCACTAGGTTAGAGAGTGCCTTCATGCAAGAGATATTGATTTGGTACAAGGTGGTACGGAAAGTTTGGTACGACACGTACGGAACGTGGTGTCGTACCAAACGTCACGATATGGAACGTTATATATATATATATATATATATATATATATATATATATATATATACATACATACATACATACATACATACATACATACATACATACATACATACATACATACATACATACATACATACATACATACATACATACATACATACATACATACATACATACATACATACATACATACATACATACATACATACATACATACATACATACATACATACATACATACATACATACATACATACATACATACATACATACATACATACATACATACATACATACATACATACATACATACATACATACATACATACATACATACATACATACATACATACATACATACATACATACATACATACATACATACATACATACATACATACATACATACATACATACATACATACATACATACATACATACATACATACATACATACATACATACATACATACATACATACATACATACATACATACATACATACATACATACATACATACATACATACATATATATATATATATATATATATATATATATATATATATATATATACACACACACACACACACACACACAAATAAATCGTATTGATGAACATAATGAGATTATGAATGCATGCACATGCCACACAGTGAATACACAACTTCATTTCAACATAAGTTGAGATAACGATGCGGGTAGCAACACATATACATAGTGCATACATAGATACATGCATTAATTACATTATATTATATACATAGTAGTAAATATATACTACATGCATATGCAATACATATATTTTTACTTACATATATACATAGTATATACATATTACATATATATGTAGCATATAGATGCATATATACATGCATACATATTATGTACATAGTAGGTGCTAAGTACATACTACAAACATACAAACATATATATATTAGATACATACATAAGTAAATACACATGTTTTTCAATAAACATAGTGTAATAGATTATAGAAATTACATCATACATACATACATGCATACATGGATACATACATGCATAACTCAGTGAATAAACAAATTTTTGGGTGAACATATGAAAAAAGGAATATACATACATAAATAGCATATATAGTACATACTTATACATAAGTAAATACATATATATGCATATGCATGATGTTATATGCTACATGATGTTGGAACGATCATATTGTAAGTGGGACATTGTATACTGTATTTGTCTCCCTCTTTTTCTTTTTGGGGCATTGGCCTTTCTTGTATGATTATTCAGCCCATCAACTTTTTTGTTCATAAGTTGTAATGGTTAAAGATAAAATAACCTTTTCCTTGTGGAGCATTTTTGGCTTATTGGAAAAGGCTTTATTTTTTTATTTTTTAGCAACGCGTTGCGAACGCGAACGCAACGTGGAGTTGCGTTGCGAAAGTTGCGAACGTTCGCAACGCATTGCGTATGCAACACTGCTAGAGACAAGCTGATCACCAATTCAAGTGTCAGTACTAACTGTAGGTCCATTCTGTTAACTCTAAAGATGATAATGATTGCAGAAGTTAAAAGTACACGCAGGCCATGGTGATGGCACAATAGGATCCCAAACTGTAAACACCCGCTCTCCACAGTACATACATAGAACTATAAACATGTAAGATCAAACTAAAATCTTAAAAAATCCTCCACAAAAACTCTCTCCTCAACAAAGCCGATGATAACGTGTGGTGACAGGGACAAACACGTAAAGGGAAATCACCTTTAAAAGTCGAGGCTAAATAAGTGTCATCGGCCTCGATAGATATAGCTCCACAAAATGAGAATCAGTATGCTGTCCGGTACACAAACAGAGGACTGCACCACTGCACTGTAAAGCAATGTGAGAGCATAAAAGTATAAAATATTTTGGAATATTATGTCACCACTTTCAACTCATACATGCTATATTTCAGTTTACACTCTAAACACACTACCTAGATTACAAAGAGGATGGAAAGTAATTGCAGTGCCCATCAGGCAACCATGACCAACAACATTTTGGACTATATTGCAACCGTTCACATAGTGATTCAAGATGTACAATATCCTGAACAGGACACTCTAGTTATTTGGATATACAAACTTGTTTATCAGCATTGAAGTGATACACAGATATGTATGTCTCTGTGTGAATGTGAATGTGGTACATGTGTCCAGGGTGTGTGTATGTTCTAAGGTGCATATCCTCAGATGCATTCAAGAAGGTAAATATCTATCTATATGTCTGTGCTTGAAAGTGCTCATGCTGTATGCTTAAGCAGATAACCACGAACCTGACTGTGGCTGTATCATGTGGCATGGCTGAAGTCTCTCAGATACAGGTGGTTTTGCTCGTTCTAAAACTATTCTCCACTTTGTTACATACATGTGTGAGAGACAGATTTCAGTCTTAAAGCTAATCTCCTAAAGCTTGAACCATTGTAACTTGTAAGTACAGAATAACAATAAAAGGCCATAGTAACTGTTAGACCACTTGTACCACGCAAAGCAAGGGCAAAAAATAACATGAACAAATTAAACCCAAAGGCCATCCCAAGGTAGCGGCATATCAAAGGCCAGCTGGTTTAACATCCCAAAAGGTCCACTAATGAATGCAGGAACACCTTCGTTTTTTGCCCTCATGTGTGACCTAACATGCTGTACAGGATCTCCCCAGCCACCCAAACATGCGCCTAGAGGCAACCATGGTTTCAACAACCCAAGGGCCATTGTTTGCACTCAACCCCAGGTGTGCATTGAACCCTCAAACATCTGTTGACGTCCCATGCATTTTACTGCATCCGTTCCCAGCATGCATTTTACGGAATCCATGCCCAGTGGGTGTAATCTATGTTTCTATCTTACATGCCCCGACTTAGTTGAAGAATCAGTATTCTCTAGCACAAAATAAATTCCACTACACCAAAATGTAAGCAATATCAGAAACTTGATAGCGACTTCCTTGAAAAATTTTATCAAGATAGCTTATTAATTGGAGCAAGTCACCCATCCCAATTGTTAGGTACTTAGCACTAAAAGTTAAAATTTTATGGCACCCAGCAGAATCATGAGAAATGAATCATGATCAGGGCAATACCCAGCCTTAAAGCAACAGTTCATGTAACCTTCTATTGTCTTTGTGGGTAACGATTCCCACACATGTTGAAACTGCTGTTACTCTGCCATTGAGGGAGTCTGGAGGCAGATGGTCGATATAGATAGACCATGCATGCTCATAGCACGGTGGATTTGGTTCGCGAACAGAAAAGATCCAGTACTTTTTAAGGTTTTTTCAATTTGGTTCCAACCGGAACCATAAGGTTCGTGACTGGGCATTTTTTTTTTAATTTTTTGACATCATTTTTTTGGGACCCGACTGTGCATCATCCAACTTGGCTTGATTTCTTCATGCATGTGGCTATGTTTTCTTCCAAGAGCTCTTGGGACTTGAGTCCATAGCTATTAGCTGCCTTCAAGCTGCACATTCACATACTTCTTGCTTTCGCTCACGAGACTTCAAGGGCGTGGAGAGTGAACCTAAGATGTGACCTCTTATCTACATATAGACATGCTTGCTTGCTGAGCTCTAAGGCTCTTAGCCTCTTGTTTCAGCCTTTGAGCTGGAGCACTACCTTCCAGGGTCACATAAGGGGTGAGAAATGATTAATGATTCATTAGAAATGGTGAGATTAATTATTATGGTCAATACAACTTATAGGTTAAGTCACATTCACCATAATAATTAATGTATGTATGTATATGTATCTATGTATCTCTGTGTGTGTGTGTGTGTCTATATACACAAACACACACACACATACATACATACATACATACATACATACATACATACATACATACATACATACATACATACATACATACATACATACATACATACATACATACATACATACATACATACATACATACATACATACATATATATATATATATATATATATATATATATATATAGCACAAAAAGAAAGATTTAAATTGCGATTAGAAATCGCGATTTTCATTTTTTTTGTAACTTTTGTGATTTTTTTAAATTTATTTTTTGTATATACACATATAAAACAGTCTAGTATTTACATATATATCATAAACTTTATATACAATGCATGTAATATAGATAAAATACATGATAATATCTCAAAATAGAGCCAAAAAAAAAAAAAAAAAAAAAACTGTAAAAATAAAAATCGCAAATAAGTCGTTTAAATCGTTTTGAGATTTAAAAAGTTTTTATTTAATGAAAAAATCAGGATTATTTTGTACTATGATATATGTATATGTATATATGTATATGTATATATATATATATATATATATATATATATATATATATATATATATATATATATATATATATATATATATATATATATATTTTTTTTTTTTTTTTTTTTTTTTTTTTTTTTTTTAATTTATTTATTTATTTATTTATTTATTTATTTATTTATTTATTTATATATAAGGGCGAACCTTACCTCCGAGGTAGGGTTCTTCACTCGAACCAAATGTGTACCAAACCTTACCACCTTGGCTCATAGACACCTGAAATGTTCAAATATGCATCCTGCCAGAGGACTCTGTGAACCTAGTACAGACAAAGAGGTATTTATGGTAAGTTATTGGTTATAAGTCTCACAGCTACATTCTCTGAAATATAACGAAAACGAGAAGAGGACGAAGTGTGAATTATATATATAGTCTCTCAGCACATAACTTACATCCAACATGGCCAGAGTACTCTCTTAACTCTCATGGATGTAGGCCAGCAGCTGGAACATCCATGTGATTCAAGGCAGTCGAGTGCGTTCGGTGTGTTCAGTTCCGTGCGCGCAAGGTGTGAGGACCGAATGGTATCCGAAGGTAAGGTGCGTAAGGTGCGCCGTTACAAATACATATATATTCATAAGAATTTAACATATAGTATATACATTTATATTATGCATGTTAAAACTTACAAATAACAAAGTACAACCATTAGTGAACCATTTGGCAAAACAAATTCGCAAACCAGTTCAAAATTGGTCAAAAGTTGATATTCGAATTTTATGACTGTGTAACGACGAATTTAACGCACCGAACCTGAAAATCTATCAGTGCGGCGCACCGAATCTGCCTTGATGTGATTGGAAGGATTGTGTGGCAGCCTTATAGTTTATCTTGATTAATATGACTTAGAATCCAAGATAAATCTAGAGATACTCCAATATTCAACCAAAAAGGAAAGTCAACTAGAAGACTATACAGCCATGAGCCCAATTATGTATGGTATCAACCACATAGTATAACATCACCACTATCATCATCACTGCCCAATGGTAGGTGTGCAACTGGGAGTGAAAACAACCAGGAATTCAATGTGCTAGAAAAAGGAATAATAAAATCACAAACAAAAATACATGTTCTTACATTATGACTTGTTTTCTAATTTGTTTCCGTAAAACTCTTTCCCTGCTTCTACAGCTTGCCTGCAAATTCAGAAACCAATCAACTGACACACATAAATAAAAATCTCTGAAGAATAGATAAAGTTGTTCCAAAATTGCTGCACTCTTATAAAGTTAGCATACAACCATATACATCAACATCAGTACAGCCTGCTAAAATGTCAACACTTAAGCAGATGAGAAATCTTACAAAGAGAAACAACTGTTTAGAATTTATTATGTTAAGTATTGTTCACTAAGATATGCATCACACATTATCTTTATCCCTCTATCTTAATTCTGACCATCATTTGCTTAGTTTGTAGACATTATCTCCAGTTCCTACCTCTTTCCCTTGGAGATTCCACAGGAGAAAAAAATATGTACTTCATCGCATTCTTCCCTATTATATGGAGATTTGACACTGCCTTACTATTGGAAAGATTTCACAACTAATCTACTCTTAACCACAAAGTTGTCAAGCTATGGAGAAAGAACAAAAGGTACATTAACATGATGAATATAGAAACTCACAATACTCAAGACTCATAAACATGTTTGTATTTTGTATTTATTACAAACAGAAAAGCTAAAAGAAAACAAACATTTCCACCCCTAGGAATAGTTCCAGAGCTGGTCTAACCAAAACATGCAAATCCTTTTACTCGTGCTCCCATTAATGATAAGGCATATACAAACGAGTACCTTACAGATACACACATGCATGCATGTGACAGACAGTGAAGAGAGAGCACCTGAAAGAGTCCACCAGCTCCTTGTTATTTGGATCCAGCTTTACACCCTCATAAAATGCATTTGCAGCTTCCTCATATCTCTGCATTGACCAAAATTGCCATAGTTCTAGGAGGTTGAACTAGTTCAAGACTCCTGAAGACCAATCAAATTCTTAAACATACTCGTAGAAGTCGTAATGCCGATCCCTCTCTGTAGCAACCTTTTGCCCAACCTGGATTAAGTTGTCTGACAAGCCTTGCATCTGCCAGAGCTTGTTCTGCCTGGCCTGATCGCATCCAACAAAGGCTTCGATTGGATACAACGTGGAAATTGTTGGCATCAAAGTCTAGAGCCTGAAATTGGAGTAATGCATCTCTCTCTCTCTCTCTCTCTCTCTCTCTCTCTCTCTCTCTCTCTCTCTCTCTCTCTCTCTCTCTCTCTCTCTCTCTCTCTCTCTCTCTCTCTCTCTCTCTCTCTCTCTCTCTCTCTCTCTCTCTCTCTCTCTCTCTCTCTCTCTCTCTCTCTCTCTCTCTCTCTCTCTCTCTCTCTCTCTCTCTCTCTCTCTCTCTCTCTCTCTCTCTCTCTCTCTCTCTCTCTCTCTCTCTCTCTCTCTCTCTCTCTCTCTCTCTCCCCCCCCCTCCCCCCCCCCCCCTCCCCCTCCCCCTCCCCCCTCCCCCCCCCCCCCTCCCCCTCCCCCTCCCCCCTCCCCCCCCCCCTCCCTCCCTCCCCCCCGCCCTCCCTCCCTCCCTCCCCCCCGCCCTCCCTCCCTCCCTCCCCCCCGCCCTCCCTCCCTCCCTCCCCCCCTCCCTCCCTCTCTCTCTCTCTCTCTCTCTCTCTCTCTCTCTCTCTCTCTCTCTCTCTCTCTCTCTCTCTCTCTCTCTCTCTCTCTCTCTCTCTCTCTCTCTCTCTCTCTCTCTCTCTCTCTCTCTCTCTCTCTCTCTCTCTCTCTCTCTCTCTCTCTCTCTCTCTCTCTCTCTCTCTCTCTCTCTCTCTCTCTCTCTCTCTCTCTCTCTCTCTCTCTCTCTCTCTCTCTCTCTCTCTCTCTCTCTCTCTCTCTCTCTCTCTCTCTCTCTCTCTCTCTCTCTCTCTCTCTCTCTCTCTCATCTCTCCAGTCCGGAACTCTCTGCCTCAGATCTGCGTCAGCCTCTGCCTCAGATCTGCATCAGTCTCTGCCCCATACCTGCGTCAGACTCTGCCCGCCACAGCTCGAATTTCAGATCTGCTCAGTTCGACCCTCAGATCTGAACCTCTTATCTACATCAGACCATCAGATTCGAAAGTGCTCCATACCTATCCTAACATCCTACCATAACCCTAACCCCAGTTCGACTTCGACCCTAACCCTAGCTCGAAACCAACCCTAAACCCTAATCATGAATATGCCTAATCCTCACACTCTAAACCAAACCCTAAATCTTAACCTTAACCCTACACCTAAGCCGAACCCTAAATCCTAATCCTCACCGTTACCCTATCCCTAACCCTAACCCTAACCCTAACCCTAACCGATCACCTAACCCATCACCTAAGCCCCCAACTAACCTCAGCCCTCTCTCTCTCTCTCTCTCTCTCTCTCTCTCTCTCTCTCTCTCTCTCTCTCTCTCTCTCTCTCTCTCTCTCTCTCTCTCTCTCTCTCTCTCTCTCTCTCTCTCTCTCTCTCTCTCTCTCTCTCTCTCTCTCTCTCTCTCTCTCTCTCCTCTCTCCCTCTCTCCCTCTCTCCCTCTCTCCCTCTCTCCCTCTCCCTCTCCCTCTCCCTCTCCTCTCTCTCTCTCTCTCTCTCTCCTCTCTCTCTCTCTCTCTCTCTCTCTCTCTCTCTCTCTCTCTCTCTCTCTCTCTCTCTCTCTCTCTCTCTCTCTCCCCCCCCCCCCTCTCCCCCCCCCCCCCCAATGGCTCCCAAGCTGGAGGAACAGCTGGCCACCTTAGAGCATGCCTTCCGAGAGTTGATAGGAAAACACAAGAAAGGAGGAGATTCTGCACTGAACGGGGTTACCCGCAGAGTTGAACTTGGAGGAGTTGCACACTGAGCTTACTCGTTGAAAACGAAACTCGACAGCATGCGCGAGGAGGGGGAGATCGCCCCACAGCTAGAGCACATTCGGGTGACTATCAAGGAGGAGTGTATGGAGGTGGTGCAGAGCGAGCTTGAGACTAAGAAAGATGGATGGGTAGAGGTTGTAAAAAAGAACCTTCGACAAGAGGCAAAGAAGAACAACCACCGTGAGGAGATCCACATAGTGCATACCACCATTGAGGAGGCGCGGATGCGACAAGCTCGCAAGCTCAATGTTCGCGTATCCGGCCTCACAAAGAGAGACGGGTCACCAGAGCAGGACGGGCGTCGCTTGTGCACATTACTTGGATACCGCGCGGATGAGCCTCTCCCAGCCTGGAGAGCAGGACGGGACACCACACGGAGCAGAGCACTTATCCTTCAGTTCTCAGATGAGGCCCGGAGGAGAGACTTCCTCATACGACGGCGGTACTAGGCACTACACCGGGCACCCCCATCTATTTGGATGACGACCTCACACGGATGCAGGTAGAGCACATACGGGCATGCATGCCGCATGTCCTCCAGGCCAGACGAGAGGGACATCGTGCCCTATACAGAGACGGTCGGGTCATCATTGATGGACAGCTCATTGACTAGGGATTCGCGGCCTATGAGAAAGCACAGCAGGAGGTGCACATTGCAGTCTCGAACTGCAATGGATCTTTGTGGACACATCCAGGGCCCCTCGAGGAGGTGATGGAGGGCAGAGACATGATCTTCTTGACAGAGACACACGAGAGCTCGGGGAGGAGCCTACCGAGGATTGAGGGCTATATGTGGGAGTCAGCTCACCGCTGCCAGATGAGACAGCACACCACACGAGGATCAAGAGTAGCCGTGCTCTACAGACAGTCACTACAGCACAGGGTACAGGTGGTAGCCAGAGACCCAGAGGCACGTTTCATGTGGATATGCCTCCAGCTATTAGAGGAGAGAGCAGCGTAGTTCGTCGTATGCTATATTGCACCCATTGGTACGCGCTTCACACATTCCTGCGAGAAGCTATCAAGGGGGTAGGGACCAACCACCACATCACCATATGACTGCCTCAATGACATGATT
This sequence comes from Ceratopteris richardii, assembly GCA_020310875.1. NCBI lineage: Eukaryota > Viridiplantae > Streptophyta > Polypodiopsida > Polypodiales > Pteridaceae > Ceratopteris > Ceratopteris richardii. The sequence continues at coordinate 89,821,998 of CM035429.1, forward strand.
ATGGAGTATACCAAGATGGGTGAAGTCTTCCTTGTAGGAGACTTCAATGCCCGCACTCAGAGCCACCAGTGTGATATCTACGACTTTGACGACCCTGAGATGCTTCGTATCATAGAAGACATGCCTACACTCAGAGCCTCAGCCGACACCGCCACACCCACCTCATACGGCCGACACCTACTCCAGATGGGAGCAGCACACCGTCTCGTTATATATAATGGGATGGAGACCTGGCCCACCTTGAGCAGTCTCACATGCATTCCACCCACAACACCACAGGGGGCAGTGTCGTAGACTATGTTATCAGACCCCCGGAGGGGACACATCTCATCACCTCATTCACTATCCCACCCTTACCGATTGGAGCTGATCACACATATCTTGCCCTATCCATTCGCGGCTCACCATACATATCCCACCCCGTCACCATACAGCCACTAGTCCATACCACCATTCACTTTAGACATGAGCTAGCACATATCTAGAGCTCCCATGTTCGAGAGCGCATCTACTCCCTTGATCCCTCTGCCTTCTTGGACACCCTCACCACCCACTTCTCCTCGAACCTCCATACATCTTCTGCTCTCAGCTTCCCATCCACCACCCACAGCACTGCACATTCAACACGGCTGAGGCATACACACCAGAATAGATGGTATGATGAGGAGTGTAGGCGACTATACCGACATCTCACAGCTAAGAGGATCTTGGGATCCATCACAAAGAGGGAGGCACGACGACAGATGTGAACCCTCACATGCCGGAAGCAGCGAGCTTTCGAGGAGCGACAGGAGGAAGAGTTGATCGACCTTCTCATGAGTAGGGATTGTGCCACTGCGTGGAGGGCACTACGTGAGCCACGCCCACCTACACCCACAGCAGATCCTGCGACTTGGCACACCTAGGCCCAGAGGTTATATGACATCCCAGGACAGCCACCATTGCCGATCCCTTCCACACCGCGTCCTGTGATATCCACCCTCTTCACAGAAGGCATGGTACGACAAGCCATCCATAGGCAACAGCATGGCCGTTTAGCAGACCACACAGGGGCTACAGGGAGAGCACTTTATATACTCAACAGATGTAGTTTCCCACTTCATCACCCATCTCTTCAACCGTGCTTTCGTTGAGGGATTACCCGACTCATGGACTATGCATACCATTATGCCTATCCATAAGTCCGGTGATATGATGGACCCAGGGAACTACAGGACTATTATGATAGGCCATATCCTGGCCAAGATCTATGGGGCAGTACTAGAGGCAGAGCTCAGTACACACGCTGAGGCAGCTGGGTTCAGAGCACCCGGCCAGGCAAGCTTCCGCCGCACTTTCTCCACCATTGACCACATCTTCATGCTTCGTTGTTTGATTGAGAGCGCGAAGGCGAGGAAGCATAGACTATACTGTTGCTTTGTGGATTTCTGCAAAGCCTTCTACATGGTCCCTTGAGAGAGACTACTACGGAGGCTCAGGAGTTACAGCTACCATCAGACATGCTATGGGCCATCCATGCTTTGTATGCACAAGTCACAGGCAGGGTACGCTGCCCTGGCGGTCTATCAGACAACATTGTTAGAACCATTGGTGTGAAACAAGGTTTCCCTCTCTCACCCACTCTCTTCGGTCTCTACATCGACGAGATCACGGAGTATATACAGCAAGCAGGAGGCCGAGGAGGAGACCTCGGACGTACGACAGTACACATCCTATTATATACTGATGACATTGTCCTGCCTTTCAGAGTCACAGTAGGGGTTGCAGTCACATTTACAGGCGCTCGATACCTTTTGCATGGAGAGAGGACTCACAATGAACCTTGGCAAGACCAAGGTCATGATCTTCCATACCTCCATGACAGTACGCCATCGCGCCTCTTTCACGGTAGCTGGAGGACAGATAGAGGTAGTGGACTCCTACGTCTACCTAGGTGTCACCTTCTCGGGCACCACAGGGGTATTCTCCATGGCACAAGCCGCGAGACAAAGATTGACGCGAGGCTATGCGGCACTTGCACGATTGGAGAGGCGCTTCTTTTACACACATTTTCAGGAGCCCCGGACTAAGGTGTGGCTCTTTCACACTCTAGTGACACCCGCATTGATGTACGCAGCAGCAATATGGGCACCAAGGATCACAGAGGCGATGTGGACGCGGATTGAGAGGCCCCAGGCCACCATCATCTCACGCTTGCTGCGCAGCCCTTCAGGAGGATTTACCTATTGCCCCGTGCGCTGGAACCCCTCGCTTTTGATTCCGCTCCTTCGACGTCCTCCTCTGTGTCTACCTCCGAGACCCCCAATATTAGTGGATACCTCTCCCTTGATTACTATTTCACCCGGTCCGGTGAGTTTTGATTATCACTTGCGGGGAGAGTGTTTCGGCTATGAGTTCTCTCACTTCTTTTGCATGAAGAAGAAGGATGGGGTCTCTTCCTCCCCCTCCCTCCCTCCCTCCCTCCCTCCCTCCCTCCCTCCCTCCCTCCCTCCCTCCCTCCCTCCCTCCCTCCCTCCCTCCCTCCCTCCCTCCCTCCCTCCTCTCTCTCTCTCTCTCTCTCTCTCTCTCTCTCTCTCTCTCTCTCTCTCTCTCTCTCTCTCTCTCTCTCTCTCTCTCTCTCTCTCTCTCTCTCTCTCTCTCTCTCTCTCTCTCTCTCTCTCTCTCTCTCTCTCTCTCTCTCTCTCTCTCTCTCTCTCTCTCTCTCTCTCTCTCTCTCTCTCCCCCCCCGACATAGTGAAGAAGAACATCAAAAAAGAAGCCAAAGAGAAAGCACAAAAGGAAGAAGCCCTCATCGTGCACACCACTATTGAGGAAGAAAAGATGAGACATGCCCACCGTCTCAATGTACGCATCACGGGCATTGAAGAAAAAGAAGGCTCTACCCCCGAGTCCGATGGGAAGACACTATGCAAGATACTCGGCTACAAAGAGGAGTCCCCCCCATTCATCAAGTCTTGGAGAACGGGACGAGACCCCACGAAGAAGAGAGCTCTCATTCTACACTTCCCTTCCGAAGATATAAGATCTACTTTCCTACGCAAGAGGGTGATTTTGAGAGCACTTGATGGCCCCCCCATCTACCTTGACGATGATCTCACACCCATGCAGGTAGCACACATTCGTGCATGCATGCCGAGAGTACATCAAGCTCGCAAAGAAGGAAAGAAGGCTTCATACAGAGATGGTCGTGTCATCATTGATGGCAAGGCCATCCCATAGGCATTCGCGGCCTGTGAGAATCTCGAGGAGATACACCTTGCAATTTGGAACTGCAATGGAGATCTATGGACACACCCAAAGAGATTGGAAGAGGTGCAAAGGCAAAGACATCATTATGCTCACAGAGACACATGAGAGCCCGGACCGGGGCCTACCTCGTGTCCACGGTTTTCAGTGGGAGTCCACATACAGAGAGTGTACACGTCAGCACACCACCCGAGGATCAGGAGGAGTAGCCATACTCTTTAGAGATGGACTTCAGAGCAGGATACAGATAGTCGCACGTGATTCACAGGCCAGATATCTTTGGATTCGACTCCAGCTCTCGCAGGAGAGGATCATCTTCATAGCATTATGCTACTTTGCTCCTTCTAGCTCGCGTTTCGCTATCATAGATCGAGAGGAGGACTCACCATACACTTGCTTGTCAGAAGAGATTACAGAGTACTCTGCATTAGGGGAAGTCTTCCTTATGGGAGACTTCAATGCCAGGACAGGCAATGATCAGTGTGAGATATTTGACCCAGAAGACCCGGAGATACTACATACCATAGAGGATGAGTCTACAGCTCGAGCTTCAGCTGACGCTACACACACTCACTATGGCACTCACCTACTCAGACTAGGCTCTCGACATAATCTCGTTATCTATAACGGGATGACTAAGTGGCCTACCTCAGGAGGATTGACATGCATACCACACTCAGTCACAGATGGCGGGGGAAGTACAGTAGATTACGTCATGGGGTCCAGAGAGGCCATCCACCTACTTACCTCATTCACCATCCCACCCATACCCATTGGGGCTGATCACACATACCTCGCACTCTCCCTGAAGGGAGACACCCCTACACGCATACCCGCAGCACGCATCCCACACACCACCATCCACTTCACACACGAGCTAGCTCACATATATGCGGCTCGGTCGAGCAGGGTCTTCTCTTACTTCATCCTGACACTCCACTATCCCTACTCACCTCTCAGATAGCATCAGTTCTTCAGACATCAGCCATCAGCTCCTTCCCACACACCATCCATTCTCGTCACACACCTCCTCCCGGGACTCTGCCACAACATCGTTGGTATGATGAGGATTGCAGAGATCTTTACCGCCGACTACGAGCTCAGCGAGCATTGGGAGAGATCACAGAGAGAGAGGCCAAGCGACAGATGAAGACTCTCACACGTCGAAAGAGGCGAGCCTTTGAGGAGGCACAGGAGCTTGAGCTATACCATCTCTTTATGAGTATGGACAGTGCTGCAGCATGGCGCAGCCTACGAGAGCCACGCCCGACCACACCTATTGGAGACCCACACACATGGCATGATTATGCTCAGAGGTTATATGAGGTACCTAGGCAGCCTCCCATTCCCCAGCCACTTGAGCCTCGCCCTACTAGTTCTTCTCTCTTCACAGCAAAGATGGTTGAGAGGGCCATACGACGACTTCGACATGGACGTTCGACAGACCACGCAGGATTGCAGAGCGAGCATCTCATATATGCAGCCTCCACTATAGCCCCGTTGATTGCACATGTCTTCAACCGGGCTATAGGAGAGGGCTTCCCAGAGGAGTGGACTAGGCACACCATTGTGCCTATCCACAAATCTGGCGACACCCTGGATCCAGGGAACTACAGGACCATCATGATTGGCCACACCATGGCCAAACTATACGGTGCCATACTTGAGCCAGAGCTCAGTTCATATGCAGAGACTGAGGGGCTACGAGCACGAGGCCAAGCAGGTTTTCGACGAGCTTTCTCTACTATTGATCACATCTTCATTCTGCGCTGCCTCATTGATGGGGCAAGGGTGCGGAAGAAGAGGCTATATTGCTGCTTTGTGGACTTCCGCAAAGCTTTTGATACAGTGCCGCGAGAGAGGCTCTTCCAACGCCTCCAGAGCTTGGGAGTACCATCAGGGATTATTTGGGCCATCTATGCACTCTATGAGCCGGTGACTGGGAGGGTACGGTGTCCAGGAGGTATGTCTGAGGCCATTGCTAGCACCATCGGTGTTAAGCAAGGCTGCCCACTCTCTCCCACTCTATTTGGTCTCTACATTGACGAGATTGAGGACTACATTCTCCGAGCTGGAGGAGAGGGTGAAGACCTCGCAGGTACACATGTCCACATTTTATTATATGCCGATGACATTGTCTTGATTTCAAAGTCACCCGAGGGATTACAGCGCCACCTTGAGGCCCTGGATGAGTTTTGTACACAGAGGGGCTTGACAGTAAACCTTGGCAAGACCAAGGTCATGCTCTTCCACACCTCCCCCATGGTGAGGAATGGAGCAGGATTCAGAGCTGGTGGTGGACAGATTGAGGTGGTCACTTCCTATGTCTATCTCGGAGTCACATTCACGAGCTTGCCTGGCCCCTTCAGCATGAGACAGGCAGCCACCGATAGACTCACACGCGGATATGCAGCTTTAGCCATGTTAGAGCGGAGATGTCACCAAGCACACTTCCAGGAGCCCCGCACGAAGGGCTGGCTATTTGACACACTGGTCAGACCAGCTACGATGTATGCTGCGACGGTTTGGGCCCCAGGTCTCACAATCACCCAGTGGAGTGCGATCGAGAGGCCACAGGTACGTATGATCTCGCGATTATTTCGTGGGAAACAGTCGGTGCCACATGACATCATCAGAGCAGAGCTAGCTGCACCACCCATTGCAATAGAGGCACTATTCCAGACTATCTGCTTTATTCAGAGGATTAGGGACCTCCCTACAGATAGACTCACACACAGAGCTCTTGAGGCATCTATACAGATATCAGAGTTAGGATATGAGAGAGCTTGGTACACTCAAGTTAGAGTCTGGTTTGATAGTCATGGACTTGATATGGACAGATAGCCGCCTTTTCAGTATGACCCAGACTCACCTCACATCCACCTCTCTCGTCGTGAGAGGAATGTTGTGCTCAGACAGGATCTCTGGCAGCTCTACATTAGTCAGACATGGCACACACCACACATGGGATCGAGACTATCGCACTATCGAGACCAGTTCATAGACATACTAGCTGACGGTTTCATCCAGCGACCACGCTACATGGATACTCACATGCCTCATAGCTTGAGGGTAGCGATTCGCCAGCTGAGAGTCTCATCACACCGACTCGAGATTGAGACGGGCAGAGCCGCAGACATTCCCAGAGAGGAGCGGATATGCAGAGTATGCAGAGTAGAGATGGAGGATGAGGAGCACTTTGTATGCCGATGTAGCGCATATGATGGCATCAGAGGCAGATACGAGACTCTGTTTGCAGGGCAGCCCACCCTCCGAGAGATCATGGACTCTAGAGACCAGCGAGAGCTCGGGTGATTCTTACTAGAGATACAGAGTCACAGAGATTCCCTACTCCAGCCTACTGTAGCACTCCATACAGGAGGGAGACAGAGTCAGCTCACTGACTTCTTTATTCCACGACGTGCTGCAGCCCTCCCCCCCTCAGCCCACATACCGAGCGGGGTGACTCTTCAGCAGGCTCGGATATCTCAAGCTAGGAGACGACCCCGTGATATAGGATATCAGGCCCCGAGACTTCACCGACACCAGATTGCGGAGATCCAGGCTTGTGACCATCGCGCCATGGAGGAGAGACGATCCCAGATGATGGCCGATCCCGTTGCAGCCATCAGGGTGGCCCTGACTCCACCTCCACCTATGTATCACATATTACATCCCACCCACTAGCACAGGATGGAGCTAGTTAGTCGTTTTAGATGCATTCTCATGGTTGTTGTACTACCCTTTTGCATATAGACTATCATAGATATCGCACTCCATACACCCCCCACCACTTTCATGGGTATCCCCACATGCACACTACGGAGATCTATATCAGCTTAACCAGTTTCTTTTCAGCACTTTTATCTTTTCTGATTGACAGAAGATACACCCATGTACATCGATTTGTCTCATAGGCCGAGTTCGGCCTCCTAATAGACATAAAAACACTCTCTCTCTCTCTCTCTCTCTCTCTCTCTCTCTCTCTCTCTCTCTCTCTCTCTCTCTCTCTCTCTCTCTCTCTCTCTCCTCTCTCTCTCTCTCTCTCTCTCTCTCTCTCTCTCTCTCTCTCTCTCTCTCTCTCTCTCTCTCTCTCTCTCTCTCTCTCTCTCTCTCTCTCTCTCTCTCTCTCTCTCTCTCTCTCTCTCTCTCTCTCTCTCTCTCTCTCTCTCTCTCTCTCTCTCTCTCTCTCTCTCTCTCTCTCTCTCTCTCTCTCTCTCTCCTCTCTCTCTCTCTCTCTCTCTCTCTCTCTCTCTCTCTCTCCCCCCCTCCCCTCCCCCTCCCCCTCCCCCTCTCCCCCCTCCCCCTCTCCCCCCTCCCCCTCTCCCCCCGCCCCCTCCCCCCCCCCCCCTTCCCTCACTCCCTCCCTCCCTCTCTCTCTCTCTCTCTCTCTCTCTCTCTCTCTCTCTCTCTCTCTCTCTCTCTCTCTCTCTCTCTCTCTCTCTCTCTCTCTCTCTCTCTCTCTCTCTCTCTCTCTCTCTCTCTCTCTCTCTCTCTCTCTCTCTCTCTCTCTCTCTCTCTCTCTCTCTCTCTCTCTCTCTCTCTCTCTCTCTCTCTCTCTCTCTCTCTCTCTCTCTCTCTCTCTCTCTCTCTCTCTCTCTCTCTCTCTCTCTCTCTCTCTCTCTCTCACAGCAAGCCGGCGCTCTCTCTCCCAGTTGCATCCCGTCGAGGCACCCCGTCGAGGCACCCCGTCGGAACCCTAGCAGCGCCTTCAGATGCCTAGTCGATGAAGGTCTCTTCTCCATCTCCTCGGACAGCTCGCCCTCACCTACAGTTAGGGTTCGCCACACACTTAAACCCCATCTCTGTCTTCTGCCCCGTTGCCAAAATGTCGAACCTAGTCTCCCAAACTAACCCAGATCCTAAGCCAAAACCTTAAATTCCAACTCTAACCCTAATCCTAACCTTAACCCTAACCATAACCCTAGTCTTAATCGGAACGCTAATCCTAATCGTAATCCTCTCTCTTTCTCTCCCTCTCTCTCTCTCTCACCCTAAAAAATGTGAAACCCTAAACAAAATCGCTGAAATGGCCCCCATGGACCGAAGGGAAGTGGATGAACTTATCGCTAAAGCCCTCAAAGAAGCCAAAAAAGAAGCAGACCGCAACCTCAATATGGAGATACGAAAAATGATGCAGAAGTTCAAAGGACTTGAAGAACAAGTAATGGATAAAGTCAAAGGACTCGAAGAACAAGTGAAGACCCTCACAGAAGAACGAGACAATTGGAGGGTAGCTTATGAGCATATGAAAGAAGAGGGGGAGATCTCCAACGTGGAGACACTCAAAGAAGAAATAAAAAAGGAAATCAAAACGGAGGTGGAATCTACTCGAGAGTCTTGGGTGGAAGTAGTACACAAAAGGGTTAAGAAGGAAGTTAAGGAAGACGTGCAGAAAGAAGAGCTCACACGAGTCCAGGATACACTTGAGGAGAGGCTTCGACACACTCGAAGACTTCACATTCGGATTACAGGCCTACCTGAAGGGGCATCACCGAAGGAAGACGCCACTGACATTTGCCATCGACTTGGATACGAGAGCATGCCCTTCACAGGCGCCTAGAGGGTTGGGAGGGATACATCACGTTTGCGAGCACTCATCCTTAAGATGAGCTCTGAGGAGGCACGGATCGCCTTTTTTAGACGTCGATCAGTACTACGTGGACTACCCGGCGGCGCCCTCTACATGGACGAGGACCTCACGCAGATGCAGGTGGCACACCGACGCGCTTGCATGCCACAGATACTCCAGGCACGTCGAGAGGGGAGGAAGGCCTTTTACCGCGATGGTAAGGTCTTCATAGATGGACGCCCTATCAAATAGGGCCACGTGGCCTATGAGACATCACTACACCAGGAGACACCACTCAGAGGAGAAGTGTGGAACTGCAACGGAGCACTCTGGACACGACCAGACAGACTCGAGGAGATCCTGGCATCACATGACTTTGCGTGCATCACAGAGACACACGAGAGCCCAGAGAGGTCTACCACGCATTGCAGGTTTTCATTGGGAATTTGCATTCAAGACCACGACGAGACAGAGTACAGCGCGAGGATCGAGAGGTGTGGCCATCGTATTTAGATAGGAGATACAGAGCCGGATCCACATTATAGGGAGAGATGAGGAGGCACGATACATGTGGGTTCGCATGGAGATAGCACAGGGGAGCTGGATTTACATTGCTATATGCTACTTCCCTCCAGGTGGATCTCGATACGCCGGAGAGGATATTGGGGGACCGATCCAAGATAGAGACTCACCATACACAGCACTTTCAGATGAGGTACTACATTACAGCACACTAGGTGAAGTCTTCCTTATGGGGGACTTCAATGGACGTACTCAGTCACATCAGTGCGAGGCGTATGACATGGACCACCCACATCTCATGAGGATCAGAGACCCAGATGAGATGAGCACCAGTAGAGTATCGGCAGACATGGGTCAGGACACCACCGGGTATGGCAGACATCTACTTGAGCTAGGCAGCCGACATCAGCTCGTTATATATAACAGGATGAATCTTTGGCCAGGTTCGGGCGGACTTACTTGCTTCCCTCACGGGGGAGGTGAGAGCACAGTGGACTACATTTTAGGTACCACCTCTGGAGCTTCACTCATCCCCTCACTTATTATTGGACGACGCCCACTTGGAGCTGACCATACATTTATCACATTCACACTCTCATCTCCTATTCCATTAGACCCTCCCTCACCCACTCAGACACACACCACGATACACTTCACACACAAGCTCTCACACGTTTATGCACACCATTTACACACCCGCCTTCTCTCCCTCGATCCACTCTCACCCTTGGACACACTTACATCACAGTTCACCACCATCCACTCAGCTCTCTGCAGCTTCCCACACCGCACACATATACACCCTCCACGCACAGGTTCCATGCCCCAGAACCGTTGGTATGATGCAGATTGTCGTGAGCTACGGAAGCACCTACGGATTTTACAGTATAGAGGGGATATTACACACACACACACAGGCACAGCGTCGCATGCAGAGACTTACTCGCCGCAAACGGCGGGATTGGGAGGAGAGACAGTACTGGGATATCTATCATTTGCTCATGAGTCGAGACAGTGTAGTGGCATGGCGACATTTGAGAGAGAGGAGACAGCAGACACCCATCCGAGACCCGAGCACTTGGCATAGCTATGCACGGAGCCTATACGAGATCCCAGACCAGCCTCCCATTCCCAGACCACACAGCTCACGTCCTACTACCTCTGACTTCTTCACACCCACTATGGTGGGACATGCTATTGCCCGTCTACAGCATGGCAGGGCCCATGACCATTTCGGTTTACAGGCAGAGCACCTCATCTACGGAGGCACGACCCTTGCACCGCTCATTGCCCATCTCTTCAACCGTGCATTGGTTGAAGGGTTCCGTGACTCATGGACTGAGCACACCATAGTGCCCATTCATAAGTCAGGTGATACTATGGATCCAGCTACATACCGGACGATCATGATTGGCCCTATATTGGGCAAGTTATATGGGGCGGTACTAGAGATAGAGTTGAGTACTCTCGCTGAGAGGAAGGGTATCAGGGCTCCAGGACAGGCAGGTTTCAGACGCGATTACTCTACCATTGACCACATCTTCACTCTGAGATGCCTGATCGACCAGGCAAGGGTGAAGAAGAGGAGATTATATTGCTGCTTTGTGGACTTCCGCAAAGCATTTGACACTGTTCCCAGGGAACGACTCTTCAGACGACTACTTGATATCGGAGCTCCGAAGGAGATGATATGGGGGATCTACGCCTTATACGAGAGAGTATCTTGGTAGAGTCAGATGTCCGGGGGGCTTATCTCATCCACTTGCTAGCACTATCGGGGTGAAGCAAGGATGCCCTCTTTCACCCACCCTCTTTGGTCTCTACATTGATGAGATAGTGGACTACATACAGCAGCAGGGAGGTGATGGCATTGAGGTACGTGGGTCCATGGTCCATATTCTTTTGTACGCTGATGATATTGTACTCGTTTCAGAGTCTGCAGAAGGTCTACAGCATCATCTACATGGCCTAGATGACTTTTGCAGACACAGAGGGTTATCTGCGAACCTTGGTAAAACCAAGGTCATGATCTTTCATACACAAGCACAGGTACGCACACATAGTTTGTTCACAGCAGCAGGTGGACCGATTGAGGTGGTCGGATCATATGTTTACTTGGGGGTGACATTTACAGCAGCCTCAGGGATCTTCTCTATGTCTCACGCAGCCCGTGACCGCATCACACGTGGGTATGCAGCATTAGCTTTGATGGAGAGAGAGTGCCACCAGGCATATTTTCAGGAGCCCCGCACAAAGGGGTGGCTCTTCGACACTTTGGTTACGCAAGCACTCATGTATGGGGCACCCATATGGGGACCAGGCTTAGCTACATCAGTATGGACAGCATTAGAGAGGCCACAGATCCTCATGATTGCCAGACTTATCCGTAGCAAGCCTTCCGTACCACATGATATCATTAGAGCAGAGCTTGCTGCACCACCGATGCTCGTTGAGGCACTATTCCAGACAGTATGCCTAGTACACAGGCTTCGGAGCATGGATACAGAGCGCATTGCCTATCGAGCTTTCCAGGCATCACGTGATATGGCATTAGCAGGCGACACCTCATCATGGTATGCACAGACACGAGACTGGTTGGCCTACCATGGCTTTGACATAGACAGGCTACCACCACTACAGTATGACACGTGCACCCACCTACTCGCTCTCTCATCAGGAGAGGAATAGGGTCATTCGTCAGGAGATATGGCATACATACATACAGAGGACATGGGTGAGCCCTAGGAATACATTGCCACCGAAAATGCTCTACTACCGTGAGCATTTTCTACATATATCGGACGAGGGCTTCATCGAGACTCCGAGATACATGCAGGCATACCTACCCCACCACCTTCGAGTTGTCATTGGGCAGCTCCGTGTTTCATCACATCAGCTCGAGATTGAGAGGGGTCGATCCAGGGGAGTCCCCCGTGAGGAGAGGTGGTGCCCAGTATGCGAGACAGAGGTAGAGAGTGAGGAACATTTTGTTATCAGATGCCAAGCATACTTAGACCTACGAGCATACTTCCAGATTGAGGAGTCCGTCCAGTTCTGCATGACTATGGGAGACCAACGACGCTTCGGACGCTTTCTCACAGCAGCATACGAGAGGCGAGAGCGGTCACTACAGCCCACACATCGGCCACGGGTGAGTACCCAGCAGACCATTACACAGTTCTTTCAGCGAGCTGAGCTACATCAGAGAGGTCCATCTATAGGGCTCACGCTCCACCAGGCAGCAGCACAGGGAGCACGGCGCCGACCACGCATGGGAGGATATCGTCGACCACGACTATATCAGGAGGATATCTCACGCATCAGGACAGCCTACGACCACATGATGGAGCATACGCGTACCACCACCCCCTGGGTTGTCTTCCTTCAGGAGGCACTCAGACCACCACCGATGTACCACATACTACACCCACCTCCACCCATCACCAGTAGCTAGGGTGTTTTTACTCACATTATGGATCCCCCATGTATTAGGTGGCCACTATCTGCAGAGTCAGAGCCACGTCTCCCCGGTCTCTTTCAGCCCTATATAGCTTTGTGTAGCGATATACTTTTTATTTCATTTCATCTTCTACACAGGGTTACTACACTTGTATATGGTTTTTGTCTCATAGGCCAAGTTTGGCCTCCAGAAGACGTTAATATGACTTTCTTTCTTTCTTCTCTCTCTCTCTCTCTCTCTCTCTCTCTCTCTCTCATCTCTCTCTCTCTCTCTCTCTCTCTCTCTCTCTCTCTCTCTCTCTCTCTCTCTCTCTCTCTCTCTCTCTCTCTTCTCTCTCTCTCTCTCTCTCTCTCTCTCTCTCTCTCTCTCTCTCTCTGATGTATATGTTTTGTCTCATAGGCCGATTTTGGCCTCTAATAGACGTTAAAAAGTCTTTCTCTCTCTCTCTCTCTCTCTCTCTCTCTCTCTCTCTCTCTCTCTCTCTCTCTCTCTCTCTCTCTCTCTCTCTCTCTCTCTCTCTCTCTCTCTCTCTCTCTCTCTCTCTCTCTCTCTCTCTCTCTCTCTCTCTCTCTCTCTCTCTCTCTCTCTCTCTCTCTCTCTCTCTCTCTCTCTCTCTCTCTCTCTATCTCTCTCTCTCTCAAACCCCTCCCTAGCCCTGCACTCGCAAACCCCTCCCTAGCCCCGCGAACACCAACCTTAGCCTCTGCGTGCCTCTCCATTGAGCAAGCCTCTACCCTACGAAACCTAGCTGCAGTTGCCCTGCTCGCCCTCCCACATTGTCCCGACCCCGCCAAGCGCATGGATGGAGAAAAGTGCACGTGCTCATGAACCCAACCTGTCCATATCCACCCACTCCACCTGCTAACCCTAAGCACACACAAACCCTAACCCTGAAAATTGAAACCCATCCCAAATGCCTAATCTTATATCTCAAAGTAACATTAACCATAACCCAAAAACCCCCCAAAAACCTAAACTTAAATTTCTACCCTAGCCCTAACCTTAACCCGAGCCTTAACCCTAACCCTAACATCAGCCGCCTCTCAAAGCTCGAGAAGGAAGTAGAAACATATCATAAGGAGAGGGAAGCATGGCAAAAAGAGAAAGAAGAATGGACTAAGGAGAGGGCAAACATGAAAGAGGAATTGGAGCTCCTCAAAGCTTCAATGGTCTCTCTTACACCCGAAGAGGGAGAGATTAATATGAACAAGACAGAAGCTCTCAAAGAAGAACTCACCAAATCCTTGACCGAGAGCATGGAAAACAAATTAGAAGCTACCAAAGAAGGGTGGATCGACATAGTGAAGAAGAACATCAAAAAAGAAGCCAAAGAGAAAGCACAAAAGGAAGAAGCCCTCATCGTGCACACCACTATTGAGGAAGAAAAGATGAGACATGCCCGCCGTCTCAATGTACGCATCACGGGCATTGAAGAAAAAGAAGGCTCTACCCCCGAGTCCGATGGGAAAACACTATGCAAGATACTCGGCTACAAAGAGGAGTCCCCCCCATTCATCAAGTCTTGGAGAACGGGACGAGACCCCACAAAGAAGAGAGCTCTCATTCTACACTTCCCTTCCGAAGATATAAGATCTACTTTCCTACGCAGGAGGGTGATTTTGAGAGCACTTGATGGCCCCCCCATCTACCTTGACGATGATCTCACACCCATGCAGGTAGCACACCGTCGTGCATGCATGCCGAGAGTACATCAAGCTCGCAAAGAAGGAAAGAAGGCTTCATACAGAGATGGTCGTGTCATCATTGATGGCAAGGCCATCCCATAGGGATTCGCGGCCTGTGAGACACTCGAGGAGATACACCTTGCAGTTTGGAACTGCAATGGAGATCTATGGACACACCCAGAGAGATTGGAAGAGGTGCGCAAAGACAAAGACATCATTATGCTCACAGAGACACATGAGAGCCCGAACCGGGGCCTACCTCGTGTCCACGGTTTTCAGTGGGAGTCCACATACAGAGAGTGTACACGTCAGCACACCACCCGAGGATCAGGAGGAGTAGCCATACTCTTTAGAGATGGACTTCAGAGCAGGATACAGATAGTCGCACGTGATTCACAGGCCAGATATCTTTGGATTCGACTCCAGCTCTCGCAGGAGCGGATCATCTTCATAGCATTATGCTACTTTGCTCCTTCTAGCTCGCGTTTCGCTATCATAGATCGAGAGGAGGACTCACCATACACTTGCTTGTCAGAAGAGATTACAGAGTACTCTGCATTAGGGGAAGTCTTCCTTATGGGAGACTTCAATGCCAAGACAGGCAATGATCAGTGTGAGATATTTGACCCAGAAGACCCGGAGATACTACATACCATAGAGGATGAGTCTACAGCTCGAGCTTCAGCTGACCCTACACACACTCACTATGGCACTCACCTACTCAGACTAGGCTCTCGACATAATCTCGTTATCTATAACGGGATGACTCAGTGGCCTACCTCAGGAGGATTGACATGCATACCACACTCAGTCACAGATGGCGGGGGAAGTACAGTAGATTACGTCATGGGGTCCAGAGAGGCCATCCACCTACTTACCTCATTCACCATCCCACCCATACCCATTGGGGCCGATCACACATACCTCGCACTCTCCCTGAAGGGAGACACCCCTACACGCATACCCGCAGCACGCATCCCACACACCACCATCCACTTCACACACGAGCTAGCTCACATATATGCGGCTCGAGTCGAGCAGGGTCTTCTCTTACTTCATCCTGACACTCCACTATCCCTACTCACCTCTCAGATAGCATCAGTTCTTCAGACATCAGCCATCAGCTCCTTCCCACACACCATCCATTCTCGTCACACACCTCCTCCCGGGACTATGCCACAACATCGTTGGTATGATGAGGATTGCAGAGATCTTTACCGCCGACTACGAGCTCAGCGAGCATTGGGAGAGATCACAGAGAGAGAGGCCAAGGGACAGATGAAGACTCTCACACGTCGAAAGAGGCGAGCCTTTGAGGAGGCACAGGAGCTTGAGCTATACCATCTCTTTATGAGTATGGACAGTGCTGCAGCATGGCGCAGCCTACGAGAGCCACGCCCGACCACACCTATTGGAGACCCACACACATGGCATGATTATGCTCAGAGGTTATATGAGGTACCTAGGCAGCCTCCCATTCCCCAGCCACTTGAGCCTCGCCCTACTAGTTCTTCTCTCTTCACAGCAAAGATGGTTGAGAGGGCCATACGACGACTTCGACATGGACGTTCGACAGACCACGCAGGACTGAAGAGCGAGCATCTCATATATGCAGCCTCCACTATAGCCCCGTTGATTGCACATGTCTTCAACCGGGCTATAGGAGAGGGCTTCCCAGAGGAGTGGACTAGGCACACCATTGTGCCTATCCACAAATCTGGCGACACCCTGGATCCAGGGAACTACAGGACCATCATGATTGGCCACACCATGGCCAAACTATACGGTGCCATACTTGAGGCAGAGCTCAGTTCATATGCAGAGACTGAGGGGCTACGAGCACGAGGCCAGGCAGGTTTTCGACGAGCTTTCTCTACTATTGATCACATCTTCATTCTGCGATGCCTCATTGATGGGGCAAGGGTGCGGAAGAAGAGGCTATATTGCTGCTTTGTGGACTTCCGCAAAGCTTTTGATACAGTGCCGCGCGAGAGGCTCTTCCAACGCCTCCAGAGCTTGGGAGTACCATCAGGGATGATTTGGGCCATCTATGCACTCTATGAGCAGGTGACTGGGAGGGTACGGTGTCCAGGAGGTATGTCTGAGGCCATTGCTAGCACCATCGGTGTTAAGCAAGGCTGCCCACTCTCTCCCACTCTATTTGGTCTCTACATTGACGAGATTGAGGACTACATTCTCCGAGCTGGAGGAGAGGGTGCAGACCTCGCAGGTACACATGTCCACATTTTATTATATGCCGATGACATTGTCTTGATTTCAGAGTCACCCGAGGGATTACAGCGCCACCTTGAGGCCCTGGATGAGTTTTGTACACAGAGGGGCTTGACAGTAAACCTTGGCAAGACCAAGGTCATGATCTTCCACACCTCCCCCATGGTGAGGAATGGAGCAGGATTCAGAGCTGGTGGTGGACAGATTGAGGTGGTCACTTCCTATGTCTATCTCGGAGTCACATTCACGAGCTTGCCTGGCCCCTTCAGCATGAGACAGGCAGCCACCGATAGACTCACACGTGGATATGCAGCTTTAGCCATGTTAGAACGGAGATGTCACCAAGCACACTTCCAGGAGCCCCGCACGAAGGGCTGGCTATTTGACACACTGGTCAGACCAGCTATGATGTATGCTGCGACGGTTTGGGCCCCAGGTCTCACAGTCACCCAGTGGAGTGCGATCGAGAGGCCACAGGTACGTATGATCTCGCGATTATTTCGTGGGAAACAGTCGGTGCCACATGACATCATCAGGGCAGAGCTAGCTGCACCACCCATGGCAGTAGAGGCACTATTCCAGACTATGTGCTTTATTCAGAGGATTAGGGACCTCCCTACAGATAGACTCACACACAGAGCTCTTGAGGCATCTATACAGATATCAGAGTTAGGATATGAGAGAGCTTGGTACACTCAGGTTAGAGTCTGGTTTGATAGTCATGGACTTGATATGGACAGATTGCCGCCTTTTCAGTATGACCCAGACTCACCTCACATCCACCTCTCTCGTCGTGAGAGGAATGTTGTGCTCAGACAGGATCTCTGGCAGCTCTACATTAGTCAGACATGGCACACAGCACACATGGGATCGAGACTATCGCACTATCGAGACCAGTTCATAGACATACTAGCTGACGGTTTCATCCAGCGACCACGCTACATGGATACTCACATGCCTCATAGCTTGAGGGTAGCGATTGGCCAGCTGAGAGTCTCATCACACCGACTCGAGATTGAGACGGGCAGAGCCGCAGACATTCCCAGAGAGGAGCGGATATGCAGAGTATGCAGAGTAGAGATGGAGGATGAGGAGCACTTTGTATGCAGATGTAGCGCATATGATGGCATCAGAGGCAGATACGAGACTCTGTTTGCAGGGCAGCCCACCCTCCGAGAGATCATGGACTCTAGAGACCAGCGACAGTTCGGGCGATTCTTACTAGAGATACAGAGTCACAGAGATTCCCTACTCCAGCCTACTGTAGCACTCCATACAGGAGGGAGACAGAGTCAGCTCACTGACTTCTTTATTCCACGACGTGCTGCAGCCCTCCCCCCCTCAGCCCACATACCGAGCGGGGTGACTCTTCAGCAGGCTCAGGTATCTCGAGCTAGGAGACGACCCCGTGCTATAGGATATCGGGCCCAGAGACTTCACCGACACCAGATTGCGGAGATCCAGGCTTGTGACCATCGCGCCATGGAGGAGAGACGATCCCAGATGATGGCCGATCCCGTTGCAGCCATCAGGGTGGCCCTGACTCCACCTCCACCTATGTATCACATATTACATCCCACCCACTAGCACAGGATGGAGCTAGTTAGTCGTTTTAGATGCATTCTCATGGTTGTTGTACTACCCTTTTGCATATAGACTATCATAGATATCGCACTCCATACACCCCCCACCACTTTCATGGGTATCCCCACATGCATACTACGGAGATCTATATCAGCTTAACCAGTTTCTTTTCAGCACTTTTATCTTTTCTGATTGACAGAAGATACACCCATGTACATCGATTTGTCTCATAGGCCGAGTTCGGCCTCCTAATAGACGTAAAAACACTTTCTTTCTTTCTTTCTCTCTCTCTCTCTCTCTCTCTCTCTCTCCTCTCTCTCTCTCTCATCTCTCTCTCCTCTCTCTCTCTCTCTCCTCTCTCTCCTCTCTCTCTCTCTCTCTCTCTCTCTCTCTCTCTCTCTCTCTCTCTCTCTCTCTCTCTCTCTCTCTCTCTCTCTCTCTCTCTCTCTCTCTCTCTCTCTCTCTCTCTCTCTCTCTCTCTCTCTCTCTCTCTCTCTCTCTCTCTCTGTGATGATTTGGGCCATCTACACACTCTATGAGCGGGTGATTGGGAGGGTTCGATGCCTGAGGGGACTATCCGAGGCCATTGCTAGCACAGTTGGTGTTGAGCAAGGCTGCCCACTCTCTCCCACTCTCTTCGGGTGGAGACCTTGAAGGTACACACGTCCACATTTTATTATATGCATATGACATTGTATTAATTTCAGAGTCACCCGAAGGATTACATCACCACCTACATGCCCTCCATGAGTTTTGCACACAGAGAGGCTTGACAGTAAACCTTGGCAAGACCAAGGTCATGATCTTCCACACCTCCCCCATGGTGAGGAATGGAGAAGGATTCACAGTTGGCAGTGGACAGATTGAGGTGGTCACTTCCTATATCTACCTCGGAGTCACATTCAGGAGCTTGCCTGGCCCCTTCGGCATGAGACAGACAGCCACCGATAGACTCACACGAGGATATGCAGCCTTAGCCATGTTAGAGCAGAGATGTCACCAGGCACACTTCCAGGAGCCCCGCACAAAGGGGTGGCTATTTCACACACTAGTCAGACCAGCTATGATGTATGCTACGACAGTTTTGGGCACCAGGCCTCACAGTCACCCAGTGGAGTGCGATCGAGGGGCCACAGGTACGTATGATCTCGCGACTATTTCGCGGGAAACAGTCAGTGCCACATGACATTATCAGGGAAGAGCTAGCTGCACCACCCATGGTAGTAGATGCACTATTCCAGACTATCTTTTTTATTCAGAGGGTGAGGGAGCTCCCTACCGAGAGACTCACACACAGAGCTTTTGAGGCATCTATACAAGATATCAGAGTCGGGATATGAGAGAGCTTGGTACACTCATGTTAGACCGTGGTTTGATCGTCATGGACTTGATATGGATAGATTGCCGCCTTTTCAGTATTAGCCAGACTCACCTCACATCCACCTCTCGCGTCATGAGAGGAATCTTGTGCTCAGGCAGGACCTTTGGAAGCTCTACATTAGACAGACATGGCACACACCACACATGGGATCGAGACTATCGCACTATCGAGACCAGTTCTTGGACATACTAGCAGATGGTTTCATCCAACGACCACGCTACATGGATACCTACATGCCTCATAGCTCGAGGGTAGCTATTGGCCAATTGACAGTCTCATCACATCGACTAGAGATTGAGATAGGCAGAGCCACAAACATTCCCAGAGAGGAGCGGCTATGCAGGATATGCAGAGTAGAGGTGGAGGACGAGGAGCACTTTGTTTGCAGATGTAGCGCATATGAGACATTAGAGACAGATAAGAGACTCTGTTTACAGGGGCAGCCCACCCTCCGAAAGATCATGGGCTCTAGAGATCAACGACAGCTCGGGCGATTCTTACTAGAGATTCAGAGTCACAGAAATTCTCTCCTCCAGCCTACCGCACCTTCCCAGACACGAGGGAGACAGAGTCAGCTTACTTACTTCTTCATTCCACAACGTGCAGCAGCCCTCCCCCCCTTAGCTCACACATCGAGAGGGGTGACTCTTCAGCAGGCTCAGATCTCTCGAGCTAGGAGACGACCCCGTGCTATAGGATATCGGGCCCTGAGACTTCATAGACACCAGATTGCAGACAACCAGGCTCGTGACCATCGCACCATGGAGGAGAGATGATCCCGGATGATTGCGGATACCACTGTAGCCATCAGGGAGGCCTTGACCCCACCTCCACCCATGTACCACATCCTACACCCGCCCACTAGTACAGGATGGAGCAAGTTAGTCGCTCAGATGCATTATCATGCTTGTACTACCCTTTTGCATATAGGCTATAGATATAGCACTCCATTCACCATTCCCCCCCTCCCACTTTCATGGATATCTCTACATGCATACTACAGAGCTCTATATCAGCCTTGCCAGCTATTTTTCAGCACTTTTATCTTTTTCGATTGACAGAAGATACACCCATGTACATTGATTTGTCTCATAGGCCGAGTTCGGCCTCCTAATAGACGTAAAAACTCTCTCTCTCTCTCTCTCTCTCTCTCTCTCTCTCTCTCTCTCTCTCTCTCTCTCTCTCTCTCTCTCTCTCTCTCTCTCTCTCTCTCTCTCTCTCTCTCTCTCTCTCTCTCTCTCTCTCTCTCTCTCTCTCTCTCTCTCTCTCTCTCTCTCTCTCTCTCTCTCTCTCTCTCTCTCTCTCTCTCTCTCTCTCTCTCTCTCTCTCTCTCTCTCTCTCTCTCTCTCTCTCTCTCTCTCTCTCTCTCTCTCTCCCCCCCCCTCTCCCCCCCCCCTCTTTCATGGGTATCTCTACATGCATACTACAGAGACCTATATCAGCCTTGCCATCTTTTTTTCAGTACTTTTATCTTTTCCGATTGACAGAAGATACACCCATGTACATTGATTTGTCTCATAGGCCGAGTTCGGCCTCCTAATAGACGTAAAAACACTTTCTTTCTTCTTTTCTTTCTTTCTCTCTCTCTCTCTCTCTCTCTCTCTCTCTCTCTCTCTCTCTCTCTCTCTCTCTCTCTCTCTCTCTCTCTCTCTCTCTCTCTCTCTCTCTCTCTCTCTCTCTCTCTCTCTCTCTCTCTCTCTCTCTCTCTCTCTCTCTCTCTCTCTCTCTCTCTCTCTCTCTCTCTCTCTCTCTCTCTCTCTCTCTCTCTCTCTCTCTCTCTACCAAAGAAGGGTGGATCGACATAGTGAAGAAGAACATCAAAAAAGAAGCCAAAGAGAAAGCACAAAAGGAAGAAGCCCTCATCGTGCACACCACTATTGAGGAAGAAAAGATGAGACATGCCCGCCGTCTCAATGTACGCATCACGGGCATTGAAGAAAAAGAAGGCTCTACCCCCGAGTCCGATGGGAAAACACTATGCAAGATACTCGGCTACAAAGAGGAGTCCCCCCCATTCATCAAGTCTTGGAGAACGGGACGAGACCCCACGAAGAAGAGAGCTCTCATTCTACACTTCCCTTCCGAAGATATAAGATCTACTTTCCTACGCAGGAGGGTGATTTTGAGAGCACTTGATGGCCCCCCCATCTACCTTGACGATGATCTCACACCCATGCAGGTAGCACACCGTCGTGCATGCATGCCGAGAGTACATCAAGCTCGCAAAGAAGGAAAGAAGGCTTCATACAGAGATGGTCGTGTCATCATTGATGGCAAGGCCATCCCATAGGGATTCGCGGCCTGTGAGACACTCGAGGAGATACACCTTGCAGTTTGGAACTGCAATGGAGATCTATGGACACACCCAGAGAGATTGGAAGAGGTGCGCAAAGACAAAGACATCATTATGCTCACAGAGACACATGAGAGCCCGAACCGGGGCCTACCTCGTGTCCACGGTTTTCAGTGGGAGTCCACATACAGAGAGTGTACACGTCAGCACACCACCCGAGGATCAGGAGGAGTAGCCATACTCTTTAGAGATGGACTTCAGAGCAGGATACAGATAGTCGCACGTGATTCACAGGCCAGATATCTTTGGATTCGACTCCAGCTCTCGCAGGAGCGGATCATCTTCATAGCATTATGCTACTTTGCTCCTTCTAGCTCGCGTTTCGCTATCATAGATCGAGAGGAGGACTCACCATACACTTGCTTGTCAGAAGAGATTACAGAGTACTCTGCATTAGGGGAAGTCTTCCTTATGGGAGACTTCAATGCCAGGACAGGCAATGATCAGTGTGAGATATTTGACCCAGAAGACCCGGAGATACTACATACCATAGAGGATGAGTCTACAGCTCGAGCTTCAGCTGACCCTACACACACTCACTATGGCACTCACCTACTCAGACTAGGCTCTCGACATAATCTCGTTATCTATAACGGGATGACTCAGTGGCCTACCTCAGGAGGATTGACATGCATACCACACTCAGTCACAGATGGCGGGGGAAGTACAGTAGATTACGTCATGGGGTCCAGAGAGGCCATCCACCTACTTACCTCATTCACCATCCCACCCATACCCATTGGGGCCGATCACACATACCTCGCACTCTCCCTGAAGGGAGACACCCCTACACGCATACCCGCAGCACGCATCCCACACACCACCATCCACTTCACACACGAGCTAGCTCACATATATGCGGCTCGAGTCGAGCAGGGTCTTCTCTTACTTCATCCTGACACTCCACTATCCCTACTCACCTCTCAGATAGCATCAGTTCTTCAGACATCAGCCATCAGCTCCTTCCCACACACCATCCATTCTCGTCACACACCTCCTCCCGGGACTATGCCACAACATCGTTGGTATGATGAGGATTGCAGAGATCTTTACCGCCGACTACGAGCTCAGCGAGCATTGGGAGAGATCACAGAGAGAGAGGCCAAGGGACAGATGAAGACTCTCACACGTCGAAAGAGGCGAGCCTTTGAGGAGGCACAGGAGCTTGAGCTATACCATCTCTTTATGAGTATGGACAGTGCTGCAGCATGGCGCAGCCTACGAGAGCCACGCCCGACCACACCTATTGGAGACCCACACACATGGCATGATTATGCTCAGAGGTTATATGAGGTACCTAGGCAGCCTCCCATTCCCCAGCCACTTGAGCCTCGCCCTACTAGTTCTTCTCTCTTCACAGCAAAGATGGTTGAGAGGGCCATACGACGACTTCGACATGGACGTTCGACAGACCACGCAGGACTGAAGAGCGAGCATCTCATATATGCAGCCTCCACTATAGCCCCGTTGATTGCACATGTCTTCAACCGGGCTATAGGAGAGGGCTTCCCAGAGGAGTGGACTAGGCACACCATTGTGCCTATCCACAAATCTGGCGACACCCTGGATCCAGGGAACTACAGGACCATCATGATTGGCCACACCATGGCCAAACTATACGGTGCCATACTTGAGGCAGAGCTCAGTTCATATGCAGAGACTGAGGGGCTACGAGCACGAGGCCAGGCAGGTTTTCGACGAGCTTTCTCTACTATTGATCACATCTTCATTCTGCGATGCCTCATTGATGGGGCAAGGGTGCGGAAGAAGAGGCTATATTGCTGCTTTGTGGACTTCCGCAAAGCTTTTGATACAGTGCCGCGCGAGAGGCTCTTCCAACGCCTCCAGAGCTTGGGAGTACCATCAGGGATGATTTGGGCCATCTATGCACTCTATGAGCAGGTGACTGGGAGGGTACGGTGTCCAGGAGGTATGTCTGAGGCCATTGCTAGCACCATCGGTGTTAAGCAAGGCTGCCCACTCTCTCCCACTCTATTTGGTCTCTACATTGACGAGATTGAGGACTACATTCTCCGAGCTGGAGGAGAGGGTGCAGACCTCGCAGGTACACATGTCCACATTTTATTATATGCCGATGACATTGTCTTGATTTCAGAGTCACCCGAGGGATTACAGCGCCACCTTGAGGCCCTGGATGAGTTTTGTACACAGAGGGGCTTGACAGTAAACCTTGGCAAGACCAAGGTCATGATCTTCCACACCTCCCCCATGGTGAGGAATGGAGCAGGATTCAGAGCTGGTGGTGGACAGATTGAGGTGGTCACTTCCTATGTCTATCTCGGAGTCACATTCACGAGCTTGCCTGGCCCCTTCAGCATGAGACAGGCAGCCACCGATAGACTCACACGTGGATATGCAGCTTTAGCCATGTTAGAACGGAGATGTCACCAAGCACACTTCCAGGAGCCCCGCACGAAGGGCTGGCTATTTGACACACTGGTCAGACCAGCTATGATGTATGCTGCGACGGTTTGGGCCCCAGGTCTCACAGTCACCCAGTGGAGTGCGATCGAGAGGCCACAGGTACGTATGATCTCGCGATTATTTCGTGGGAAACAGTCGGTGCCACATGACATCATCAGGGCAGAGCTAGCTGCACCACCCATGGCAGTAGAGGCACTATTCCAGACTATGTGCTTTATTCAGAGGATTAGGGACCTCCCTACAGATAGACTCACACACAGAGCTCTTGAGGCATCTATACAGATATCAGAGTTAGGATATGAGAGAGCTTGGTACACTCAGGTTAGAGTCTGGTTTGATAGTCATGGACTTGATATGGACAGATTGCCGCCTTTTCAGTATGACCCAGACTCACCTCACATCCACCTCTCTCGTCGTGAGAGGAATGTTGTGCTCAGACAGGATCTCTGGCAGCTCTACATTAGTCAGACATGGCACACAGCACACATGGGATCGAGACTATCGCACTATCGAGACCAGTTCATAGACATACTAGCTGACGGTTTCATCCAGCGACCACGCTACATGGATACTCACATGCCTCATAGCTTGAGGGTAGCGATTGGCCAGCTGAGAGTCTCATCACACCGACTCGAGATTGAGACGGGCAGAGCCGCAGACATTCCCAGAGAGGAGCGGATATGCAGAGTATGCAGAGTAGAGATGGAGGATGAGGAGCACTTTGTATGCAGATGTAGCGCATATGATGGCATCAGAGGCAGATACGAGACTCTGTTTGCAGGGCAGCCCACCCTCCGAGAGATCATGGACTCTAGAGACCAGCGACAGTTCGGGCGATTCTTACTAGAGATACAGAGTCACAGAGATTCCCTACTCCAGCCTACTGTAGCACTCCATACAGGAGGGAGACAGAGTCAGCTCACTGACTTCTTTATTCCACGACGTGCTGCAGCCCTCCCCCCCTCAGCCCACATACCGAGCGGGGTGACTCTTCAGCAGGCTCAGGTATCTCGAGCTAGGAGACGACCCCGTGCTATAGGATATCGGGCCCAGAGACTTCACCGACACCAGATTGCGGAGATCCAGGCTTGTGACCATCGCGCCATGGAGGAGAGACGATCCCAGATGATGGCCGATCCCGTTGCAGCCATCAGGGTGGCCCTGACTCCACCTCCACCTATGTATCACATACTACATCCCACCCACTAGCACAGGATGGAGCTAGTTAGTCGTTTTAGATGCATTCTCATGGTTGTTGTACTACCCTTTTGCATATAGACTATCATAGATATCGCACTCCATACACCCCCCACCACTTTCATGGGTATCCCCACATGCATACTACGGAGATCTATATCAGCTTAACCAGTTTCTTTTCAGCACTTTTATCTTTTCTGATTGACAGAAGATACACCCATGTACATCGATTTGTCTCATAGGCCGAGTTCGGCCTCCTAATAGACGTAAAAACACTTTCTTTCTTTCTTTCTTTCTCTCTCTCTCTCTCTCTCTCTCTCTCTCTCTCTCTCTCTCTCTCTCTCTCTCTCTCTCTCTCTCTCTCTCTCTCTCTCTCTCTCTCTCTCTCTCTCTCTCTCTCTCTCTCTCTCTCTCTCTCTCTCTCTCTCTCTCTCTCTCTCTCTCTCTCTCTCTCTCTCTCTCTCTCTCTCTCTCTCTCTCCCCCTCCCCCCGTCGCCCCCTCTCTCTCTCTCCCTCCCTCCCTCCCTCCCTCCCTCCCTCCCTCCCTCCCTCTCTCTCTCTCTCTCTCTCTCTCTCTCTCTCTCTCTCTCTCTCTCTCTCTCTCTCTCTCTCTCTCTCTCTCTCTCTCTCTCTCTCTCTCTCTCTCTCTCTCTCTCTCTCTCTCTCTCTCTCTCTGGGTGAGCCCTAGGGATACATTGCCACCGAAAATGCTCTATTACTGCGAGCATTTTCTACATATATCGGACACGGGCTTCATCAAGATCCCGAGATACATGCAGACATATCTTCCCCACCACCTCCGAGTCGTCATTGGGATGCTCCGGGTCTCATCACATCAGCTCGAGATTGAGAGGGGTCACTCCAGGGGAGTCCCCCGTGAGGAGAGGTGGTGCCGAGTATGCCAGACAGAGGTAGAGAGTGAGGAGCATTTTGTTATCAGATGTCGAGCATACTTAGACCTACGAGCACAATTCCAGCTAGAGGAGTCACTCCAGTTGTGCATGACCATGGGAGACCAGCGACGCTTGGGGCGCTTCCTCACAGCAGCATACGAGAGGCGAGAGCGGTCACTACAGCCCACATCAGCCACGGGTGAGTACCCAGCAGACCATTACCCAGTTCTTTCAGCGAGCGGAGCTAGATCAGAGAGGTCCTTCTAGAGGGCTCACACTCCACCAGGCAGCAGCACAGAGAGCACGACGCCGACCACGCATGTTAGGATATCGTCGACCGCGACTATATCAGGAGGATATCTCACGCATCAGGACAGCCTACGACCACATGATGGAGCATAGGCGTTCCACCACCCCATGGGTTGTCTTCCTTCAGGAGGCACTCAGACCACCTCCGATGTACCACATACTACACCCACCTCCCCCCATCACCAGTAGCTAGGGTGTTTTGCTCACTCATATTATGGATCCCCCTGTATTAGGTGGCCACTATCTGCTGAGTCAGAGCCACTTCTCCCGAGCCTTTTACCAACCCTTGATAGCTTTTTGTTTATTTCATTTCATTTTCTACACATGGTTACTACACTTGTACATGGCTTTTGTCTCATAGGCCAAGTTTGGCCTCCAAAAGACGTTAATATGACTTTCTTTCTTTCTTTCTTTCTCTCTCTTCCCCCCCCCCCATATGGCTCCCAAGTTGGAGGAACAGCTGGCCACCTTAGAACATACCGTCCGAGAGTTAATAGGAAAACACAAGAAAGAAGGAGATTCTGCACTGAATGGGGTTATCCACAGAGTTGCCTCCCTCAAAGCCAAGGTGGCAACCTTGGAGAAGGAAACTGAGTCCCTTCGGGAAGAGCTTCTTGCTATCCGCAAGGAGCACTCACGGGACCATGAGGAGTTGCACACTGAGCTTACTAAGATGAGAACGCAACTCACGGGACCATGAGCAGTTGCACACTGAGCTTACTAAGATGAGAACGAAGCTGGACAGCATACGCGAGGAGGGGGAGATCGCCCCACAGCTACAGGACATTCAGGTGACTATCAAGAAGGAGTGCATGGAGATGATTCAGAAAGAGCTTGAGACTAAGAAAGATGGATGGGTCGAGGTTGTGAAAAAGAACCTTCGACAGGAGGCAAAGAAGAACAACCACCATGAGGAGATCCACATAGTACACACCACCATTGAGGAGCGGATCCGACGGGCTCGCAGGCTCAATGTTCGCGTCTCCGGCTTCATAGAGACAGACCGATCACCAGAGCGGGACGGGCGTCGCTTGTCCACAATACTTGGATACCGCGCAGATGAGCCTCTCCCTTTCACCAGAGCCTAGAGAGACGGACGGGACACCACGCGGAGCAAAGCACCTATCATTCAGTTCTCCGAAGAGGCCGGGAGAAGAGACTTCCTGAGACGACGGGCGGTACTACGCACTACACCGGGCACCCCCATCTATTTTGATGACGACCTCACACGGATGCAGGTAGAGCACATACGTGCATGCATGCCGCGTGTCCTCCAGGCCCGACGAGAGGGACATCGTGCCCTATACAGAGACACTCGTGTCATCATTGATGGACGGCCCATTGACTAGGGATTCGCAGCCTATGAGAAAGCACAAAAGGAGGTGCACATTGCACTCTCGAATTGCAATGGATCTTTATGGACACATCCAGGGTGCCTCGAGGAGGTGATGGAGGGCAGAGACATGATCTTCTTGACAGAGACACGAGAGCCCGGGGAGGAGCCTACCGAAGAATTGAGGGCTATATGTGGGAGTCAGCTCACCGTCGAGAGATGAGACAGCACACCACGCGAGGATCAGGAAGAGTAGCCGTGCTCTACAGAGAGTCACTACAACACCGGGTACACGTGGTAGCTAGAGACTCAGAGGCACGTTTCATGTGGATACGCCTCCAGCTATTAGAGGAGAGAGCAGCGTATTTCGTCGTATGCTATATTGCACCCATCGGCTCGCGCTTCACACATTCCCCCATGCAGCCCTTAGGGGGGGAGGCGCCAGACACATCGCCATATGACTGCCTAAGTGACACCATTATGGAGTATACGGGGATGGACGAAGTCTTCCTTGTAGGAGACTTCAATGCCCGCACTCAGAGCCACCAGTGTTATATCTACGACTTTGACGACCCTGACATGCTTCGTACCATAGAGGATATGTCTACACTCAGAGCCTCAGCCCACACCGCCACACCCACCTCATACGGCAGACACCTACTCCAGATGGGAGCAGCACACCGTCTCATTATATATAATGGGATGGCGACCTGGCCCACCTTGGGTAGTCTCACCTGCATTCCACCCACGACACCACAGGGGGGTAGTGTGGTAGACTATGTTATCGTACCCCCGGAGGGGACACATCTCATCACCTCATTCACTATCCCACACATTCGATTCGAGCTGATCACGCATATCTTGCCCCATTCATACGCCGCTCACCATGCATATCACACCCCGTCACCATACAGCCACATGCCCATACCACCATTCACTTTAGACATGAGCTAGCACATATCTATAGCTCCCATGTTCGAGAGCGCATCTACTCCCTTCATCCCTCTGCCTCATTGGACACCCTCACCACCCACTTCTCCTCATTCCTCCACACATCCGCTACTCTCAGCTTCCCACACACCACCCACAGCACCGCACATCCGACACGTCTGGGGCATACACCCCAGAATACATGGTACGATGAGGAGTGTAGAGGACTATACCGACATCTCAGAGCACAGAGTATTTTGGGATCCATCACAGAGAGGGAGGCACGACCCCAGATGCGAGCCCTCAC
Source organism: Ceratopteris richardii (assembly GCA_020310875.1). Lineage (NCBI taxonomy): Eukaryota > Viridiplantae > Streptophyta > Polypodiopsida > Polypodiales > Pteridaceae > Ceratopteris > Ceratopteris richardii. Next base: position 89,851,447 of record CM035429.1, read on the forward strand.
ACGCTAGAAGCGGCGAGCTTTCGAGGAGAGACAAGAGGCAGAGCTATTTGACCTTCTCATGAGTAGGGATTGCGCCACTACGTGGAGGGCCCTACGCGAGCCACGCCCACCTACTCCCATAACAGATCCTCAGACCTGGCACACCTACGCCCAGAGGTTGTATGAAGTCCGAGGACAGCCGCCATTACGGATCCCTCCCACACCACGTCCTGTGATATCCACCCTATTCACGCCAAGCATGGTACGACAGGCCATCCATAGGCTACAGATGGCCGTGCAGCAGACCACACAGGACTACACGGAGAGCACTTTATATACGCAGTCGATGTAGTTTCCCACCTGATCGCCCATCTCTTCAACCGTGCTTTGGTTGAGGGATTACCTGGTGGACTATGCATACCATAATCCATTGCACCTATCCATGAGTCTGGCGATATGATGGACCCAGGGAACTACAGGACTATTATGATAGGCCACATCGTGGCCAAGATCTATGGGGCCGTACTAGAGGAAGAGCTCAGTACGCACGCTGAGGCAGCTCGGATCAAAGCACCCGGTCAAGCATGCTTCCGTCACACTTTTTCCACTATAGACCATATCTTCGTACTTCGTTGCTTGATTAAGAGCGCGAAGGCGAGGAAGCGGAGACTATACTCTTGCTTTGTGGATTTCTGCAAAGCCTTCGACATGGTCCCTCGAGAGAGACTACTACAGAGACTCCAAGAGTTACAGATACCATCAGACATGTTATGGGCCATCCATGCTTTGTACGGACGAGTCACAGGAAGGTTGCGCTTCCCCAGCGGCCTATCAGACAGCCTTGTTAGCACGATTGGTTTGAAACAAGTTTGCCCTCTCTCACCCACTCTCCCGTCCCCAAAAGAGATAGATTCAGGCGATTCACGCACGCCATGACATGGAGATACGGAGACGTCAGCAGTGCACCCGTGTCGATCTCGATGTGCAGAGCATTTTGAGAATCGCCACGATGCCTTACCAACCGATGCACTATATCCTACACCCACTCCAAGCATTTAGAGCGTTATGACAACACGGAGCCTCCCCTCCCTACGCAAATCATATTTGTATATCATCTATTGAGCATATAGAGTGCATACCCATAGCACCCCATACCCTTGATGCCACCTATTATCCACTCCTTCTATATTCTATTTTGTTTTGTACCTACACTTTATTTTCCTTATCACAGTGGATTGGATAATACTGATGTATATGTTTTGTCTCATAGGCCGATTTTGGTCTCTAATAGACGTTAAAATCTCTCTCTCTCTCTCTCTCTCTCTCTCTCTCTCTCTCTCTCTCTCTCTCTCTCTCTCTCTCTCTCTCTCTCTCTCTCTCTCTCTCTCTCTCTCTCTCTCTCTCTCTCTCTCTCTCTCTCTCTCTCTCTCTCTCTCTCTCTCTCTCTCTCTCTCTCTCTCTCTCTACACATGTAGATGCCAGGCATATGAGGACATCAGAGACCGCTACCCAAAGCTCTTCAAGGGGCCTAGAGAGATCAGGGCTTTATTGGGGACAGAGGACCAGCGCCCTCTAGGTCGTTTCCTAGTAGAGCTCCAGCACTGTCGCGCATCACTCCTCCAGCAGCAGATGGAGATACACCTGACCCCCCCCCCCCCTCAGACTTATATTACAGATTTTTTCAGACCCACATACACTCGAGGGCCCAGCTCCATGCGGGGTGTCACATTACACAGAGCAGAGGAGCTTAGACGATAGCGTCGACGACCGAGACCCCTTGTCCGGAGAGCTCGTCCACATCAGAGAGAGATTCAGGCGATTCACGCACGCCATGACATGGAGATACAGAGACGTCAGCAGCGCACCCCTATCGATTTGGACACCCAGAGCATTTTGAGGATCGCCATGATGCCTTACCCACTGATGCATTATATCCTACACCCACTCCAGGCATTTACGGGGTTGTGATACCATCGAGCCTCCCCTCCCTATGCATATCATATTTGTATCTCACCCATTGAGCATATAGAGTGCATACCCATAGCACCCCACACCCTTGATACCAGCTACTATCCCACCTTTTATACCTTTTATACCCGTTTGCAGTACTCACACTTTATTTTCGTTTTGGATCACAGTGGATTGGATCATACTGATGTATATGTTTTGTCTCATAGGCCGATTTTGGCCTCTAATAGACGTTAAAAAGTCTTTCTCTCTCTCTCTCTCTCTCTCTCTCTCTCTCTCTCTCTCTCTCTCTCTCTCTCTCTCTCTCTCTCTCTCTCTCTCTCTCTCTCTCTCTCTCTCTCTCTCTCTCTCTCTCTCTCTCTCTCTCTCTCTCTCTCTCTCTCTCTCTCTCTCTCTCTCTCTCTCTCTCTCTCTCTCTCTCTCTCCCCCCCCCCCATGTATTAGGTGGCCACTATCTGCAGAGTCAGAGCCACGTCTCCCCAGCCTTTTCCAGCCCTATATAGCTTTGTGTAGCGATATACTTTTTATTTCATTTTATCTTCTACACAGGGTTACTACACTTGTACATGGTTTTTGTCTCATAGGCCAAGTTTGGCCTCCAGAAGACGTTAATATGACTTTCTTTCTTTCTTTCTTTCTCTCCCCCCCCCCCCCATGGCTCCCAAGCTCGAGGAACAGCTGGACACCTTGGAGCATGCCCTCGGAGAGTTGATAGGAAAACACAAAAAAGAAGGAGATTCTACCCTGAACGAGGTTACCCGCAGAGTTGTCGCCCTCGAAGCCAAGGTGGAAACCTTGGAGAAGGAAAACGAATCCCTTCGGAAAGAGCTTCTTGCTACCCGAAAGCAGCACTCACGGGACCGAGAGGAGTTGCACATTGGGCTTACTGATATGAAAACGAAACTGGACAGCATGCACGATGAGGGGAGATCGCTCCACAGCTATAAGACATTCGGTTGACTATTAAGAAGGAGTGTATGGAGGTGGTGCTAAGCGAGCTTGAGACTAAGAAAGATGGATGGGTCGAGGTTGTAAAAAAGAACCTTCGACAGGAGGCAAAGAAGAACAACCACCATCAGGAGATCCACATAGTGCATACCACCATTGAGGAGGAGCGGATGCGACAGCTCGCAGGCTCAATGTTCGCGTCTCCGGCCTCACAGAGACAGATGGATCACCAGCGCACGACAACCGTCGCTTGTGCACATTACTTGGATACCGTGTGGATGACACTCTCCCTTTCACCAGAGCCTAGAGAGCAGGACGGGACACCACACGGAGCAGAGCACTTATCCTTCAGTTCTCAGATGAGGCCGGGAGGAAAGACTTCCTCAGACGGCGGGCGGTACTACGCACTACACCGGGCACCCCCATCTATTTGGATGACGACCTCACACGGATGCAGGTAGAGCACAGACGGGCATGCATGCCGCGTGTCTTCCAGGCAAGACGAGATCGTGGCCTATACAGAGACGGTTGCGTCATAATTGATGGATGGCCCATTGACTAGGGATTCGCGGCCTATGAGACAGCACAACAGGAGGTGCACATTGCAGTATGGAACTGCAATGGATCTTTGTGGACACATCTAGGGCGCCTCGAGGTGATGGAGGGCAGAGACATTATCTTCTTGACAGAGACACATGAGAGCCCGAGGGGAGGCTACTGAGGATTGAGGGCTATATGTGGGAATCAGCTCACCGCCGCCAGATGAGACAGTGCACCACACGAGGATCAGGAGTAGCAGTGCTCTACAAACAATCGCTACAACACAGGGTACATGTGGTAGCCAGAGACCTAGAGGCATATTTCATGTGCATACGCCTCCAGCTATCAGAGGAGAGAGCAGCGTACTTTGTCGTATGCTATATTGCACCCATTTGTTTGCGCTTCACATATCCCCCCAGCAATCAGGGGGGGAGGGACCAGACACCACATCACCATATGACTGCCTCAGTGACAGGATTATGGAGTATATCGGGATGGGTGAAGTCTTCCTTGTAGGAGACTTCAATGCCCGCACTCAGAGCCACCAGTGTGATATCTAGGACTTTGACGACCCTGAGATGCTTCGTACCATAGAGGACATGCCTACACTCAGAGCCTCAGCCGACACCACCACACCCACCTCATACGGTCGACACCTACTCCAGATGGGAGCAGCACACCGTCTCGTTATATATAATGGGATGGGGACCTGGCCCACCTCAAGCGGTCTCACCTGCATTCCACCCACGATACCACAGGGGGGTAGTGTGGTAGACTATGTTATCGGACCCCCGGTGGCGACACATCTCATCACCTCATTCACTATCCCACCCTTACCGATTGGAGATGATCAAGCATATCTTGCCCTATCCATTTGCGGCTCACCATGCATATCCCACCCCGTCACCATGCAGCCAGGAACCCATACCACCATTTACTTTAGACATGAGCTAGCACATATCTATAGCTCCCATGTTCGAGAGCCCATCTACTCCCTTGATCCTTCTGCCTCCTTGGACACCCTCACCGAACACTTCTCCTCGATCCTCCATACATCTGCTACTCTCAGCTGCCCATACACCACCCACAGCACTACACATTCGACACGGGTGGGGCATACACCCCAGAATATATGGTACGATGAGGAGTGTAGGCGACTATACCCACATCTCAGAGCACACAGTATCTTGGGATCCATCACAGAGAGGGAGACACGACGACAGATGCGAGCCCTCACACGCCGGAAGCGGCGAGCTTGCGAGGAGCGACAGGAGGCAGAGTTGATCGACCTTCTCATGAGTAGGGATTGTGCCATCGCGTGGAGGGCACTAGGTGAGCCACGCCCACCTAAACCCATAGCAAATCCTCCGACTTGGCACACCTACACCGAGGGGTTATATGACGTCCCAAGAAAGCCACCATTGCCGATTCCTTCCACACCGCGTCCTGTGATATCCACCCTCTTCACGGCAGGCATGGTATGATAGGCCATCCATAGGCTACAGCATGGCCGCTCAGCAGACCACACGGGGCTATAGGGAGAGCACTTTATATATGCAGCAATGTAATTTCCCACTTGATCGCCAATCTCTTCAACCGTGCTTTGGTTGAGGGGTTACCCGACTCATGGACTATGCATACGATTACGCCTGTCCATAAGTCCGGCGATATGATAGACCCAGGGAACTACAGGATAGGCCATATCCTGGCCAAGATCTATGGGGCAGTACTAGAGGCAGAGCTCAGTACACACGCTGATGCAGCTGGGATCAAAGCACCCGGCCAGGCAGGCTTCCGTCGCACTTTCTCCACCATCGGCCACATCTTCGTGCTTCGTTGCTTGATTGAGAGCGCGAAGGCGAGGAAGTAGAGACTATACTCTTGCTTTGTGGATTTCCGCAAAGCCTTCGACATGGTCCCTCGAGAGAGACTACTGCGGAGGCTCCAGGAGTTACAGCTACCATCAGACACGCTATGGGCCATTCACGCTTTGTATGCACGAGTCACAGGCAAGGTACGCTGCCCCGGCGGTCTATCAGACATCCTTGTTAGCACCATTGGTGTGAAACAAGGTTGCTCTCTCTCACCCACTCTCTTCGGTCTCTGCATCGACGAGATCACGGATATATACAGCAAGCAGGAGGGCGAGGAGGAGACCTCGGAGGTACCCCAATACACATCCTATTATATGCTGATGACATTGTTCTTCTTTTTGAGTCACAGGAGGGGTTGCAGTCACATTTACAGGCGCTTGATACCTTTTGCATGGAGAGAGGACTCACAGTGAACCTTGGCAAGACCAAGGTCATGATCTTCCATACCTCGAGGACAGTACGCCATCGTGCCTCTTTCACGGGATATTCTCCTACGTCTACCTGGAGGACAAATAGAGGTAGTGGACTCCTACGTCTACCTAGGTGTCACCTTCTCGGGCAGCATAGGGGTATTCTCCATGGCACAGGCCGCGAGAGATAGATTGACGCGAGGCTATGCGGCACTTGCAGGATTGGAGAAACGCTGCTTTCAGACACATTTTCAAGAGCCCCGAACTAAGGGGTGGCTCTTTGACACTCTAGCGATGTTGGCGCAGATTGAGAGGCCCCAGGTCACCATAATGTCACGCTTGCTGCGCAGCAAGCCCTTTGTTCCACATGACATTATACGAGCTGAGCTTGGCACACCACCGATGCTAGTGGAGGCCCTCTTCGAGTTGGTGACCTTTATTCTGAGAGTCAGAGAGCTCCCCACCAGCCGACTCACCAGGCTTGCATTTAAGAGCTCTAGACATTTGGAATAGACATCGCATGAGAGAGTATGGTATGCACAGACTTACCGATGGTTAGCGGACCATGGCATGAGCATTACGGATTTCCCCCCTTTTCAGTATGACCTCTCTTCCCCCCACATTACTCTCTCTCGTTCGGAGAGGAATAGGATCATCCTTCAAGACCTACTACAGATACACGTCAGGGAGACACGGATAGCACCAGCCTCTTCCCACAAAGAGGCAACACTACAGAGAGCACTTCCTAAATGTGACAGCGGATGGTTTCATTCGGAGACCACGATACATGGATACATATATGGCACCAGCTAAGAGAGTGGCCACTGGGCAGCTCAGAGTATCATCACACCACCTCAAGATTGAGGTTGGGCGAGCCACACATACCCCGAGGGATCAGAGATTATGCAGGATATGTAGAGAGGAGGTGGAGGACAAGGAGCACTACACATGTAGATGGCTGGCATATGAGGACATCAGAGACCGCTACCCACAGCTCTTCATGGGGCCCAGAGAGATCAGGGCTTTCTTGGGGACAGAGGACCAACGCCCTCTAGGTCGTTTCCTAGTAGAGCTCCAGCACCGCCGTGCCTCACTCCTCCAGTAGCAGATGGAGATACACCTGCCCCCCCCTCCTCAAGACTTATATTACAAATTTTTTCAGACCCACACGCACTAGAGGACACAGCTGGATGCGGGGTGTCACATTACACATAGCAGAGGAGCTTAGACGACAACGTCAACTACCAAGACCCCCAATCCGGAGAGCCCGCCCACATCAGAGAGAGATTCAGGCGATTCACGCATGCCATGACATGGAGATACGGAGACGTCAGCAGCGCACCCCTATCGATTTGGACGTTCAGAGCATTTTGAGGATCGCCATGATGCCTTACCCACCGATGCATTATATCCTACATCCACTCGAGGCATTTAGTGGGTTGTGATATCATCGAGCCTCTCCTCCCTATGCATATCATAGTTGTATCTCACCCATTGAGCATATAGAGTGCATACCCATAGCACCCCACACCCTTGATGCCAGTTCCTATCCACTCCTTTTATACCCGTTTGCAGTACTCACACTTTATTTTCCTTTTGGGATCACAGTGGACTGGATCATACTGATGTATATGTTTTGTCTCATAGGCCGATTTTGGCCTCTAATAGACGTTAAAAAGTCTGTCTGTCTTTCTTTCTTTCTTTCTCGTGTCCAGCTCTGTAGCCTACGCCCCGAGCCTCGTCCAGCTCTATACCCTGTGCCCCCAGCATGCGCTCATCTAGCTCTGTACCCGCCGCCCCCAGCCTGCTGCATGACATCCCCGCCGCCCCAACCTGCTGCCCGCAACACCAGTCTGCCCCCCCCCCCCCCCCCCCCCACCCTCCGCTTGCTGCCCACCACCCTCACTTGCTCCTTGCCACCCCCACCTGCTGTCCGCCCAGCCCCCACCCCCGCCTGCTGCACGCCATCTGCACCACCTCCCGCCTGCTTCCGGCCACTCCTTGCCTGCTGACCGCCTATGCCCGCCACCCTTGGATGTCCCAGCTCTGACCCATCGACCTCCACAGTCCCGCCCAGCCCCATCTTTATGCCTCACACCATGTGACTCTAAACCATAACCCTAAGCAGAACCCTAACCCTAAAACACTGAAACCCTTACCCTAAGCGCAAACAAACCCTAACCCTAAAAACTAAACCCCAACCCAAATGCCTAATCTAATTTCTAAAACCATAACCGAAAACCCCCAAAAACCTAAATCTTAACCCTAACCCTAACCCTAACCCAGGCATACGAGGACATCAGAGACTCCTACGCACAGCTCTTCGGGGGGCCCAGAGAGATCAGGGCTTTATTGGAGTCAGAGGACCAGCACCCTCTAGGTCGCTTCCTAGAAGAGCTCTAGCGCCGCCGTGCATCACTTCTCCAATAGCAGATGGACAAGTGGCCCCCCAGACTTCTATTATAAATTTTTTCAAACCCACAGCCACTCGAGGACCAAGCTCGACGTAGGGTGTCACATTACAGAGAGCAGAGGAGCTTAGACGACAGCGCCGATGATCGAGACCCCACTCCAGAGAGCCCGTCCCCACCAGAGAGAGATTCAGGCGATTCATGCATGCCATGACATGGAGATACGGAGACGTCAGCAGCGCACACCTGTCCAGATGTGTAGAGCATTTTGAGGATCGCCACGATGCCTTACCCACCGATGCACTATATCCTACACGCACTCTAGGCACTTATAGTGTTATGACACCACGGAGCCTCCCCTCCCTATGCATATCATATTTGTACATCACCTATTGAGCATATAGAGTGCATACCCATAGCACCCCATACCCTTGATGCCAGCTTTTATCCACTCCTTTTATATTATGTTTTGTACCCACATTTTATTTTCCTTTTGGGATCACAGTGGATTGGATCATACTGATGTATATGTTTTGTCTCATAGGCCGATTTTGGTCTCTAATAGACGTTAAAATCTCTCTCTCTCTCTCTCTCTCTCTCTCTCTCTCTCTCTCTCTCTCTCTCTCTCTCTCTCTCTCTCTCTCTCTCTCTCTCTCTCTCTCTCTCTCTCTCTCTCTCTCTCTCTCTCTCTCTCTCTCTCTCTCTCTCTCTCTCTCTCTCTCTCTCTCTCTCTCTCTCTCTCTCTCTCTCTCTGGCTATTTGACACACTGGTCAGACCAGCTATGATGTATGCTGCGACGGTTTGGGCCCCAGGTCTCACAGTCACCCAGTGGAGTGCGATCGAGAGGCCACAGGTACGTATGATCTCGCGATTATTTCGTGGGAAACAGTCGGTGCCACATGACATCATCAGGGCAGAGCTAGCTGCACCACCCATGGCAGTAGAGGCACTATTCCAGACTATCTGCTTTACTCAGAGGATTAGGGACCTCCCTACAGATAGACTCACACACAGAGCTCTTGAGGCATCTATACAGATATCAGAGTTAGGATATGAGAGAGCTTGGTACACTCAAGTTAGAGTCTGGTTTGATAGTCATGGACTTGATATGGACAGATTGCCGCCTTTTCAGTATGACCCAGACTCACCTCACATCCACCTCTCTCGTCGTGAGAGGAATGTTGTGCTGAGACAGGATCTCTGGAAGCTCTACATTAGTCAAACATGGCACACACCACACATGGGATCGAGACTATCGCACTATCGAGACCAGTTCATACACATACTAGCTGACGGTTTCATCCAGCGACCACGCTACATGGATACTCACATGCCTCATAGCTTGAGGGTAGCGATTGGCCAGCTCAGAGTCTCATCACACCGACTCGAGATTGAGACGGGCAGAGCCGCAGACATTCCCAGAGAGGAGCGGATATGCAGAGTATGCAGAGTAGAGATGGAGGATGAGGAGCACTTTGTATGCAGATGTAGCGCATATGATGGCATCAGAGGCAGATACGAGACTCTGTTTGCAGGGCAGCCCACCCTCCGAAAGATCATGGACTCTAGAGACCAGCGACAGCTCGGGCGATTCTTACTAGAGATACAGAGTCACAGAGATTCCCTACTCCAGCCTACTGTAGCACTCCATACAGGAGGGAGACAAAGTCAGCTCACTGGCCTCTTTATTCCACGACGTGCTGCAGCCCTCCCCCCCTCAGCCCACATATCGAGCGGGGTGACTCTTCAGCAGGCTCAGATATCTCGAGCTAGGAGACGACCCCGTGATATAGGATATCGGGCCCCGAGACTTCACCGACACCAGATTGCGGAGATCCAGGATTGTGACCATCGCGCCATGGAGGAGAGACGATCCCAGATGATGGCCGATCCCGTTGCAGCCATCAGGGTGGCCCTGACTCCACCTCCACCTATGTATCACATATTACATCCCACCCACTAGCACAGGATGGAGCTAGTTAGTCGTTTTAGATGCATTCTCATGGTTGTTGTACTACCCTTTTGCATATAGACTATCATAGATATCGCACTCCATACACCCCCCACCACTTTCATGGGTATCCCCACATGCACACTACGGAGATCTATATCAGCTTAACCAGTTTCTTTTCAGCACTTTTATCTTTTCTGATTGACAGAAGATACACCCATGTACACCGATTTGTCTCATAGGCCGAGTTCGGCCTCCTAATAGACGTAAAAACACTTTCTCTTTTCTTTTCTTTTCTCTCTCTCTCCCCTCTCTCTCTCTCTCTCTCTCTCTCTCTCTCTCTCTCTCTCTCTCTCTCTCTCTCTCTCTCTCTCTCTCTCTCTCTCTCTCTCTCTCTCTCTCTCTCTCTCTCTCTCTCTCTCTCTCTCTCTCTCTCTCTCTCTCTCTCTCTCTCTCTCTCCCCCCCCCTCTCTCTCTCTCTCTCTCTCTCTCTCTCTCTCTCTCTCTCTCTCTCTCTCTCTCTCTCTCTCTCTCTCTCTCTCTCTCTCTCTCTCTCTCTCTCTCTCTCTCTCTCTCTCTCTCTCTCTCTCTCTCTCTCTCTCTCTCTCTCTCTCTCTCTCTCTCTCTCTCGAGCTTGATTCTTCAAAAGAAGAATTGCAATAAGGCTTCGAATGAGTTGTTCTCACACAAAAAGAAAGGAAAAAAAAAAATCTGGAAAAAGTTGGCCCAAAAACAGCATTTCTGGGAGAGACTGTTTCCCAAAAACGGCCATTCCGTTTCAAGGGCCCAAAAATGCAATTTTTGGGCAGGCTCATGAGGAGCAGAGAGGTGGATGAGACGAGCACGAGTAGAGTGTCAGCAAATATGGGTCACGATACCAACGGGTATGACAGAGATATGGGTCTGGGCACCAATGGGTATGGCACACATCTGCTTGAGCTAGGCAGCCGACACCATCTAGTTATATATAACGGGATGAACCGTTGGCCAGGTTCGGGCGAACTTGCTTGCTTCCCTCACGGAGGGGATGAGAGCACAATTAATTACATTTTGGATACCATATCTGGAGCTTCACTTATCTCCTCACTTAGTATTGGAGGACGCCCACTTGTGCTGTCCATACGTTTATCACACTCACACTTTCATCCCCTATCTCGTTAAATCCTCCCCAACCTATTGAACCACACCACGATACACTTCAGACACGAGCTCCTATTACACAAGATGCAGAGCATGGGCACAGAGCGCATCACTTATCGAGCTTTCCAGGTGTCACACGACATGGCACTAGCAGGTGACACCTCCTCATGGTACGCACATACACAAGATTGGCTTGCTCATCATGGATTTGACATAGATAGACTACCACCACTAGAGTATGACTTACAAGCCCCCACCTATTTGCTCTCCCACCAGGAGAGGAACAGGGTCATTCGCCAAGAGATATGGCATACATATATACAGAGGACATGGATTAACCCCAGGGATACACTGCCACCAAAAAAGCTCTAATACCGTGAGCATTTTCTACAAATCTCAGATCAGGGCTTTGTTAAGACCGTTCCCGTCCCTCATAACTATGCTCAAAATATCTTCACAAGGTAGAATTGGGGGATAAAATTCTTATCCCACCGTTTAGTATACTTGGCATAAAGTGAATCTCTCCATGATGATGATGCATCAGTATTCATAGACACTTTCAAATTTCGAAGAGCATGAACAAGAAAATACCATTTATTTCAATAACTAGTCCCCAATCTATATCATTGTTTAACTTTAGCAGAGTCATGAATTGGAGAGCGGAATCAGCACAATGACATGTACATCTCATGCCTTTGTTATTGAAATAGTGGATAGCTGAACCCAACACATGAGAAAATGGTGGCTGAGTCAAAAAAGACCACTGTGGAGAGTGCAAACCAAGAATTTTCCCATGTATCTCTGCCTACCATATGAACAGAGAAGCAAGGGATTTTTCGCTAGGAAGTTATCGAAGATAATTGAACACGGGTAGCCAAAAAAATAAATGTTCTTTCCCCTTTACGTACACCACAGCATGTTCAATTAGTATCCAATCGGTATCCACCTACAAAAAAGAGGCTTTGCAAAGCCAAAGAAGTGTTGGAAATTTAGTAGGCCCATACGAATACCACAGGTCCAAGGCTCCATAGGTCCAGGATCTACAACACGAATTTCAGCAATCTTCCAATATTGACAAAACATGAACATACAACACTTAATCATACAAATGATGAGACAAAGATAGAGAAAGATTAAACAACATGTGTAAAGTGTTACGTAAGCCACTGCTTACTCACACTATCATATATACAAATGTCAATTTACAATGTGGGAGCAAATATCTCAACCACTCTATGTGAACAGAAATAGATGGAAGAGTGAATGTATAGAATTACAAGAATATTCAGATGTAGGGACGAATATGTATGAGATGCATGACCTGATAGGTTGTAGAAGAGTGAATATGAGTGACAAAAAGAGGAAAGATCAGTTGAAAACTGATATTCAGCAAACCCTAATCTGATTTTAGGCTATGGAAGACCCTAAATCAGATGTGTGTGTGAAAGATCACATACTTACAGAATTAGCATAGAATGCTAACATGTTGCTGCCAGAAATCCTCATACTCATGTGAACACACCTTCTCTAACACCTCAACCGAATGCATGTACCATGCATGTACTGATTCTCCTTCAGATATGCCGAATAGGACGACTCCTCATATGGATGCCATTGCCTCCATAAACTCCAAGTAGTTACTAGTACCTGTGTGCATAAAGAGAATATGTACCTGAATTCTTAACGTAAGATGCAAATCTTATGTTAAGCTCCATCCAATGTCTTTGAAGTACACCAAAATCTACATGTAGAAGACAATCTTCAAATAAATCATATAGATGGCCGATCCACACCACCAAGCTTCTCATAGGTAAGTCTTCTCTATAAGCAAGAGTGTGAGAACACTCTTCTCCAAGAAGAACTCCATAGCTACTCCTCAACATGCTCCTAGAGTGCACCATGGCTGCCCCATGTGTGCCAGAGCACCACCTCTACTGAGGGACCAAAAACTGGCGTTGCCAATTGGTGTGTGATGACTCAAAAGTGACCCAAGGCCTTTCTTATATAGCCCTCACAATGTCTAGCGATCAAAATAAAGCTTGGACGGTTTTTTTCAACGAAAAGCTCCTTTTTAAACTTAAATCGCTATTTTAAAGTGAGTTTGCTTTATTTTTAAAGTTGCTTTTAGCTAACTTTAAAAATAGCTTCTTGACCTTCTTTTTCACACTTCTGACTACCTGATGAATGATCTCACAACATTTTTATGATCCTCATGCCGAAAGCTATCATATGAGGTCAAAATCCTAAATCAGCATAAAATTAGGGTTAGGGTTTTCTCCCAAATCTGATCTTTGATGACTGCATGTCATATACCATTAGAAATCTCTCTTCAAGCTTTACAAGATAGGCTCATAAAAATTTTACCCATTTTTGTGCCAAAAATGACAGTACCAAACTTAAGGTTTCTGCCCTAAATGGATTTTGGACTGATGTGACATTGTTTTCCAACAATCCCCCCTGCAATGTCATATTGGTACAAACTGAACTGGATATGTAACTTCATTCATCTGCAAACTGTCATAATCTTCAAACTTCTCTTCCATACCTTTTGTTCTCTTCATCTTGAAGTAGCAAGTACTCTTGACTTCTTCAAATGAACTTTTCTCTTCCTCTAGTGCTAAGAATAAGAGACAAAACAAACATGATATACAAATGAAAGTGAATATAGAATCATGTTTTACCATCTCCTCATATCTCTGAATCAAAACTCTGCTTCAAATGTGACTGATATGATTGAATTCACAAACCTTTTGGCTTAATGCTAAATTACCTCTCTAGTTACCTCTCTAGGTACACAATGTGATCAAAAAACTTCCAACCAACTTAAAACACAAGATTGGCTGAAAACAAAACTCATCTCATCTCCAAATTTGTCTTCATAGATGAGCTTTCTTGCCATGAAAAAGATCATCAAAACTGTCAAGAACAACCCCTAGATACCTGTTTTGATGTAGTTAATGCTTTGAAAGCACTTCTTGAACCCGTTAAAACTTTTCATAATTGCTCTTCTAAGATATGACCTGTAAATGATAATCTGATAGTACGAACTAAGACCTGTGATTTGATGTTGATCTGGTTCCTTCATCTTCTCCAAACCATTGTTCTTCCTTGAATTTGAAGTAGCCTTCTCTTCATCAAGTCTTGGTCTTCAAACAATACTTCTGTAAAGTATCTTTACTCTTCCAAAAGTATTCAGCTGTTAACAGATCATCAACTTCATACTCCACACTGATAAATAAACATGTGACTGAATTGTCTAATTCTCAAATATCTACTCATCTAGATTAAGTGTGTATGTCAAATGTCAAATGTTAAAAGATGCTCTTAAATCATATGTTGTAAACCTGGGAGTCTGGGAACCTGGGAATCTGGGAACCTAAATGCTCTGATACCAAATGTTGGTAGCCTATACCACATGTCCAAGTTTCCATAGGTCCAGGATCTACAACACAAATTTCAGCAATCTTCCAATATTGACAAAACATGAACATACCACACTTAATCATAAAAATGATGAGACAAAGATAGAGAAAGATTAGACAACATGTGTAAAGTGTTACGTAAGCCACTGCTTACTCACACTATCATATATATAAATGTCAATTTACAATGTGGGAGCAAATATCTCAACCACTCTACGTGAACAGAAATAGATGGAAGAGTGAATGTACAAAATTACAAGAATATTCAGATGTAAGGACAAAAATCTGAATATGTATGAGATGTATGACATGATAAGTTGTAGAAGAGTGAATATGAGTGATAGAAAGAGGAAAGATCAGTTGAAAACTGATATTCAGCAAACCCTAATCTGATTTTAGGCTATGGAAGACCCTAAATTAGATGTGTGTGTGAAAGATCACATACTTACAGAATTAGCATAGAATGCTAACATGTTGCTTCCAGAAATCCTCATACTCATGTGAACACACCTTCTCTAACACCTCATCTGAACGCATGTAGCATGCATGTATTGATTTTCCTTTAGATATGCCGAATAGGAAGACTCCTCATATGATGCCACTGCCTCCATAAACTCCTAGTACCTGTGTGCATAAAGAGAATATGTACCTGAATTCTTAACATAAGATGCAAATCTTATGTTAAGCTCCATCCAATGTCTTTGAAGTACACCGAAATCTTCATGTAGAAGACAATCTTCAAATACATCATATAGATGGCTGATCCACACCACCAAGCTGCTCATAGGTAAGTCTTCTCTATAAGCAAGAGTGTGAGAACACTCTTCTCCAAGAAGAACTCCATAGCTACTCCTCAACATGCTCCTAGAGTGCACCATGGCTGCCCCATGTGTGCTAGAGCACCACCTCTACCGAGGGACCAAAAACTGGCATTGCCAATTGGTGTGTGATGACTCAAAAGTGACCCAAGGCCTTTCTTATATAGCCCTCACAATGTCTAGCGATCAAAATAAAGCTTGGACGATTTTTTTCAACGAAAAGCTCCTTTTTAAACTTAAATCGCTATTTTAAAGTGAGTTTGCTTTATTTTTAAAGTTGCTTTTAGCTAACTTTAAAAATAGCTTCTTGACCTGCTTTTTCACACTTCTGACTACCTGGTGAATGATCTGACAACATTTTTATGATCCTCGTGCCGAAAGCTATCATATGAGGTCAAAACCCTAAATCAGCAGAAAATTAGGGTTAGAGTTTTCTCCCAAATCTGATCTCTGATGACTGCATGTCATATACCATTAGAAAACTCTCTTCAAGCTTTACAAGATAGGTTCATAAAAATTTTACCCATTTTTGTGCCAAAAATGACTAAGTACCAAACTTAGGGTTTCTGCCCTAAATGGATTTTGGACTGATGTGACATTGTTTTCCAACAAGAAGGTCTCTCTACCAGAGGACATGTGAACTTTTAGATTAAGTATTCCTAATCCCATTTGAGTAGGATGCAGTTGTATTTTCAACAAGATCAGGCTGGAAATCTGCTCCTGTTTTTATCCCATAAGAACTTTTTAATCCTTTTCTCAAATTCTCAGAAATGGCAGGCTTTCCAATTCACAGGGATTGAATGATACATCATGTAGGGTTGCACAGGGGCTTTCATGATCTGTATTTGAATATCCATTCACACACTTTCCAGATGGATATTTTGGAGGAGATATGACTTAAGATCTAGTGGAACTGGTCCTTTACGGTAATGTGCACTCCCAAAGGATAAGCCAAATGTTGGAAAATCTAACCACACACCACTTTATTCCCTTTCTAATAAAGCTCACTGAAATGGGGACGGGAGACATCGATCAAGGCTGATTTAAATCATTTACATGCAAATCTGAAAATAGTGGAACCGTTGTATGGAAGATAAAACTGCACTGTTTTGAAACCCATGAAAAGAGACACCTTTAATGGGACCCAGCATCACTGAGATTCACTGATGTAAAAAAGTTCCCAATTCTGTGGTGCTCGGAGCTCACATACATCAAAGCAATATGTTTGACCTCATGGACAAGATTCATGGAAGGTAGTCAATATTTTTTGCAGCTCTTGAAATTTCAATTTTTGTTCAAATCAATGTTGGACATCCTTTGTGGATTACAACTGTGGCTTTACCACACTGAAATGCAAGGCATTATGTCAGCATTCAGATGAGTAACAATCCTCCAAAACATTCAAATAGCTTAAAATGAAAAATGCTGTCAAGAAGAAACTTGAAACCAAATGCCGAAAAACATATGATAGCTAGACGATCCCCTCTTGATGAGATAGACCAATGAATGCCTATAACGGACATGCGAACTACATTGAATCTTCTTCAAAATGTCAAACATTCGACTAGCCAAATGCATTGTTTAAACCACATACAGAAAGCATCACCTAATCCTCAGGCTTCAAAAAGAAGTGAAATATCTTGTATATTTCTGCATGCAGGATATACTGACTGCAATTGTTAGCTTCAGTGGTACAGTAAGTAATTCAATTATCTCAAAATACAACCAACAGTCTTGTAACAGAGAGTTCTAACTTTTTTTCCAAAAAAGAAAAAAAAGAAGGGAATTGAATAACCTGTGTGTACGCATCTATAGCTGCCATATAATCTTTGTTTCTAAATGCATCATCGCCTCTAGCTTTCACTTCAAGTGCCTTTTCCTTATTCTCAGGACTGGCCTGGATAATGAGCAAGAAGCATGCCTGAGAGATCAGACACTTTGAAAACAATATTGCATCAGTAAAGATTTAAAATCTCGGTAGCTGCTTACCTCTACGGGTGTCATATCATGGTCACTCTCACTACTTTCCTTTCTATGCATCTCTTCCGCCTACAAGAAAATATTCCATGAAAGCAGCATAGAAAGGAGTTGGCAACAAAATTTTCAAGTTAACCTTCACATACAAAATTTAGAAAATTCTTCCATACTGTTTTATGGACACTTTAAACACTAGATAATGAATAATAATCACCGCGCGCGTGTGTGTGCGTGTATGCGCGCGCGCGGATACGCACATGCACACACAAGGTCGCAAAGGGCAATCTGGATGAGTGGGTGAGTGTGAGTGAGTGAATGAGTGAGAGAGAGAGAGAGAGAGTGTATGTGTGTGTGTGTGTGTGTGTGTGTGTGTGTGTGTGTTCATCTGTGTATGTGTGTCTCTATGTGCATGTGCATGTGCATGTGCATGTGCATGTGCATGTGCACACACACACACACACGCATGCATGCATGCACATTCACAGTTGCAAAGGGAAATCCGGATGATTGGGTGCGTGGGTGGGTGAGTGTGTGAGTGTATAGACATGTCCATTTGCATGTGAATGTAATTCTATTCGGTGCAGTGGGGTGTCTATGGTGTACCATGTGTCACTAGGGTTTTTCTTTTTTTTTTTTGGTTTTCTTTTTTCTTTTGTGGGAGGGGGGAAGGAAGCATGGGCACACTTTCGTAGCTCAGGTCCTACAGAGAGGAACTGGAGTACATGAGCTCCATTCCATACAAAAAAAAAAAACAAAAAAGATTGAGTCATCAACAACTTGAGAGATTGGTTTATTGCCACTGTAATTTCAAGTTGTTAGAGATTAAAGGGATCAACATAATCCCACTGCAAGTAACTTTTATAAAAGCTTAAAACTATTTTTATTCCCTATACTCTAGGGTAAAGTGTAGACTCAACAAAAAACCAACCAAAAAAAAAAACCTGAATTTTACATGTGAATGTTCATCTAGTTGATATTGGTAAAGTCAAAGATATTCCTCAAATCCTTAAGAAGAGAGGGATATCTTTGCCACGCTTGCAATGGAGTCTCATAGATTTGTACAACAAACTCGTGGCCGTACTCAAAGGAGTAGGTAAATTCAAAATTGTAATAGGTACTAAGACTTACACAAGTATGCCCATTGGCAATTGCTGGGAAATTCACTTATATGTATGCATTGTTTTACGTGTAGGTGAGCCACCATTACCATCTACTAGCCGTCATCCACGGAAGTATGTTTCAAGGAGCGGTGGACCACATCGTGGAAGGGGTGATGGATCCTCTACCACTTAGAGAGATCATCGAGATAATTGAGAAGATTGGGAACAAAAGTAAGCTTCATCTTCTAGTGGAGATGATGATTTGGGACGAGAGGTTATTGAGATTGAAGCAACATTCGGACATACAGAGTCTGATAGTACATTTTCATAAGCTACCACATTTGATGATGAGCCCATAGAAGATGTCTCTATTGAAGACTTTGCGGCGTTATCTTAGACTTTAGTTGTATAATGTGCTTCGTATTTTATAGACAGTGTGTGATAATGATCATTAGGATCATGGATGCATCATGTATCATGTTTGATTTTGATTCATGACATGGTTTTATCGGTTTTGTATGAGTCATAAATCATGCCGTTCATCATTCATATATACATTCTCCACTTTTATGTAATGAATGTCTATGATCACCATCCCATGTTATCTATATGACATGAATCATGGTTCATTTTGAACTTTAAATTCAGTTTTTAATAATTAATTTAACTTTAACATATCATGCCTTACTATGGGAATCGAACTCATGACCTACCGGCTAAAAGTATGATGGGCTAACCACTTGCCCCAAAAGCCATGGTTGAGAATTACTTCCTAATCCTCCCTCTTAGGGTGTGGTTCAACCATCTCCTACTTGTCATTTCTTGAGTCTAACACTCTCTTACCCTTTTAGAGATCATTGTCCTCAATGATCAATCCTTGATCTCCCCTTGAATTGATGTCCTCACCCTTCATAGTCTCTTGAATCTTCTTGTTCTCAATCTTGGTCTCTTGAACCCTTTCTCTCAACCTTGTGTTTCCGCTTCTTGGCCACTTGCCTACGGACTTGCCTTGTTCGCAACCTTGGTCTCTCTAGCCCCTTGTTCTCAACCTCATATCTTGAACCTAGTTTCTCAGTGCTCACCTATGCTAGGTATCTTGGATCCCCAATCTAGTTCTTTTATTGGAAAGTTCGTTCCGAGAGCTTTCCAAGGATATCTTACATGTCTAAATCCGACCTACGGATTGGGAGATACACTCAAATCTTTGTTGGGCTCACGTTTGAAAGCGACATGCGCACTTTCCACTTTGCCCAAGCCTACTTCCTAGGCTCTGATACCAATTGTGGGAATTGAACTCGTGACCTACTGGCTAAGAGTATGATGAGCTAACCACTTACCCCAAAAGCCATGGTTAAGGATTACTTCCTAATCCTCCCTCTTAGGGTGTGGTTCAACTATCTCCTGCTTGTCATTTCTTGAGTCTAACACTTATTCGCCACAAGCAATGAGAATGGGAGGAGAGATAGTATTGGGATATCTACCACTTACGAGTCGAGATAGTGCAGTATGATCTATCAAATGGCGATGTGATTATTGCTTCTGGCATTTTGTGTCGTGGGTTGTATAAGCTCATAGACTATGAAAGATGTGTGAATGATTCGGCATGTGCAGTTCATGATTCTTAGGCTATGTCAGATGCAAAGCTTTGGCATGCACGCTTTGGTCATCTGAATTTTGCTAGTTTGCTACGCCTGCAGAAATCTGATATGGTGTCTTCTTTGCCCAAGCTTGAGGCACCTGGAAAACATGTATGTGAAGGCTGTATTTTGGGCAAAATGCAGCGTTCCTCCTTTCCAAAAGATGGTTCAGTTCGGGCTACGCAGAAATTGCAACTTGTACATAGTGATGTCTGTGGTCCTATGCAGACACCCTCTTTTGGGAATTACCTTTACTTCGTGACTTTCATTGATGATTTTTCCAGGCATGCATGGGTATATCCACTCAAAGCAAAGTCCGAAGTGTTCATGTGCTTTAAACAGTTTTTGGTTCAGGCTGAAAATCTGTCATCATGTAAAATGGGCACCCTCCGTTCTGATCGAGGGGGGGAATATATATCTTCTGATTTTAATGCATTTCTGGCTGAACGTGGGATAAAACACCAGTGTACAGTGCCGTATACACCTCAACAGAATGGAGTTGTTGAACGAAAGAACAGGTCACTCATGGAGATGGCGAGGTGCATGGTCAAGAGTCAGGCTTTACCACATAGTTTCTGGCTTGAGGATGTCATGTGTGCAGCATATGTACTGAACACGTGTCCCACTAAAGCGCTGCAGTCTATCACTCCATATGAGGCTTGTCATGACCGCAAGCCATCTGTTGCTCATCTGTGTGTTTTTGGTTGTTTGGCATATGCATTAGTGCCTGAACAACATCGCAGAAAATTGGATGATAAGGTAGTAAAATGTATTTTTGTTGGGTACAGTTTTGAAAGTAAAGGCTATCGTCTGTATCATCCACAGACTAAACGCATTCTGGTTAGCCGTGATGTTGTCTTTGTGGAAGATGCTATTCAGCCATTGCTTTCATGTACTAAGGAGACATCTGTTAGCTCCAAAGACATGTATAATACGTTGATTCCTCTTTTTACAGGTGGACAGTCTAGTGCCGGTCCTAATGAGGCAACTTCTCAGCTTTTGCAGGTTTCATATGATGATGCAGATCATTCTATTTCTGATGCAGATTTACATGATGCACTTGTTGATGAGAGAGCTGATATTGAGCAGGCAAAAACTATGCTAAAATGGGTGGTGCAGACTTTGCGTGACAGCAAATTAGATGCACCTTTGTCATATCGTACTCCTTCAGGCTCTCATAGTGCGTCCTTTGCATCAGATTGCAATGCTATCGCTTCGTCTAGTCTCTATGATGAGAATGAGCCTGTTTCTTTTGATGAAGCACAAAATTCTGAAAATTGGATGGCTGCCATGCAATCTGAATATGATGCTATAATGAAGAATGGTACATGGTCTTTATGTGACTTGCCTCTTGGCAAGAAGGCCATTGGCACTAAGTGGGTATACAAGCTGAAGCGTAAACTTGATGGCACAGTTGTTAGGTATAAGGCTAGGCTTGTTGCAAAGGGTTATGCGCAGGAAAGAGGCATTGATTTTGATGAGACCTTTGCACCTACATGCCGTATGACTACTGTTCGGAGCATTTGTGCACTTGCAGCCCATCATGGTTGGAATGTACATCAGTTGGACATTAAAACAGCATTTCTGAGTGGTGACTTGTATGAAGAAGTGTATGTTTTTCAGCCCCGTGGCTTTGTGCAGAAAGGGCATGAAAATCAGGAGTGCAGGTTAAAGAAGGCATTATATGGTTTAAAGCAAGCACCACGTGCTTGGTATGAGAAGATACATGCCTATCTGGTTGCACATGGTTTTGAGAACAGTCCAACTGAAAGCACCTTATATGTTAGGCGTGCTAATGATGTGCTTCTGATCATTGTTGTCTATGTTGATGACATGCTCCTCACTGGTCCTATTGAGGAGCATATTGCTGATTTCAAGGCTTATTTGCATGCCTCATTTGAGATGTCTGATTTGGGGCATTTGCATCACTATTTGGGCATTCAGTTTATGCAAGTTGATGGTGGAATGGCTTTGTGTCAAACGAAATATATTGACACATTATTGCAGCGTTTTGGCCACTCCCATGGAGACAGGTTTGCGATTGAGTCTTCATGATGCTCGAGATGCATTTGATGTTGTCCTCTATCAGCAGGCTGTTGGATGCTTGATTTACTTATGCATTACTCGGCCAGATATTCAGTTTGTTGTCTCACAGATGAGCAGGTTTATGCATTGCCAAGGAGTCACGCATTGGAAGGCGGTTAAGCGTATCTTTCGCTACTTGAGTGGTACTCGGCTACTTGGGTTGTTTTATCCCAAGGGGGGATCACTACCGCCAGATTTGCATGCTTTTTCTAACTCAGATTGGGCTGGTTGCTATGACATTCGTGTGTCCACCAGTGGTTTTTGCTTCATGCTTGGTAGCTCATGTATATCTTTGTTGAGCATGAAGCAGCCTACTGTGGCCACTTCGAGTTGTGAGGCTGAGTATAGGGCAACTTTCTCAGCGACTGTTGAGTTTGTGTGGCTCAGACGCCTTATGGCTGATTTGGGTGTTGGCCAGTCTTCTGCCACCACCATCTTCACTAACAGTCAGAGAGCATTGGCATCGAGGAGCCTTGTGTTCCATGCTCGCACTAAGCACATTGAGGTGCATTATCACTATGTCAGGGAGAGGTTCTCTGCTGGGGAGATCAGCTTGGCATATGTGCCCATGCAGGAGAACATTGCAAACCTTTTCACGAAGGCTCTGCCTAGGGAGAAGTTTGAAGCTTTCTGCAAAGCTTTGGGCTTACTTCCTTTTGTGAAGTGATTTCCACATAGCTTGGCACTTCCTTATACATGAGTGCCAGCTACTTGTTCACCGCATCACTCCCAGGGGGGATTTGTTGATATATTTAGGTAGTGATGTGTGTGATCACACTAGGACCGCCGGGGCACTTTTTTCCCTCTTTAGGAGGTTTTTTTCCCCCGGCTTGTATATACGCCTATTGCCCTAATGGGCTACTTATCTTTGTACATTCTCTAGTGATACATTCACTATTGTGTGTTTGTGCTCCAAGCTTCTTCTTCTTGCTTGTGTTGTTCGCGTGCTTCCACAGACATCTATCTCCAACATGAATATCCAAAAATCTGATGACACCCTCGATCCAAGGAACTACAGGACCATCATGATCGACCACACCATGGCTAAACTATATGGGGCCATACTTGAGGCAGAGCTTAGCTCATGTGCAGAGACTAGACTGAGGGACTATGGGCACGAGACCAGGCAGGTTTTCGACGGGCTTTCTTCGCTATTGATCACATCTTCATTCTGCGCTGCCCTCATTGATGGAACAAAGGTGCGGGAGAGAAGATTATATTGCTGCTTTGTGGACTCCCGCAAAGCTTTTGCCACCAGAAAGGCTCTCTTCTGACGCCCCCAAAGGTTGGGAGTACCATCAGAGATGATTTGGGCCATCTATGCACTCTATGGGCAGGTGACTCGGAGGATACAGTGTCCAGAAGGGTTATCTGAGGCCATTGCTAGCACCATTGGTTTTAAATGAGCCTGCCCACTCTCCCCCACTCTATTTTGTCTCTACATCACCGAGATTGAGGACTTCATTCTCCGAGCTCGAGGAGAGGGTGCAAACCTCGTAGGTTACCATGTCCACATTTTATTATATGCCAATGACATTGTATTGATTTCAAAGTCACATGAGGGATCATAGCATCACCTGACTGCCCTGGATGCATTTTGTACATGTTTCAGACGAGATTACTCTACCATTGACCACATCTTCACTTTGAGATGCATGATCGACCAGGCAAGAGTGAGGAAGAGGAGATTATACTGATGCTTTGTGGACTTCCACAAAGCCTTCCACACAATTCCCAGCGAGAGACTCTTCAGATGCCTACTTGATATCGATGCTCCAAATGGGATGATATGGGGGATCTATGCCTTATATGAGAGAGTATCTAGTAGAGTCAGATGTCCAGGAGGCTTATCTCACTGAGGCTTATCTCACTGACTTGCTAGCACCATCGGAGTGAAGCAAGGGTGCCCTCTTTCACCCACCCTCTTTGGTCTATACATTAATGAGATAGTGGACTTCATACATTCGCAGGGAGGGGAGGGGGTTGAGGTACGAGGGACCACATGATATTGTGCTCGTTTAAGAGTCCACCGAAGGTCTACAGCACCACCTACATGGCCTAGACGACTTCTGCATACATAGGGGGCTATCTGTGAACCTTGGTACAACCAAGGTTATGATTTTTCATACATCAGCACAGGTGAGGAGACATAGTTCTTTCACAGTAGTAGGCGGACCGATTGAGGTAGTCGAATCGTATGTCTATCTCGGAGTGACATTCACAACGGCCTCTGGAGTTTTCTCTATGTCTCAGGCAGCCCAAGATTGCATAACACGTGGATACGCATCACTAGCCTTGATGGAGAGACAGTGCCACTAGGCACACTTTCAAGAGCCCCGCACAAAGTGGTGGCTCTTCGACACTTTGTTTACACAAGCGCTCATGTATGGAGCAGCCATATGGGGGCCGGGGTTAGCTACATCAGCATGGATAGCGTTGGAGAGGCCACAGATTCTCATGATTGCCAGACTCATACATAGCAAGCCTTCGATACCACATTATATCAACAGAGTTGAGCTCGTTATACCACCGATGGTAGTAGAGGCACTGTGCATACAGTATGCCTATTACATAGGATCCGGAGCATGTATACAGAAGGCATCACTTATCTAGCTTTCCAGGAATCACGTGTCATGGCATTAATAGAAGACACGTCCTCATGGTATGCACAGACACGAGATCGGCTAGCCCACCATGGGTTTCACATAGACAGACTACCACCACTGCAATATGACTTACATGCCCCCACTTATTCGCTCTCCCATCAGGAGAGGAATAGGGTCATTCGACAGGAGATATGGCATACATACATGAGAGGACATGGATTAGCCCCATGCGTACATTGCCACCGAAAATGCTTCATTACAGTGAGCATTTTCTACATATCTCAGACCAGGGCTTCATTGAGACTCCACGATACATGAGCTCGAGATCAAGAGTGGTCAGACCAGGGGAGTTCCTAGAGAGGAGAGGTGGTGCCCAGTATGCCATACAAAGATAGAGAGCGAGGAGCACTTTTTATCAAATGTCGAGCATACTCAGATCAAGTTTCATCACATCAGCTCGAGATCAAGAGTGGTCAGACCAGGGGAGTTCCTAGAGAGGAGAGGTGGTGCCCAGTATGCCATACAAAGATAGAGAGCGAGGAGCACTTTTTATCAAATGTCGAGCATACTCAGATCAAGTTTCATCACATCAGCTCGAGATCAAGAGTGGTCAGACCAGGGG
>CM035429.1:89911935-89946935 GCA_020310875.1 Ceratopteris richardii
CTGCCTCAAATGTCCTGAAGGTAAGTCTATCTGGGGGTAGCCATCTCATCTATCGGATGAAGCAGCCTGTCTGAAGTAGTGCCCCTACAACCATAGGTGCTGTGGCAAGCTCTGCTCTGATAATGTCATGGGGAACTATCTGCTTGCTACAGAGCAAGCATGAGATCAGAAGTACCTGTGGCATCTCAATCTGTGCCCACTTGGCAATGGTCAGCTGTCTATCTTCTGGAGGTCACGCTCGCAGGGGCGGCAGCCGGGGGCGGGGGGGGGGGGGGGGGGGGGGGGGGGGGGGGGGGGCATGTGAACTTTATGCCAATCAAATCATTTTCTTATTCTTCATGTTGCCCACATCAAAGCAGTAAGGTTTTGTACTTTTGCCACTCTGTTAAACATTTAATTATGTCATTCATAAAAATGCTCAGTTTAAGCAGCATGATGAGAAGCTATCCCACCACTTTAAGTATGACAAAGGAAGAGATTCCATATCATCCACTTCAGCAAAAACATGAATTCATGTGTAATCAAGTGATAGTCACAGAATGGAACACATACATGGTCACCGTCTGCCAACAAATGCTGAGCATATGCTAATACTCCATTACATGACCAGCTGCTGATCCTTGGATCCGGTGTTGTAATAGGCAGCAAAGCATTGACAATATCCTCATTTCCTCGCATGGCAGCACCAATTATAGGCTTTGTATTATCCTAAAATTTGAGAGGATAGTTAATTACAGATAAACATATTTAGAAGTACACAGAATATATCGCATTTGCAACATAATTACATCATCCAAAGCATCAGGATTTGCCCCTGCTTTTACAAGACTGTCCACCATTTTCACATTTCCACTATCAGCTGCAATATGAAGAGGAGTTGCACCGCCTGCGTTTATATTGACATTTGCTCCTTTCTGCAGTTCAAACAAATAATAACCCTGCTGTCATACCTGAATGTTTGCATTTGCTGGAGCTTGTAAAACAAATCCAGAATTAGAAGCTCAATATGTACCTCTATCAATAAATCAACAATAGTACATGCCCCAGCTGCCGATGCTGCTACAAGTGCAGTAACATCGTCATCTGCTGCTGCATTAGGCTAAACAGGGAAAGTGTGTTAGATATAGCATAGAAATTGTCAGAAGGCAACTCCTAACATAATGTTTCCATTTTATAGTTATCATATAAATTAGAACATACATCTGCTCCATGATCCAATAAAAGCTTCACAACATTGAAGCGATCATGGCCTGATGCCCACACCAATGGAGGTCCAGCATCACTAGGAGCATTAACATCTGCCCCCTTCTCCAGAAGCAACTTCACAATCTCAATTGAACCTATGTATAAACATGCAAACTAATTTATAAACATGATTCTCTAAAAGCAAAAAATGCAACAAAGTCACCAATGTAAAAAGAATCGCAAATATCTCTACATATGGTATTGACAAAAAACATCCACACATGTAGGCATGCACATAAACACATGCATGCACACGTGTATGCATGTCTGGGTGGGCGGGTGTGAAGGGATGGGTGGGTGGGTAGGTGGGTGTGGGTGTGGATGGGTGGGTGTGCGTGTGTGTGGGTGGGTGTGCGTGTGTGTGGGGGGGTGGGTTTTTTTTTTTGGGGGGGGGGGGGGGGGGGGGTGTGTGTGTGTGTGTGTGTGTGTGTGTGTGTGTGTGTGTGTGTGTGTGTGTGTGTGTGTGTGTGTGTGTGTGTGTGTGTGTGTGTTGTTTTGGGGTTTCGGTTGGTTTTATGGGAAAAAGGGGAAAGAAGGGGAAAAGGTGGGGATTTTTTCTTTTTTGGAAAAAAAAAAGAGGGGGGGGGGGAGGGGGAGGGATGTGTGTGTGTGTGTGTGTGTGTGTGTGTGTGTGTGTGTGTGTGTGTGTGTGTGTGTGTGTGTGTGTGTGTGTGTGTGTGTGTGTGTGTGTGTGTGTGTGTGTGTGTGTGTGTGTGTGTGTGTGTGTGTGTGTGGGGGGGGGGGGGGGGGGGGGGGGGGGGGGGGGTTGTTTCGTGTGCGTTTGTGCGTGTGTGCGCGCATGTGTGTGTGTGTGTGTGCGCGTACGCAAGTACACACTGCATTAGCTATATGTGCTTAGAAGACCCTTGAAGACCATTAGAGGACAAGAATTTGCATGAAGGCTACGCAGAGAGACATTAGGGAATATGCCCGACAATCATAGTTGATTTAAATCGCCGATTTTTATATAAAATACGTTTTTAAAATCTCTGCAACGATTTTTACAATTTTATACGATTTTTATGCAAATTTTTTTCGAAAAAAATTGTGGTCACCAAAAGACCAACTCGAAGCCGTTTTCAAAATCGCTTCCAGCACAAGCCCATGCGTTAGTCGTTTTTGGTCTTCTCATGCACACTCATCTTGAGAGCTTGCATTAGGAAGAAGTTAGAACATAAGGTGAGCCTACCATGGATGATGTGAGATGGACATTATATTTTGATGCTTGTTTGCTATTTAGTATCTACATGTTTGTTTTGTATACAGTATGATCACTGATTATTGACATTGTTTGCGGTTGTAGTATGTATAGCATGACTCATTGACTTGATTCATTGGCTGATTGGTAGTTGATTATGTCCATAGTTCTAGTGTTCACTTCCATGTGTCATGTATGTTCATTGTTTACATTTTTGTATTAACAAATTACTACTGACTCTTTTATTTAAAATGCATTTAAAAGTTGAGATTTGATTCTTTGAAAGTAGTGTGGTGACGGGTCACTAGTGATTACAGACTATAAGGTGATTTTATATGTTATTCATGTCAGGTATATCAAAAAGGTGTTAAATATGCATTGGTACATAGCTTAAAGCTTTATGTTTCAAAAAATAAAAATCTCTCAAAGTGAATAAAAACCCCGATTTTTAGTTGGATTTTATAAACCTCTATGATTTAAACGATTTAAATCTCGATTAAATCTCGTTTTTTAACCTCTTGTTGTACTATGCCAACAATAGTTAGCATAATTAGGAGTACATATAGACAGGTTGCTCTAAGAGTCACCACGTATAAATAGTCTTGTATTTCTTGCAATGTCCATATGGAATAGCTCCCACCTATGGGTGGCTACAATTGCGGATGGGGTTCTCCTTGGAGCAATTAACTCCGTCACACATCTTGTGATGGAAACGCTCACACTTGCATTCTCTCAAGGGTGAGAGAGTGACACTTGAATAGAGTTACCAACTTTCTAAGAGAGGTAGCATACATTAGCTACAATGAGAAAAATTCAAGTTACAAGACCAAGCACACTCAATAATGACCATTAAAGGAAATACAGCAATTAATGACAGTTAAAAATAAGACACTAACCAATTTCAAAAGCACAATAATATGTAGACAAAAATTGCTATAGTGGACCACTAATGACACAATGGCTGAACAAGAGGTACAACGATATGTTTTATTAGTATAAGCTAAGTGTTCCCAACATATAAGTTGACGCAAGGACTACCCATGGAAGTACCTCACGCACAAGTGCTCCAAGTGGCCCTAGGTGCACCATTTTTTCCATTAGGTCTCCACCTCAAAATTCTTCTAGATGCAAGACATCGCACCAACTCTTCACTACATGCACTCTGTGGCAATGCTCCTCCCCTAGTTATCCTTGTCTAATTTTGTCTCTTTAATCCTAATTATGTCAATTATGTCCATCAGATGATGTACTCTGTAATGCCCGAGTGTACCATGAGCAACTGTTTTAGAGACCTTTGTGGAGCTCCAACCATAGCTTGCTTGTGGTTGCACATGGCTTGAGAGGGTGTATGGCAAACAAAGGAGTTAATCCCAAGTCCTTACTCATCAAGTAGGGCAACTTCATGACACAAGAGGTCAAGGAGGAGGGAACTTCCTAAGAGGGCTTGTCCGTGCCAACTATCCTTGCCAGAGAAATCATCATGTTGCCCATCTTCTAACTTCCTTTGGCCCAATCAAACTCTCCTTGACTTTACCTCCACTTTTAATCTTACATTGCTCTATCTTATGTCTCCAAACCAAGTTGGAACACTTCGTTCTGATCGGTGTGTATGGTAAGTGTTCGGTTTGAAAGTTGAATGAAACATTGAGGTTTGGTGCATTCAATTAAGGTCCATCAGTACATTGTTCAATATAAAACTCAATAAGTAAATGTAATACATACACATTGTTTTAACATGTGTGTGCACTGCGTATGAATGCAATATTGAATTTCCATCAATATACGAAGCATGTATTTATCATTCATGTAGTATATATGCATTTATTTTTTTATTATGCATTCTTCACAAAAGGCACATTGAATAAGTACCTCACCATCTGTGTGTTCGGTGCAACTGTAAGTTCGGTTCGAGTACTGTATTGTGATCGATACGAGCATCGATCCAACCATACACCAAACCCTTTTTCGTAGATTATAGGTTGTCTTCTTCCACATGGTATTCTTACTAAGTCCACTTCACATACATGCTAGTCCACTGATTTTTGAATTGACTTCATAAACATGTCAGTCAACTGATTTTTTGGTTGACTTCACATACCAGCTGATCGACTCATTTCTTAGTCAACTTCACATGTATACCAAGATGAATCTAGGCAAACCCCAAATTCACCCTCAAATGAAAGTGCAACTATGAGCCCATGATAATCAACCACAAAGCCATATAGTCATCAACTCCATTCTGCATATAGCATTGACTTAATACTATGACATCCCTACGAACACCATCAATGCCCAATGATGGGTATAGAACTAAGAATGAGTGCATGCTCACACTCACACACACCGCGTACACACACATCACAAGCATGAACTCATGAGAACCTCTACAAACTGAGTTTCATCACTTTGGGAAGTAATAGACAAACTCAACCATAATGAAGCCCAGCACAATATGCAAGATGAAGATAGGAAATGTTAAAGAGAATGCATAGTTGATAGTGTGTACACACCTTTCAACTGGTTGCAACTCAAATGAAGAATCCACAAGTGAAAACAACATGTCTATCAATACAACGACTCATATACCAAGATGAATCTAGACAAACCCCAAATTCACCCTCAATAAAAGTGCAAGTTCATGGTAGTCATCCACAAGACTTCAAATACATTCTATTCAATTAAATTATGTCCCCCCTCTTACCAATTGAGTTTCAATATAGCCAGCTTATTTCTCCTACCCTCCTCGTTATGATCGCCTTCCAGTATGGTCCATTTGATGCAAATATGATCAATTTCCTCTTCGCAACTCAATCAACTTTGTCCTAAACTAGGCGAACTTGATTTGACACCATTCGATCCACTTCTTTGTCAACAAATTGACCACTTTCTCTTAAGCAAGTAAGAAGCAACCTACAGTTGCTCTATCATCCACCGAGGCCGAGTACAGAGCATCCAGCTATGAAGCATGTGAGGCCATCTCGCTTCGATGTTTACTATCTCACATTGGTGTTTTGCAAGTTACTCCGACAGACATCCGTACGGACATCCAATCAGCCTTGGCCATTGCCAAGAATCCAGTGTTCCATGCTCGAACGAAGCACATTGAGATCCAGTACCATTTCATCGGCGAGAAGCTTGTGTCTCATGAGCTTACTCTGGGGCAGTGTACCTCTGAGGAGAACCCGGAGGATATGTTCACGAAGGCTCTACCTCCAGTTCCGCTCCAGTGCAGGGTGGACCTCTACAGCATTCAGACGCTCCAAAATGGAGCTGCGGAGGGGGTGTTGACGACATGATTGCTCCTACATCATTTACATTTGTATCCACATGAGTGCATCTCTATTTTGTATCCAGGAGGCACTCCATTTCCAGTTTATTTCCATTTTATATTGTATTTCCTTTGTATTTAGGTACCTTGCCATTTGCTTCTACCAGTTCTATTCATTCTCCTTTCAGGGGAATTATCCCACATGAGATGTACTTTGGAGAGCCCCTCCCAAATCTATATAAGGAGGGCTTCTCCCCCCATTTGTATTTGGTTAGAAGCTTGAGGAGCCTACTCCATGCTCTTGGCAAGCTCATTTCTAATCCACATGAGTTTACCCATTTCATGGTCTATTCATTTTGGGTCTCACACACTCTTTGTTTTGTGAGTACACTCTTCTTTTCATTTTGCTTCCATGCGTGTACTCTCTGAGTCTCTACATGGTATCAGAGTGCTAGGTGGAGGCCTTGGTGGTGCGTTTGGCGGTGATCTTGGTGGTGGTGGTGCCTTACTTTGGTGGTGTGCTTTCTCCTCATTGTGAGAAGCCTTTTGCCATCAATTTTTGGGACTAATTTTGCCCATTTTCCCACCCTCCCACCCCTTTTCTTCCTCATTTTCCCACCGTTTACCCCCATTTTTTCCTCCCTCCCACCCTTGCATTTTGATACTTTGTGCTCAGTTTAGTGATACTTTTCATTCATTATGATTGCATCTCCACTTTTAGAAGTGTTTCTAAACACTGTGGTGGTCATTATGTGAAGTTCATTGAAAATCTCAAGATGTTGAACTGTCAACAAACACTCTTCTTTACACTGTGGTATATGTGATGCCTCTCAAGAATTCGCCATACTTATAAGCACTACAACAACTGAAGTTGACGTTGTGAAGTTAAAGCTTGTTTGTTCAAACTCATGATTAAAGACACACAATCGATTCGGTACTATCCTACTGACATTCACTCCTCTCCATAGGCTGAGCATATTTTCTCTATTGCTCTATCTCTCTCAATCTTCAGATCTACACATATCCACTTATGTGCAACCTCCTATTGCACTCCAGGAGCGGAAGGCAAATCTCACAGTAGCACAGTGCTATAGGGCTACAACAGAAGAAGCTCCATTTACTTTGAGGTTGGGCCCTTCTCAAGAGGGCTTCCGATTGCACACTGCTCAAGTTTGCAAGGCAAAGGCTGTCTCGGATCTCAGGTTTTGTTTGAATTTTCACAGTTATATCCATTCCATCTCTGAAATTGATCGATATCAGAAGAGAAGGACGTTGTCGACAAGCTTTGCACAGAACATATCGACGGCACCGACGGCCAGAGAGAGCAAGAGAGCCTCATTCTTCTGCTGTGCTCAAACGATTGCCATCCTCTAATCAGTGGCGTGCAACATAGCAAAAATCAGCTACGCTTCGATCAGAGAGAAAGAAAGAGAGAGAGAGAGAAAGAAAGAGAGAGAGAGAGAAAGAAAGAGAGAGAGAGAGAGAGAGAGTTGAATTCTCTGTGCTCGTCTACTACGTCCTTCCACTGCGAGACAGAGAGAGAGAAAGAAAGAAAGAAAGAAAGAAAGTCATATTAACGTCTTCTGGAGGCCAAACTTGGCCTATGAGACAAAAACCATGTACAAGTGTAGTAACCCTGTGTAGAGGATGAAATGAAATAAAAGGTATATCGCGACACAAAGATATATATAAAGCTGGAAAAGGATGGGGAGATGTGGCTCTGACTCCGCAGATAGTGACCACCTAATACATGGGGGACATGTGAGTAAAAGTGTGAGTAAAACACCCTAGCTACCGGTGAATGGGTGGAGGTGGGTGTAGTATGTGGTACATCGGGGGTGGTCCGAGTGCCTCCTAAAGGGAGACAACCCATGGGGTGGTGGTGCGCCTATGCTCCATCATGTGGTCGTAGGCTGTCTTGATGCATGAGATATCCTCCTGATATAGTCGTGGTCGATGATATCTGCCCATGCGTGGTCGGCGCCGTGCTCTCTGTGTTGCTGCCTGGTGGAGCGTGAGCCCTATAGATGGACCTCTCTGATGTAGCTCAGCTCGCTGAAAAAACTGGGTAATGGTCTGCTTCATACTCACCCGTGACTGATGTGTGGGCTGGAGTGACCGATCTCGCCTCTCGTATGCTGCTGCGAGGAAGCGTCCCAAGCGTCGCTGGTCTCCCATAGTCATGCATAATTGGAGTGACTCCTCTATCTGGAAATATGCTCGTAGGTCTACATATGCTGGGCATCTGATAACAAAATGCTCCTCACTCTCTACCTTTGTCTCGCATACTGGGCACCACCTCTCCTCACGGGGGACTCCCCTGGATCGACCCCTCTCAATCTCGAGCTGATGTGATGAAACCCGGAGCTGCCCAATGACGACTCGAAGCTGGTGGGGTAGATATGTCTGCATGTATCTCGGAATCTCGATGAAGCCCTCGTCCGATATATGTAGAAAATGCTCACGGTAATAGAGCATTTTCGGTGGCAATGTACCCATAGGGCTCAGCCATGTCCTCTGTATGTATGCATGCCATATCTCCTGACGAATGATCCTATTCCTCTCCTGATGAGAGAGCGAGTAGGTGGGTGCATGTGAGTCGTACTGTAGTGGTGGTAGCCTGTCTATGTCAAAGCCGTGGTGGGCCAACCAGTCTCGTGTCTGTGCATACCATGAGGAGGTGTCGAATGCTAATGCCATGTCCCGTGATGCCTGGAAAGCCCGATAAGCAATGCGCTCTGTATCCATGCTGCGAAGTCTGTGTAATAGGCATACTGTCTCGAATAGTGCCTCAACTAGCATCGGTGGTGCAGCGAGCTCTGCTCTAATGATATCATGTGGTACTGAAGGCTTGCTTCGGATAAGTCTGGAAATCATGAGGATCCGTGGCCTCTCTAATGCTGTCCATACTCATGTGGCTAATCCTGATCCCCATATGGCTGCCCCATACATGAGCGCTGGTGTAACCAAAGTGTCGAAGAGCCACCCTTTTGTGCGGGGCTCTTGAAGATAAGCATGGTGGCACTGTCTCTCCATCAAGGCAAGTGCTGCATACCCACGTGTGATGCGGTCACATGCTGCATGAGACATAGAGAAGACCAGTGATGCTGCTGTAAATGTCACTCCCAAGTAAACATATGATCCGACCACCTCAATGGGTCCACCCGCTGCCGTGAACAAACTATGTCTGCGTAATGTATGAAAGATCATGACCTTGGTTTTACCAAGGTTCACAGATAACCCTCTGTGTGTGCAAAAGTCATCTAGGCCATGTAGATGATGTTGTAGACCTTCTGCAGACTCTGAAACCAGTACAATATCATCAGCATATAAAAGAATATGGACAGTGGACCCGCGTACCTCAATACCATCACCCCCCTGTTGCTGTATGTAGTCTACTATCTCATCAATGTAGAGACCAAAGAGGGTGGGTGAAAGAGGGCATCCTTGCTTCACCCCGATAGTGCTAGCAAGTGGATGAGATAAGCCCCCCGGACATCTGACTCTGCCAGATACTCTCTCGTATAAGGCATAGATCCCCCATATCATCTCCTCTGGGGCTCCGATATCAAGTAGTCGTCTGAAGAGTCGTCCCCTAGGAACGGTGTCAAATGCTTTGCGGACGTCCACAAAGCAGCAATATAATCTCCTCTTCCTCACCCTTGCCTAGTCGATCAGGCATCTCAGAGTGAAGATGTGGTCAATGGTAGAGTAATCTCGTCTGAAGCCTGCCTGTCCTGGAGCCCTGATACCCTTCCTCTCAGCGAGAGTACTCAACTCTGTCTCCAGTACCGCCCCATATAACTTGGCCAATATAGGGCCAATCATGATCGTCCGGTATGTAGCTGGATCCATAGTATCTCCGGACTTATGAATGGGCACTATGGTGTGCTCAGTCCATGAGTCAAGGAACCGTTCAACCAGTGCACGGTTGAAGAGGTCGGCAATGAGCGGTGCAAGGGTCGTGCCTCCGTAGATGAGGTGCTCAGCCTGTAAACCGAAAAGGTCATGGGCCCTGCCATGCTGTAGATGGGCAATAGCAAGTCCCACCATAGTGGGGGTGAAGAAGTCAGATGTAGTAGGACGTGAGCTCTGTGGTCTAGGAATGGGGGGCTAGTCTGGGATCTCGTATAGGCTCTGTGCATAGCTACGCCAAGTGCTCGGGTCTCGGATGGGTGTCTGCTGTCTCCTCTCTCTCAAATGTCGCCATGCCACTGCACTGTCTCGACTCATGAGTAAATGATAAATATCCCAGTACTGTCTCTCTTCCCAATCATGCCGTTTGCGGCGAGTAGAGAGAGAGAGAGGGAGTAAGCTCTATCTACAGTTGGATTTACCGGCATACTAGTGAATTTACCGGCATACTAACGGCTCTCTTCTCAGAGAGAATGCGCAAGAGAAGAACTCATCAGCGATCCTCCCGCTGTGTGCACAATGCCCTGCTCGAGATCAAGAGAGAAACAAGGAGAACGACCAAGAACTCCTCTGTTGTACGTAGCTGACGCAACCAGTCACGGATGTCTTCATTTGATGCATTCATCTTCTGAAGGTTTATGTTGTCCCAATAGTGCAGCACCTCCAGCTCATCTCTGATTTCAGAAAATTTGCTCTTCTCTGCCTTTCAGTCGTATGTGACTGAGCATCTTCTGCCGGTGCGCGATCTGAACAAGAGTGCAATTGCAGCCACATTTCAGATTCAACAGATTGAGTGTGCACCGCACCTCACAATTTTCGCTTGCGAATCTCTAAGATAGCGTAAGTCTTGTAGTTTGCAATCCCGATGTCACGCAACCGAATAAGCACTCCACTTTTGAGTTGCTATTATTCATCTTTTGTACTTAGCTATCGTCCATTTTCTACGCGATATCAGATACATCTGAACAATCGGTTGTTGCTTGATTCACGTGGTATGCTGTGTGACATCACTTTGATGCCGTTACAGTCTGCAATGGGACGCCAGCATTTCGCTTCGAGTGGCCCATGATTTTTGTTGCTATCCATAGTATTTCGCTTCTACTTTCAGTGGACTTCAGCACCTTTAAATTTTGGCACATGTAAAGCGGTTTACCCTTCACGCAGTGGCAGCATACGTTGCACATAGCAACTTTAGTCATGGCTGGATTACATCATCAATGATGTATGCACTGGGGTTTTCGAGTTAGTTGCAAGGCTGAGTTTTATAGTGTTCAAATTAATTACTATGTCATCTCAGTCCATACACGTGTTAACTTAGGCCTTCACTCACTCTTTAACTTTGATATCTATAAAGCCTATCTTCTGAAGAAAGAATCACTCTGGTGTTCAATTTCAAACACCCACATCTTACAACTCTTTTTGACTCCAAATTCCTTTATTATAAAAAGTCATTTTATCACCCCACAATCATCTCCCCTTAATTTTGCCACTCCACGTTGGCAATCTTTTATTGTAATCCCTAAAGGATTGTCTTTGTATTTAAGGGTACCCAACCTTAATTTGGCACCAAAAAAAAATCCAACCCCCATATCACCAATCTTAACTTGTATTTTGGCAAAGGTTCTTTTGTACTTTCTCAAGGATTCAACCCCAACATTAGCACCCATTGTAATCACTAAAGCAGTCACTTTGTATATTCAACAGGAATGAACTCTATCCTTTGACTCTACTTGAGCACCTCATTTGGCACTAAGTGCCCACTTTTGTACTATCAAACATATAACCAGAAGAAGTGTCGTATATGTGCACACTTGTGGGTTGGACGCTAATCTAAGCCCACCCACAAGCTCTCTCCAAGTCTCTAAGCCTACTCTAACGCTCAATCGATGTGCAACGGGCTACTCTAAGCCCCCTTCAATGTAGACTCGTCTCATTTCTCCAAATTGTCCAACGTGTACGGCTACTCTAACCCTCCCCCCCCTCAAAGGATTTCCAGTGTGGTTCCAAGCATTCCAATTTCTTTTCAAAGTTTGTGATTATTTTCAGGTAATTTCTTCGCACTCAAGTATCTGTGAAAGTCTTTTTAAACACTTGACACTTACTCTTGCAAAACACAAACTCACTTCTTTACAAGTTCAAGTTCACTCAAACTTTGTAATGTCAGAGAGTGAAACTAGCACTTCATCTATGGCCAATTTTTTACCTTCATTCGCACCCATATTCATGCCCAAGGATGAAAGATTAAATAGGAAAAATTATCATCTTTGGAAAGATGTAATGAGAGCATATCTGTACACCAATCTCCTTCATGATGTAGTAGACATATCCGAACCCGAACCCAATAAGGCCAACAACCTAGAATCTTAGCATATCTGGAATGTTAAAGATAAAAGGGTATTAGGCCAACTCCTCCTAGCTTGTGATGAATTGACGAAAGGGCACATCATGGCATGTAAAACATCCAAGGAAGCCTCAGACACTTTAGCGGCCTTATACGAAGATAAAACACCCTCGAAGCTCTATACTTTAGAAGCAGAATTCCATAGTCTCACTATTAGGCCAGAAGATACAATCACAAAAGTCATAGCTCAGTTTGAAGACTACCGATGAAAGTTAGCACTTTGTGGCCAGAAGATTCATAGTACAAAGAAAGTTTTAAAAACGAGTTTTAAAAACAGGTTTTAAAACGTTTAGTATGTAGGGCACTAAAAAAATGGAAATAAAAAACGAGTATTATATTTCTTTGCAACATCTTTATTTTTAAATTCAAAATACCCCATGAATAATGTATATCTAGCATTCCTTTACATATCTAGTGGTAAAAATACATAAAAGACTTGATTTGCTACCTTATTGAAGATAGTATTTTCCACAATCCGCGAAAGTTGACACGTAGGTTTGCGAGCATGGATCATGGTTACATTGCTCTCAAATGATGGAGACATATGCATATTAGCTACTCAACTTTATTGAAGTTGAGCAATCAACTCTTTCATGGTTTTTTGAGGTATGCAAGGGCATTTCTCAATGCCTTTATCTCCCAACCTAGGGAGATGAGCTTTCATGCTGCATGCGGGATACTGAACCACCAAACACCAATGCAATAATTGCATTGCCAAGAGGTAGGGTTATTGTCATATAGTTATTATGACACCACTCTACCCATGATGAAAGCCAATGGAAGGCTGAAGCTAATGGATACTGAAAAGAAGATCATGGCTTTTTATCTCTCTTTTTATGTGCAAGAAGAAGAATACTAACTTCTATAAGGGCTGAAGTTTGAAGGTTTAAAAGTTAATACTAAAAGGTCAAGGCTGAACCAAAGATGCTCAAAGAAATGCTCAAGGGAAGCAAGGAAGGGTGCTAAAGGGGGTGCACACACTAAAACATTGCTCACATGTTAAAAACAAGAAAAAAAACACTAAAAAAAAGCCCCCACATGATAAAAAACGTGATCACCTATCAAAAAAACGTATTAGGACGTTTAGGACATTCTAGAGTACTAGACATTTTTTATTTTTCGTAAAAAACGTGTTTTTTTAAACTATGGACAGATTTCCAGTGAAGATATGGCCATCAAGCTACTTAACAAACTACCTAGGTCATATGAAACCTTTGTAACGACCTTGTACAATCGAGGGCAAGTTCTCACTTGGAAAAGAAGTCCATCATCTTATGTTCCTTCACGACGTGTGAGCTAAGTCGACCTCCTCCCAAGAGACTATAATGAAAGCCAAAGGGCCTTTTAAAAAAGGCAAAAATACTAGTCATCAAACGAGTAATGAACCCAAGCTAGGATCGACTACTTCCTCCAAGAAGTATACTTGTAACTTCTGTGGAAAAAAGGATCATTTAGAGAAATTCTGTTATAAGAAGAAACATACCTCGACGGCCTCTAGTTCCAAGCATTCATCCAAACCTTTGCAACACAAGTCACACTGCTCTAGCGAAGAACTTTTTTATCTCTACGGAGGCAAATGCTCTAGTTGCATCTAGCTCCCCTCATGAATGGATCTTTGATAGCAGAGTGACCTCGCAGAAGGGAAGGGCAAAGTACAGATCACCAACGCTCAAGGAGAATGCAAGTCACTGTCGAATGTGTTATTTGTTCCTAATTTATGCATGAACTTTTTGTTAGTAAAAGCAATTTCCGATCATAACAAATAGGTGTTGTTTGATAATACCTCTGTCAGAGTCATTGACCCTCATACGAAAGACATAATCACCCAAGGCATTGAAGAGAAGAGCTTATATAAATTATCTTGTTTTCTATCCAAGGAATCACTATCAAGTTTGTGGCACCAAAGATATGGCAACACCTCCTACTTACTAAGAATTGCTTCATCACAGATAGTGAAAGGATTGCCCAAACTTGGGCAACTAAATGATGTCTACTAGGCTTGCACTCAATGCAAGCAATGTAGGGCTCCTGTTCCAAAGGAAGCGTCGACAAGAGCTAGGAACTCATTAGCCCTTATCCACATGGACCTATGTGGACCCATGAACACCCTGTCTCTCAGTGGATCACTCTACTTCTTCCTTTTAGTAGATGACCACTCTCGCTACATTTGGGTGTATTTCTTAAAATCAAAGGCAGATACTAAGTTTCGTGAATGAATCACCCAAGTGGAAAATGAAGCTTCCACATCCGCTAAGACCATCCGATCAGATGGAGGTGGAGAATTCATAAATCACGACTTTGACAACTTCCTCAAACAAAAGAGGATCAAACGACAAGTTACTCAACCATACACTCCATCTCAAAATGGAGTAGCTGAGAGGAAGATCCGAAGTGTGATGGAAATGGCGAGAACTATGCTTCATAACAAAGACTTACCCTACAAGTTTTGGGCAGAAGGAGTGCACACTGCTATTCACATACTTAATCAACGCTTCACCAGTGCATTGCGCAACAAGACACCATTTGAAGCATACTATGGAAGAAAGCCTAATGTGCATTACTTTCGAGTATTTGGAAGTGAAGCATTTGTCCACATGCCAAAGAAGATCGCAACAAGTTGCAATCCAAGTCTAAGAAGCACATCTTCATAGGGTATAGTGAGCAATCAAAAGCATATCGCTTATATGATCCTAAAAACCACTCCATCACAATATCTAAGAATGTAATATTCAATGAAGCTTCTACATACTCCGGCAAGAATACAAACACAAGTCTTAGTCCACTCATCTCCACTTCAGAGGGGGACACAATTTTTTCAAAGAAATTGTTAGAAGCAAGGACTTCAAGTCAACCGAGAAGATCTCAAAGACTTATTGACAAGAGACAGCGAGAACAAAATCATTACGTCAATTATGCCTTGATGCATCAGATTCAACAAATCCCAGAACCTTCTAACTACAAAGAAGCTCAAGGAGAACCTGAGTGGGAAGAAGTTATGCAAGTAGAAATGGATGCAATAGAGAAGAACAAGACTTGGACTCTTGTACCTAAGCCCACAATCATCAAGTCATAGGAGTTAAGTGGCTCTATAAAGTCAAATACAAATCAGATAGAATATTAGATAAGTACAAAGCAAGGTTGCTAGCTAAGGGATATAAGCAAAAACATGGCATTGCCTATGAAGAAATCTTTGCTCCTACTGCAAGATTCATAACCATAAGAATCATCTTAGCACTAAGCACTCACTTTAAGTGGCCCATTTATCAATCAGACGTCAAAAGTGCATTTCTCAATGGTGATCTTCAAAAAGAAGTATACGTTGAACAACCTGAAGGTTTCAAGATCAAAGGAAAGGAAGACCAAGTATACAAACTTCACAAAGCACTTTATGGGCTCAAGCAAGCTCCCAGGACCAGGTATGAAAAGATTAACAAGTTCTTTGAACATAAGGGATTTCAAAGAAGCAGTGCAGATGCTAACCTCTACGTCTATCAAAAGGAGTCTTTGGTTGCCATCATCATCCTCTACGTAGATGACTTGATATTGACAGGTTCAGATGGCGAACGCATCCAATTCATCATCACACAACTTCACCTTGAGTATTCTATGACAGATCTTGGCATACTTCACTACTTCTTAGGTATGGAAGTTTGGCAAACAAAAGAAGGAATATTCCTATCACAGATGCAGTAGTTTGCGTCAAAAGTGCATTTCTCAATGGTGATCTTCAAGAAGAAGTATAGGTTGAACAACCCGAAGCATTCAAGATCAAAGGAAAGGAAGACCAAGTATACAAACTTCACAAAGCACTTTATGGGCTCAAGCAAGCTCCCAAGGCCTCGTATGAAAAGATTGATAAGTTCTTTGAAGATAAGGGATTTCAAAGGAGCAGTGTGGATGTTAACCTCTACATCTATCAAAAGGATTCTTTAGTTGCCATCATCATCTTCTACGTAGATGACTTGATATTGACAAGTTCAGATGGCGCACGCATCCAATTCATCGTCACACAACTTCACCTCGAGTATTCTATGACAGATCTTGGCCTACTTCACTACTTCTTAGGTATGGAAGTTTGGCAAACAAAAGAAGGAATATTCCTATGACATAAGAAGTAGTGCTCTGATCTTCTTTCCACATATAACATGGACCAGTGTCGTTCAGTATCTACACCACTTGATCCAAACATCAAGCTCACCCTAGAGGATTCATCATCGCTTGTGGATGTGCATACTTATCGACAGCTTGTTGGCTCATTACTCTATCTTGCCAACACTAGACTAGAGATTGCCTATGGAGTTGGTATACTGAGTCAGTTTGCACATCATCCTCGTCAAACACATTGGGATGCTCCTCACAGACTACTTCGATACCTTTCCCTCACTCGACATCATGGTCTTTGGTACAGAGGGGGCATAGAACTCGCCAGATATTCAGATTCGGATTGAGCTAATGATCCTGATTCTCGACGGTCTACTTCTGGGCACATATTCTTGCTTGGCTCAGGACCTATCTCTTGGGCAAGTAAGAAGCAACCTACAATTGCTCTATCATCCACCGAGGCCGAGTACCAAGCATCCAGCTTTGCAGCATGTGAGGCCATCTCGCTTCGATGTTTACTATCTAACATTGGTATTTTCTAGATTACTCCTACACGCATCCGCACAGACAGCTAGTCAGCCTTGGCCATTGCCAAGAATCCAGTGTTCCATGCTCGGACGAAGCACATTGAGATCCAGTACCATTTCATCCACACGAAGCTTGTGTCTCAGGAGATTACTCAGGAGCACTGTACCTCTAAGGAGAACCTAGCAGACATGTTCACAAAAGCGCTACCTCTAGTTCCACTCCAACGCTTGGTGGACCTCTGTAGCATTCAGCCTCTCCAAAATAGAGTTGCAGAGGGGGTGTTGACGACATGATTTCTTCTACATCATTTACATTTGTATCCGCATGAGTGCATCTCCATCTTCTGATTCTGTTCCTTCCGTGTGAATTCGAAGTACTAACATAAAAAGTATCTCAGACTAGAGGGTTACTTCTTTCATTAGAATGAGCTCACTTGAGATAGTAACGACCTCAAGCTTTGTGCCCATTTCTGCCACACAAGTTGGAAAGTAAAACCTACTGGCTCAATTCGCAACAAAGTGACCACTATTGTGGCAAACTTTGCACCATATTTGCCTTCAGATCTCTTATGCTTTGCATAAATCGTCCACTTCCCAACAAAGATTTGTAAGCATATCATCATTGTATCATGTGGCATGCATCCTCTTGTTATGTTCGTAGCATCTTCAAGGCCTCCGATTCCTTTCTAAGTTGCTCAATAGGATCCACATGGCTCACATATGTAGGTTGATTACTTCCTTCCAAATTGACTCGCGCTTGAGTGATGTGTAATGCAATAACAACGAACTTTTTGAATATAGAGTCCAATACGAGACTCTCTCTATTTTTGTTGAGAGGACTTAGGCATGGTCTTCTCAATCCATTTTTTGACCATGGCGTCCCCTAGTGCAAGAGGTAAGTATGCAATTGAATCCTGAATTTACGGGATTCGCAATGTAAAACAACAACATTTTCAAGACCAAAGACAAAATCAGAAACAAGTTAATGAGCTCAAATGGATTATCACAGACAGAAGTAATAGACCATATCTTTGCATGAACATCATGCCCAAACAGGTCCTCTCCCAGCACTTAATAAGCTCAAGTCGAAAACGCCATATCAATTGAAAAGAAATATTTCCTTCACTTGGACCTGGCCATTGTGAAACAACCTATATTGAAGATCTTCAGAAAGCACTAATTTCAATTCCATTGATTTCTCTATAGTGCTAGGAGGCAGTCTTTGTATCTAGCCATCAATAATTCTATTGTCTAAGAATAGCAGCAAGGCCACTCTATGAGAACAGATAAGTACTCTAGTTCCAGTCAACGGTTTGTTCAGTTCATTTCCAGGATGATATGACATTTTCATGTATAATATTTTTGCATGTCCCACAGACAATTTAGGCTTTCTAGGTATACTTATAATTAAAAATTTTATTTCCCTCATCCCTCTTAGCTCTACCTTTCTTAC
This sequence comes from Ceratopteris richardii, assembly GCA_020310875.1. Classification (NCBI taxonomy): domain Eukaryota; kingdom Viridiplantae; phylum Streptophyta; class Polypodiopsida; order Polypodiales; family Pteridaceae; genus Ceratopteris; species Ceratopteris richardii. The sequence goes on from CM035429.1 coordinate 89,930,044, forward strand.
AGTTGTAGATCCTACAGCTAATAAACTTTATATTGCTTTTTCTCCTTCTCAACTTACATACGCGAATCATAATGAAAGTTTGATTGCAATTTGCCACCACTGGATAATTGCTGCTAAGTCAAATTTGCTCCTCGTTTCCATATTTTCAGATTAAAGGTTGTTCCTAGCTATGTAGCTCTTCAAAGTCTTATAGATTCAGAGCCAATTCCGATATTTTCTGGTTGCTCTTATCCAAACACTGATCACCCTTCAACATCCATCAAGGTTTGACACTGAATTCACCTACAGAAAAACTGCATATACACATACAATATATTGAAATGGCTCTGCAGACTGCCATGGTCTCATATATGTCTAGCTTTGGTGATGCATGTGTTTGAATCAAAGTTCTTTAAAACAATATCTTGTGTGTCACAACTGGAACAGAAAAGCGTTGCAAAAAAAGAATGTTAAATATAGGGCTAAGATTAAACTCCACTGAAAAGCATATTGTATCCTTCTCCTAAGCTGCAAGGGCAAAAAGAGCATACTTTACTATATCTTTCAACAACAACCATTCAAAGATGAAACATGACGATAGGTAGATAAAACAACATAAAATTATTTATACTGTTTGAGTTTTCTGTAAAACAAAGTTTCATATCATTTATGGAAAAAGCAAATGATATGGATTTATGAACACCTGCTGCTGCTGCATGATGCAGTGCTGTTGCGTCTAATTCATTCGCCTTCACCCCCAGATCTGCACCATGATTCAGAAGGCACAATGCTGTTTGGAAGTGTCCTTGTCTTGATGCATGGATAAGAGGAGTTTCACCTGTCCACACCCAAAAGAAAGCATACAATGAGATGAATAGAGAACGGTAACTTATTTACATTTCGAAGGCCCAAAGTCTCTGCAAAGATCCATTCTTTTCAGGGGAACTATATCAATTCTATTATTTTAGTATGTACATACTACACACATCATCTCAAAGGACCAAGGTTACTGGGTTTATTACAGCCTTTAAAGAATCAATTCAGTGAGTTAATGGATATGATATTTTGTGCTGGCATCTTGAGTCACAAAATTCTTCCAGGCAATTTTGCAGCAGAGCTTTTGAAAACATTCTTGTTTTCAAAAATTAAAGCATGCCTCTGAGTTGGTCTATCATCCAAACTACTCCATTATGATTTATAATGATGACATCATGATTGTAAATCCCAAATTTGATGCTGTATCTACTCACTCTAGACAGCTTTTGAGACAGAATAAATAATAGTTCTTGCTACTACCCTTTGTTAGACCCGCAATCCCAAAGACATGCTCCAGCCCCCATATCTCTCAGTTATAGTTACACTGAGGGTGTGGGATTTCAGATGCTCTGGGCTATATTTCTGGAATGAGACACTTGTTTCCATGGCCCAAAATTCTCCTCCATAAAAGGACCCTGTTGCAAGGAGAAACAAAACTTCAGCTTCCTGGTTTGGTTCAAAATATTCTGAAATATATCCATGTATGAGCATCTAACCACCATTTCCTGCTGCATTCTAGTTCCAAAGCTTTATGGCTTTGGGGCTCATATGCATTTAATACCAGTATTGTACCAAAAGGCACACTTGGTATTCTGTCTTCCATGATGAAACAAGAATTGTAACTCCTTATGGAATTAAAATTCTGGGTAAGCTGTTCATGTATTATATTCTACATATTTGAAAATTTTGTTACCTGCTTTCGAATGAAATTTAAGAGCTTTGTGCATGAACCTTGATACTTGAAAGACAGCAAAATGAATGTCAAAACGTGTATTACACAAATAAATCAAGCTATCAACTCATTTATAGCAGTATCAAACGGATCCAACTCCGTTTTTGCTTGTTAAAACACATTAACATCCATAAGAGTTTGCATAGATTTAGAATTTCGAATTTCAAACCTTTTTAGAAGTTCTTCAATGTGCTTTTGTTGTCTCATATAAAGGACCTATAATGATCATGTCATCAACATAACTGATGATTATAATCAAAACATCGGCCTCTGACTTAACATGGAGAGTAAGAGCAATTTTTTAGTTTTTAAAACCAATGGAAATAAGATATAAATGAATCTTCTCATACAAAGATCTTGACGCTTGCTTCAAACCATAAAGAGCTTTGATTAGCTTGCAAACAAGATTTTTTTTTACCTCTTCAAAACCCTCTAGTTGTTGAATGTAGACATCCTCATGTAGATCGCCATCAAGAATTGTTGTTTTAATATCTAACCAATATACTTTCCAACCAAAGAATGCAACTAAAGACAGTACTATTCTTATTATGGTCATTCTAGAAGTGCAAAAGTTTCATCATAGTTTATGCCTTTCTTTTGTGCATATGACCTTTGACAAGTAACCTTGCTTTATACCTGTTAATGATACCGTAAGCTTTTCTTTTGACCTTGAATATCCACTTGACACCAATCGCTTTCTTTCCCTTAGGTAACTCAAAAAGCATTCATTTTTTATTCTTATGACTAGAATCAATCTCTTCTTGCATTGCCTTCTTCCATATAGAACTATATAATGCATCTCTAACACTATCAAGTTCATTTTCAACTCAAGTAAAAGCTAGAATGTTAGGAATGTCAAAAACTTATTCCTTGTTCCCTCACCCATTCATCGCCTAGGCCCTCTACTCAAGAACTCATCTTCCACACTCCTATCATTCTATCCATTCCTTCCTAATTTGCATCCATCTCTACCATTTCCATTACCCTATCATCCACCACCACCATCTCAAAGAAGCACTTGACCATATTGTCAGATTCACAAGTTCACGACTATAAGCTCTAGGAAATATCAAGAGTACTTCCCAAACTCTCACATTTGAAAATGGGCTATATAAAGCAACCGTACCAAGGATGAATGGACATTGACAAGAAAGTCTCCACTCTTGCACCAAAAGAAGCCTTCGCTTATCATTCACAGAGTCTAGTGGACAAGGTATACCGTGCTCTCTACCTAAGAGATGTGGAGCCTATCTCCTTGTACATGAGTTTAGTGTATCATATCCATCAGTCATTCTCCTTTATCATGACCTTAATATATTCTCTTAATTTCCTCTCCTTCCTTCTGGATTAATTGATTTGTTGTGTTGGTTAACCATCTTGTCGTCTCGATTGTAGTAAAATAATATTATATATGCATTGTTGTCTATCAGTGCCTTCCCTAGTTTTGTTCAATGAATGATGCGCAAACTGCACAATAACTCTACCCACTAACGAGCACATGAATTTCTTCTACAAAAAGCAAGTGCTCAAGTGCAAATTATTTCTCATCTTCATCTTACAAATAGACAACCATGACATTTAGAAAATCGGTATCACATAATGTAAACACTTACATTGGTATTGATAATCCATTCTTTCTACCGCTACAAATAGAGAACTTGATCCTTCTTTTGTATTTCCACTTAATTGAGAGCTTCTTTTACAATGAGTCTATATCCCAATGTTTAAGGTTTTGTAATAACTATCGGGGGAGCACTAGATTGTGCTCTTTAACTAGACTAAATAGATTTTGAAATTATACTACTGATTACAAGATCACCCAGGTAAGAAAAATAATACAAGAATATGTAATTGATACAAGAAGTCCCACAATCCGGGACTTATAGGTATGAATAACTCGACTAGAGACTCAACCCAAGACCGCACGTATGACGCAAGATATTTGGGTTACAAGAACCCCAAAAAATCCATATATGATATGGGCTTGGCCAAGTTTTCTTTATGCATCTCCATGACAACAGCCATCTCTTTCTTTTTTATAAGTCATAGAGCTTGTGGATGGAAAATAATTTCCTACAAGTGCAACGTCCCACATCCTCATCGATTATCACATCCATATGTTTAGCTATTCCATTGAATGTAGTTGAATTTTATAGGCTACATCTTTTTCTTTCTTTAGAACTACAAGATGTTGTAAGGGAACTATATATATAATTATATACATAACTATAACTCTACACACACACACACATCTGTGTGTGTGTGTGTGTGTGTGTGTGTGTGTGTGTGTGTGTGTGTGTGTATATATATATAGTTCCCTTACAACATCTTTCATTTGTGTACAAAATGCTCCCTCCTCATGATAGCAAGGACCAAGATTTAGAAACCTATTGAATTAAAGCATTCACTTCAAGTTAATAATTGACCATTCACTTTTAGAGGTCATTTAGGGAGGTGGTTGTTAGAGTGTGATGGCTTCACCTACAATCCCAACATCTCATAACCATATGTAATCACATCTAGTATCTAAACTAGGATCACTTATTGGCACCCATGTGATTGCTCTCGTTTGGGGAGCTTACAATTTAGGTAGATATAGATGTACATCTAAGAAGTAGATATTTACTTCTCACAAAAACTTCCCTTCCAAGTGTCAATACACATACGCATTTCCAAATCCCTTGCATGAAAAGCAGAGAAATATTCCTTGTTAAAAGTGGCAATAGACAACTACACCTTTCCAAAGCCCTTATAAAAAAATGAGGAACATTTTTTTTGAGAAATCACATGGAAAGTGGCAATAGGATCAATAATCAAAGCTTATTATAAACCATCCTGCATGGGAAGCGATGCACCTATCCAAATCTATGATCATACCCTACACATCATCAATACTATCAATAGCACAAGCACATCCATTACCTCCTTAACTTGAATATCAAAGGCCACATTGCCTTCTCTTTGGCCTTTAAGCTATTATCATCTCCAATTTTAGCATCTTTAGCATCCTTCTTCTTACCATTTACATTCTTTCTTTGTTCCAATTCCTTTTTGTGATATCTACACTCGAGCTTCTTGTAGCCTTTTCTATCGTAACAATACCATGATGCATCATGCATGCTTCCCTTTGCTTTTACTTCTCTCTCTTTTTCCTTTAATTTTTTGGAGGTAATTCTACCTCTTACATTGTCTGCACATCAACATTTGCCACTAGCTTTTCTTTCTATTTCCTCACTTAGAATCGAATTTCTTGCTCTAACAAACATACGGTTTTGATTATTAGACAATGAGACAGCAAGTGGCTTCCGAGTGTCCAACACATTCATCAAAAAAAAAATAGCTTTCTACCTTTTATCAAAAGGTTACATTTCGATGAACTTATGCATCAAACACCCTTGATTTGATGTATAACTTCATAAGTTCAAAGTTATCCAAACTTACAAACCCAAGTTAAAGAACACAAACACAAACACATAAGAAAAAACAACAACAAAAGCAAAGGGTTACACAATAAATAAGATAAATATATGTCATGAGAAATACAAACAAGTAAGAAAGCCAATTAAAAAATGAACAAGAACAACAGATAATAAACAAAATTTAAATCTAAAATATAAATACAAAGAATCGTTTAAAAATAAAAGGTTTTACACATATATATATAAATAAGCATAATTTAAACAATAACAAAAACAAAACAAAAAGTGCATCTTCCCTTGAGGACCTAGCCATTCTAACAAAAAAAAAGTACTCACTTAATTTTTTAAAATAGATTTCCATAGACTGAAATTGCTTAAATTCTCAAATTAACCACATCCAAATGATGTAGAAACCCCATAGGCCTTGTACAAAATTTTCAAGCAAAATCCTCATCACTCCTTGTCGATGAAATTCCAGCAAGCTGAAAATTTTGATTGTTTCGCGTGATTCTGGCAGTTTCGCAAAAGTCTTGATGCACCCCATAAAAGAGATAAAAAGACACTTACTTGCAGTACCAAAAGCCCCTATTTTTCCCTTGGGGCAAAAGGCCTATAAAAATGCGTGACTCTGACTCCTAACTTTGGCTAAACATTCTGAATTTTTTCTGACCTTTAGCACCTTTCTAAGTGTTCTCCACAATAACAGCCATGACATACAGGCTGCACCCAGATGTTCTGAATCCTGATATAATGATCAACAATGTTCTGCTCCACCTGAGATCTGGGAAATAAATGACAATTTTAGGCCTGGTGAAGCAAAAGTCCCACACTTACAGACTTTGAATAGCTGAAATCGAGTTACTCCCACTCAATGAGAGATGGAAACATGTTCAAGTGGGTTTTCTTGCTTATCTTCTCTTGTAACCCGCCAATGGGCTTTCAGTTTCTCTTGACAAAAGCCTTATTCATGAAAAACATCGTCCAAAAGGCTCAAAGTGAGCTGAAGAGTGTATGGATGGCAAAGAGCTTCTGAAAAGATATTTATTGCCATGAAATAGGTAATGGCTCTGATACCAATTGAAAACTCTTGAAAAGAGCTACACAACAATAGCATTGATGCTTCCCAGGGCCTAACAGGAAACTTGATGAAAGAGGAAAAGCAAGGGCATGGGATGAAATCTAGGCAGGAAGAAGATAGAGGAAGAGAGCACCTAAGTTTTATGCCCTTAAGTTTCTATCTAGGAGGGCCAAAGTTCAGGTCGATAAAAGATTGGTCTTTTGTGGTCACCTGATACGATTTACACTAGCCAAGTGACCTACAAAAGTTCCTATGAGTGGCCAAATGATAGAAACATGCCTAGAAATCTTTGGAAGAGAACTCCAAGATGGATGGATGTAAATATCTCCTTGCTGTACATATGGAGAGTCCTTAAACATTTACACCTGACAACTAATGCCTACAAAGAATAAGATGGATCAGAAACTAGATGCTCTAAATGGGAGATCTTTTAGCAGTATTGCTTTGGGGCATTATTTGTAGGTAAAATGTTCTATACCCGAGGAGCACAAGAAGAGCAATATGACTCCAGAAACACAAAATTTCAGGTAGCAACCTTTAGAGTTTTCAATCCAGCAGGATGGAGTATCCCAACAAGATCCTTAACTAGATCAACAAGCCATATATACTGCTCTCTATCCCCACTGCCTTTGTTCCCATCTGACTCATCCACCATAGCCAGGATAAATACTAAGAGCGTGACATGTAGCTTGTCAAGATTTTACCATAGTGAAAAAGATATTCTAAGATACATATTAGAAGGTGATTTTTTATTGGAGCCATAGAAAGAACATCCCTTTTCCTGTTGTACTCCTTGTCCTGCAGCAATAGCTTACAATAATTAGATGGTTTTTCCAGGGTAAAAGATGGATTTTCTAATTCTCACGTGGGCAGCAAAAAATTAAGATAATGGCAATGATGATGATGCCAATGCCAATGACGATGATAACAACAACAATGATGATCATCATCATCATTAATGATGACAAGAAGAATATAAATATGAAGAAATGCAACATCAACAATAAGAGAACTACAGCTGGAGATTCTCTCTTTTCAATTCTAAACCATCTTAGTCCAGGAAAACAGGAAAATTTAAGTTCTCGGGTATGCACTATTTAGAAATCGCCTTCTGACTTCTTTGGCTTGGGATACTACTGATGTCTCATAACACAAGCCGGAAATATTTGAACTTTCAATACAAAAGTGCATGATAGGACCCTTTGTATTGTAAAGAAACACTTTGGGAAAAGATTTAACTACAGAATACAGTGAATATTGAAAACTTACCATCGTTATCACGAAGATCCACAGGGAAGCCTAACTCATCTAGCAAATACTGACAAACTGCATTATTTCCATTCTGAGCTGCAAAATGCAAGGCCCCTCGTCCATTTGCATCTTTAACATCCAATGTAGCATTTGCGAGACCTTGGCCTTCATCAAATAATACCGCCACCTCTGCAAAAGAACACATTGGATTTTGTGGCTCATGAATCATCATCTCAAATGAGGTACACGGATGGATTAATATATTGTACATTTATTATTAGATATTCATTCATGACCACCCTCAAAAACTTGAGAATTGACAAATCTTATTATGATAAACTTTTTTTGGGTGACAATTTACTGTACAGCATTTCAACCTCTTACTTACAAGCACCACCAAAATAAACAATCAATGCATGTGATTATCAGCCTTGAGTTGCAGAATTGAAACTTGGAAAATAACAGACAAATTTAAAGTTCTAAAATCAAAATACATGAAATGAAACCGAGAATTTGTGAATCAGATGAGAAAAACAAACACAGATATCAAAGACTGTTGTAAAAACAAACCAGAAATTAAGAACTTAACACGTGGCATTGAAGCAGTGAAATCAATTAAATAAACAGCAGCAAGCACTGTAAATGGGCTTTAAGACAAAAATAAATGTTCTAAGGTGCAGCGGAATCAGAAAGATATTATCAATTTGGAAAACTTCAGTAATAACTCTGCTGCTTGAAAAACCTTCGACTCCAGGAAATGAAACAAATCAGTTTCTAGGACAAAATTTGATTCATAAAGGATTAATAGGCATGAAGCAAGAAAGTGTTCCCTTCAGATTCGGCACAGTTCATTTTTTTAAGACCCTTCGTTGAATCCTGTTGATGCTCTCACATCTTACATATGCACACTGTTCCTTTGAAATGGAAAAAGGATATAAATACCTTTCACACTGTTTGGGTCACCATCTCTTGCAGCAATTAACAGCCTATTGACTTTGCCACGAGCTGTGAATGAGAACAAAAAGAATTTAAGTAATCAAAAGAACTTAGAGACGCAAACATAGTCTCAAAGATTTCTGGTTCAAAAACCATGCATGATCAGATCAGAAATACGACAGGTCACAGCATGTGTAACTTAGTCCTCTAGACACAAGATGCATACTTGCATTCGCATCTACATACACACAAGTAGATATACATAAGCGTGTATGCATTTGGTCTTTAGGCATTTATGGATACATAACATGCCCATAACTGCACACATTGACGTATGCTTGAATTTTTTGCACAGGTATGCAAACAAATGCAAATACATCATACACCCTTATCAATCTCCTCTATCTCCCTGTTGAGATGTCAACATCAACATCAGCTTTGACATTCTTCACATGACCATTACATAGTGGCATATATCACCATTCTCTTTATTTTTCCCCAGACAAGAGGGGGTGTCTAACACACCTCATTAATAATATTTACAGGAGGACAGAGTTCCTGCAAAACTGCATACAAAGGCATTTACAAGGCTCAAAGAATATGATTAATGAGCTGGATTATATGATTATTAACAATATGGAGAGGACTTGTAGGATAAATAACGGAAGCTAAATATAGCTTCCACAGTAGGCATTCTGAAAGTACCCTTTTATCATTTAAAAAAGTACATTCCTCGAATTCCAGGTATGCCATAATATACAATATCTAAGCTGGCTAAGAATCCAAATCAACCCATCAACAGCATGAGCAAACGTGCCAAAAGTAATGCTAAAGGAACTTATCCTTGGGAACCAAGTACATATTTCTGGCCAAAAGCCATTCATATATCTGTAGTTCTAGAAAAGATGGCTTGTGCTTTCTTTTGGGTACAGGACTGTGTCTCTTCATGTAATATACTGCTTAATGCTTTGAGTGCAATATAAAAGATGGGTGTGCCACCCCCAATTCGGTCAATACTGGTACCTAATTTCCAGTCATTATGTCTATCCACAATGCAATTGTTTGGTGACAACTCTATAAAAGCGTACAAAGACATGACATGAGTTGAAGCCATTGTTGAAACTTATCTATATGCTGCTCCTATATTAAATATTCTAAAAATCTGAAAGAATGAAAGCAAATTTGAGATTACTTGACTAATATTTAAGAATTGAGTTTTCTCTATCTAAGAGCTCTATTTCTATGCGGCAATCACCATAAATTTTAAAACTCTTGGACAGGTTCTGACAGAACTATTCAAAGCCTATCAGTACTCTTATGGATCGAATTTTGAATTTATCTGATTCCATTGATTATGATCTATTTATTCTACATTATATTCACAAGCAATTGAATGTTTGAAATATCTGCGCAACACAAGGCCAAATATTCAAGTCGCAGTGTCATAAATACGCAGGTACATGCATTATCCCATTGTTTTACATTGGAAGATGGTTAAAAAAAAATCAGTTATCTCAAAAGGGACGGTTGATTATGCATTGATATACAAAAGTGGAGATAATTTTCAACTATATGGTGTTCGTGACTCTAATTGGGCAGGAGACAAGTGAACTAGAAAGTCCACATCTGCTTTTCCATTCTTTGCTGGTGATTTTTGTATCTCTTGGTTGAGTTAAAAAAACCTACAATTGCAACTTCATCAAGTGTAACTAGCTACAGACCAGAATTTAAAGCTACTCTGGAATGTATAAGGTTGCATAAATTGTTTTGTGCTCTCATGTTATAGGTTGATCTTCCTACGAGAATATTCCTTGATAGTCTTAGTGCAATTGCTATTGCACAGAATCTGATCTTTCACCTCAAGAGCTAAGTTTAATTCTCTTCTTCTTTGTTTACGAAAGCTCATTCAAGAGCTAAGTTTAATTCTCTTCTTCCTCAAAACCTGAATTTAAAACCCTTTCTCAATTAGCATTGACAGGAGGATGCTGAAAATAAGGTGGACAACACCCCTAATCTTATTATTAAGTTTTTATATTTTTCTCACATTTTCCAGAAATATAATTCAGATTTTCTAGCTATGGAGGTGGTGGAATGAGTTCATCTTCAACTCACTAGATAGTTTACTTTTTGAAAGACATCTGGTAAAATTTTCATCAAATTTCGGTAAGCAAATTTGGAGATTTTTAAGTTTATATATTTTCAGCTTATAGAAATTCCAGCTCATCATGTTAGAAAATGTGAGGAATCTTCCTCTAGGAAGCTCAACTTGGAGGCCAAAGTTTGGTCAAAGGTTTGTCAATGGGATCAAAGATAATCAAATTTTTGCTAAAAGTCGAACCCTAATTTTAAAGTGTGAAAAGCAAGTGACACGTCACAATCCTCCCCCTCTCTCTCTCTCTCTCTCTCTCTCTCTCTCTCTCTCTCTCTCTCTCTCTCTCTCTCTCTCTCTCTCTCTCTCTCTCTCTCTCTCTCTCTCTCTCTCTCTCTCTCTCTCTCTCATATTTGTATCACACCCATTGAGCATATAGAGTGCATACCCATAGCACCCCACACCCTTGATGCCAGTTATTATCCACTCCTTTTATACCCGTTTTTTGTACTCGCACTTTATTTTCCTTTTGGGATCACAGTGGATTGGATCATCCTGATGTATATGTTTTGTCTCATAGGCCGATTTTGGCCTCTAATAGACTCTATGAGTATGGATAGTGCTGCAGCATGGCGTACCCTACGAGCTTTATCTCATCACAAGCTGATGGCTGAATATTAAGATCGCTGCAGATTTGTTTATGAAAAGCAATTCTAGGGATCTCAAAAGGAAGATTGTTAAATTAACTCTTATCACTAGCTTTTTCGTAGCTTTTTGAAAAGCTATCGCTGGGCAGCTCCTAAATCGTATATAAGGAAGGTCTAGGCTCACTATTTGGCATCACTCAAGCATCCAATCCATCGTTGGTGATCAACACAGCTAGAAGTATTGGAGGAGGTGTGCTCTACCCTTGGTACAGCTCTAGAGGAGTTTGTATCAGCCAACCATCAGCACATTGCTGATTTACTATGAGTAGCAAGTCTATATCAGTTCCTATCTTGTTAGGTCACTAGTTTCTAATTTAGGGTTTCTGAAAATTAGGGTTTTGTGCTATTCTGACATTGTTTCCAACAGCTTTGATTACTCATAAATCCGACATCCCATACCATCGAATCCACTTCAATGGTAGTGTAAGTCTGGACATCCCTTACCATCCGACTTAAACTTCCACTTCAGTAAAGGTAACTTTAGCTTGAACCTTAGAATAAATTCTTTTTTTAGTCTAATCAAATGAGAGCTACTACTTCTTAGACTTGTAAGTGTTATTTCCATTGAAGAGCATGTCTAATGCTCATGTGACAATGAAATTTTAACTTACCAAGTCTAAGTTGTAATTACAAGTTGAAAAGACTTAATCTTAAAGATTGACTTATCAATGATTTCTTCATTCATATGTGCTCTAAAAGACAGTTGTTATGTCATCTCATAATAGAGCTAGTTTTTTTGTCTCAAACTAGGTATTATCTCTTGACATAATCAAGAACCTGATCTTAAAAGAATAATTGATTTGCCAATGAGATTCTTAAGAAGATGGTAATACATTTAACCATTTCGAATGTAGCCCTTTACTTCACGGACATTAGTAACTGGCATTCAAGGTGTCTTACAACCTTCTAGTTTACCTTCTCTTCAAGTCTTCCATTTGCTTGGAAGATACGTAAAGTTCCCAATAGTTCTTTCTTCTCAAAAAAGGGAGGACTTCGTTAAAGAGAGGCTTCAAACACTACATAGATTCTCTTATGCCATATTTTCTCTTCCTTAGAGCTTGAGAATAATAGTTACTCTATGTTACCACCATTACATTGTGGTTTAAGAAGATAATAATTTTAACATAACATTTAAGTCATTGGCCTTGCACATCAGGCATGCCATGGGTTTTATGGAATTTGAAATTCCATGAGAGAGACTCTAAGTTTAATGTATCTTACTAATGTATAATTATTTTGCTTTTTCTAATAATCGAATCCATATAGGAAGTGGGGTAGTTTAATATGGCCAATTGGCTATACTACCATTATTCCTATATCCTAAGGAAGCCAAACAAACTTAACCTTGAATAAATTAAATCTCCCTTTTGACCAACAAACCCATGTAATACATTTCATATGCATGAGAGAGACTTTAAGTTTAATGTATCTTACTAATGTATAATTATTTTGCTTTTTCTAATAATCGAATCCATATAGGAAGTGGGGTAGTTTAATATGGCCAATTGGCTATACTACCATTATTCCTATATCCCAAGGAAGCCAAACAAACTTAACCTTGAATAAATTAAATCTCCCTTTTGACCAACAAACCCATGTAATACATTTCATATGCATAATTAGAGTATGCCAAAAATTTTACACCTTTATTGGAAGCAGTCTATCATGCATAAGTTCATAAGTCAAACTCCTCCTTAAAGAATGCAAAAGTCTCAAGTTGGAACTTTGTTCATTCAACATGTAAGGCTTGCACTCGTACATCGAAGGAGTTCACTCGTACGATAAGTCCCATCCAGTACCATCCCATTCGATGCCCTCCAATGCGTCAAGTTAAAAAATTACCGATTTCATTCGATTATACTTTGGATCGCGACTAGTCGTATTACGCACATATCACATGGTTTCTTGCATTCCTGAGCTTCAGTCGCATGGATTTCGAGCCTAGGCCCTAGTCTTGGAGCTCTCCAATCTTGAGACTTAAGCAGTAGGGTTGTTGAGCAACCCCCCTTCTCATCTTTAGCATCTTTCTTAGCTTCCAACAGCCCCTCTTCTCATCTTCCAACAGCCCTCTTCTCATCTTTACGACCCTCATGGCTCCTTCTCTTCATGAAGCCTTTCACAAGCATTGTGTAGCTTTTGAAAGAGTGAAAGATAAGTCCAATACTTGTAAGTGGCATTGCAAATATTGTGGAAGGATACAAATATCTAGTGTGACTCAACTTCTCATCTATCTATTCAAATTGGGTGGAGAATGCTCTCCTTGCAATGGTATTCCTGATGATGTTTATGAAGAATGTCGCAAGAAATATCTTCCATTGAAGTGGAGAAAAGGCTCTCTTCCTCAACATGAAGTAGTCTCACGAGATCATGATGATATCCGAATAGGTACTGCTCCATCCATTACTATTGATTCAGCTACACCCACAATGAGTTTACATGAATATGAGGAAGGAACAAGTCTTCCAAAAAGAAATAAGGGTAGTGGTTCCTCTCAACAATCTACTCTGCACAAGTATCGGGTGGAGCATCGGGAACATTGGCTTTTTTTAAAGAAAGGCAAAGAGTGGCTGAAATTGAAATTGCAAGAACCATCATTGAGTGTAGTCTTCTCTTTAATGTGCTTCATTTGGATCGATGGAGGTGTATGATAAGAGCCATAGCTAATGTAGGACCTTGTGAGGGATGGTATGGTGTTTCTTACAATGATATGCGCACACAGAAATTAGATGAGGAAAAAGCAAGAATTGATGAATCTTTGGAACCCGTGCAAGCCGATTGGGCAAAATATGGATGCTCCATTCTCTCCGATGGATAGAGTGATCATAAAAAGAGAGGGATTATCAATATCCTTGTCTCTTGCCCTCTTGGTACCTACTTCTTACGGGCGGAAGGGTATCAGAGCTCGAGGACAGGCAGGATTCAGACGAGATTACTCTACCATAGACCACATCTTCACTTTGAGGTGCCACTATATCAGTTCCTATCGTGTTAGTTCACTAGTTTCTAATTTAGGGTTTCTGAAAATTAGGATTTTGTGCTATTCTGACATTGTTTCCAACAGCTTTGATTACTCATAAATCCGACATCCCATACCATCAAATCCACTTCAATGGTAGTGTAAGCCTGGACGTCCCTTACCATCCGACTTAAACTTCCACTTCAGTAAAGGTAACTTTAGCTTGAACCTTAGAATAAATCCATTTTTTAGTCTAATCAAATGAGAGCTACTACTTCTTAGACTTGTAAGTGTTATTTCCATTGAAGAGCATGTTTGATGCTCATGTGACAATGAAATTTTAACTTACGAAGTCTAAGTTGTAATTACAAGTTGAAAAGACTTAATCTTAAAGATTGACTTATCAATGATTTCTTCATTCATATGTGCTCTAAAAGACAGTTGTTATGTCATCTCATAATAGACCTTGCTTTATACCTATCAATAGTACCATCTTCTTTTCTTTTGATTTTGAAGATCCACTTAACACCAATTGCTTTTTTATCTTTTGGTAACTCACAAAGCTTCCATGTTTGATTCTTATGAACAGAATCAATCTCGTCTTGCATAGCATTCTTCCAAACAAGACTTTGTAGTGCATCTTTAACATTAGCTGGTTCATTTTCAATTGAAGTTAGTGTTAAAATGTTATGAATCTCAAAATGTTCTACGTAAGCTACTTGATCTGCTTGTTCTTTCCTTGTCTGACTTCTTGTTCTTCATGTAAAGTTCTTTATACCATTGTCCTTCCAAGTTTGATGTAGCCACATCGGAGTATTCTTGAAAAGTGGTGAACTCTCTTCTGGATCTTCAATACCTCTTTCTACTGAAATTTTGGAACTCTCTCTAACTCATAAGTTGGAACGTCAAGAGATACTGATGATGGACTAGGTACTCAAGTAGGTAATGGAACGCTCTCTTCACCTTTATCAAGTGCATCTTTTAGGGTTTGAGAAGGTTCATCACCCCCTTTGTATAGTTGAATATAAGAATCCAAATTCTTTCTAAAAAATGCATAATCATATGCTTTTATGAAATATATAATCTCTGTTTTTTTATTATATCTGACCTTCTGTAATATATCCATTGCATGAGAGTAGGATATCACCTATTTCTGGAACATAGAATCTGTATCCTTTGCTTTAAATTGCATAACCAATAAAGACAGCTTTGATGGCTTTTACATCAAGCTTAGCACGATCCTTCTTTTCAATGTGAACATAAGCTAGAGAACCAAAAACTTCGAAGTAACTCACATTCGGTTTCTTCCCATAATAAGCTTCATAAGGTGTGATAATCTTTAAAGCTTTTGTGTAAGACCTATTCAAAATGTGATTAGTTGTATATACTACATCAAACCAAAACTTAGGAGAAGGATTGCTACGCATCATCTCAACAAGTATCCTATTCTTTCTCTCTTCAACATCATTCTATTCTAGAGTATAAGCAATAGTGAGTTTATGAGAGATACCTTTGTCTTCAAAAAAAGACTTAAAGTCTTTTGACATGTACTCTCCTCCTCTATCAGTTCTTAAAATTTGAATTTTTGACGGACTTTCATCTTCAACCATAGCTAAGAGCAACTTGAAAGTAGGAAAGACCTCCGACTTTACTTTAAGACCATAAATCCGAGAATATCTTGAAAAATCATCAATGAAAGTAACGAAGTACTTGAAACCTTGAATGGAATCTGTTCTCATAGTATCGTTCATGTCTGAATGTATGATTTGCAACGTCCTTGTGGCCCTGATGTATCCATGTTTCTTGAAAGGAAGTTTGTGAAGCTTTCCTTCAAGACATCCTTCACATGACTCTGCATCATCTGTTAAAGCAAAAGTAGGCAAACTCTCCACCTTATCAAATGTTGGAAGTGAGGTGGGCCTCAATAACAAAAATCACAAGTTTGCAGGAGCTTCCAACAAATGAACCTTAGCATACACACCTTAAGACTTAAAAAGAGATGAATGAGAGATAGAGAGAGAATAGACAAGTTTACAAAGTGTAACAGTAAGCTTGAATGCTTACCTACACTACCTTATATTGAATGTCAAATTACAATGTGTGTATATGGTTACAAACTGAAATGTGCTAAATGTAGATACAAAATCTGAATCTAGGCAGAATTTTGGGAGCTAGATACAACAGTTTGTGTGTAAAGTGCCTAAGAGGTATGAAGAAAGTGTGTGTGTGAGAGAGAGAGAGAGAATGGAGCGAATATGAACAATTTAGAACTCTTTTCCAGCAAACCCTAATTCTGAAATTGAGGTGTCAAAAACCCTAAATCAAAAGCTAATCAACTAGCAAAATAGAAACTGAAATTAGTTTTGCTACTTACAATACTAAGCAAGATGCTGAAATTAGCTTTGCTACTCACAATACTAAGCAAGGTGTGGATGGTTGGCTGCCAAACTCTCCTCCAATGTTGCACCAAAGATAGAGCATACCTTCTTCAAGTGTAGAGCCATCTCCTAGTCCTTGTATTGATGCTTGAACAATCCTTGAGTTGTTGTCCAACGATGATCACAATGATCCCCAAGGGTCTTCTTTCATAATTTTAGCTGCCCCCATGACATGCTTTCTTAGAAAAGCAAAACACTAGTGACCAAACTTGTGAAAATCTCTAAAAAGCACTTGCATAAGTTTGCTTTTGGGGCACACTATACCTACAAT
>CM035429.1:89956935-90049435 GCA_020310875.1 Ceratopteris richardii
AATACTCCATGTTATGGTCATCGGAGTTGATCGTTTTTATGAAGATTTTCATATGGACTCTCGAGAATATTTATTTGCCACTTTACATAGGCATCCTTCTTGACAAGGCATGGTTTCCCTTATGTGAATTGTTCAAGATGTATGAAGAATATGTATGGTTTCCCTTATGTGAACTGTTCAAGATGAACTAGACACTTCCAGAAAAATAAAGACGACTCCACCATTGTACGAATTTATTTGTTGAATACGAGAAAACACTTCCACAAATATATATATATATATATATATATATATATATATATATATATATATATATATATATATATATATATATATATATATATATATATACATAGTTGTTTCCTGACGCGTCAGCTACAGGTAGCCCTGTAGCTGACGTCAGGTATGTATATATATATATATATATATATATATATATATATATATATATATATATATATATATATATATATATATATATATATATATATATATATATATATATACTATATTATACATAGTTGTTTCCTGACGCGTCAGCTACCTGTAGCTGACGTCAGGTATTTTGTAGCTAACTCTAGGATTCCTGACAGGTTACTGACGTGACCATTGCAGGAAAAAAAAATTCCCACTTTTATGTGCATTCCAGATCCTCATTTTTTACCTATTGTGTGCTACTGACTGTCAACTGCTGCTGTATAAGCTTTTGTCTGCTGCTCGGAGTGCAAACACAATCATACTCACTATCAGCTGCTGCAGTATAGGCTTTAGCCTACTGCTGGGAGTGCAAACAGAATCATACTCACTGTCAGTGTCAGCTGCTAGGTTTCTGCTGCTGTACAGACTTTGGACCTATTCCCTGTAGCTGCTATTGTATAGGCTTTTGATTGCTGTCAGCTGCTGCTGTATACACTTTTGATCTATTCACTGGAGCTGCTGTTGTCTTCTTCCGGCTCATAAGAGTGCAAACACCATCATACAAGCCTCGAACCTTGCTTGGGACTACTACATACTGCATACATACATCATTAGATGATGCCTAATACCTACAGGCTTGTTGCTCTTATTACACATTACTCTTGTCTATTTGCTACTCTATGTGACCAACTCTATCCAGCTCTGTGTGCTTAGTGCTCATTGCTCATTACTCTAGTATGTATCTACTATGGTATCATGTATGACAGTATGTCTTAGTGTCATGAGCTGGAAAAATCTTGCAATTCATTATTGTCAATTGACATCATACATATTATCGTTCATCATTCATATGTGAACTCTACAAAGTAGTGTCTAATTGGATCTTTTTTTATTTTTACGGTTGGACCTTGTGTAGATGTCTCACAAGCCAAGAGCTAGATGGAGACTCATGAGGATTGAGGAGGATGAGGAGGAGGACGAGATTTGTGTTGGTGATGATAATGATGATGTAGCAAATGAATCATGAGGATGTGTGACATTCTCTCATTTTATCATGATTTATAATACATCATTCATATGGATTTGTCTTTAGTTGCTTCATAGTCATCATCTTTAGAATTTAATATTGACTCCTCATTTTTTGATGTATCATCATTCATGAATGATGGATCATGTTTTTATACTTATTAGATTGTACTAGGTAATGTGTCGTCACTACTCACGCAATCAGTGTTTGATTGTTATTCTTGAAATATAATTAATATAATGTTTTTTCATCAAATATTAACATGAGAATAATGTTAATGCTATATTGCGTTTTTACTCTCTTTTTTTTATTTTTTTTGAGGGAAAAATTAGGCGGCGTCAGATAACGTCAGAAACGTTTTACCTTATCCGTCAGACGTCGGGTAAATGTCAGAAGTCAGAAGTCAAAAACCCGTCAGAAACAACTATATATATATATATATATATATATATGTGTGTGTGAGCGCGCACGCGTGCATGTATGTGTGGAGAGAGAGAGAGAGAGTGTGTGTGTTAAGGCATGTCTCTCAAAATATCAAACAGTTTTCATGCAACTTAAAACCATATGGCCTAAAAGAAATTCCACTAAGAGGTTCTTCAAGGTTAAGATATTTTCACATGATCTTCTAGTCAAGAGAAAGAAAGTTATTTTTCAATTTGAAAATAACAAAATGAGCGTTCGTATCTTATGATCTATTACGTAAGCTTTCAAAATATACATAAGAAACTCACCAAAGTATTCCCTCAATCAAGAAGCTTGATATAGCTAGCCTATTTTATCGAACATGACGACATGTTTTCCTACCAAGCGTGAAACAAAACTTAAAATTCACATGAGCACATGAAAAGTGAGCATGGACTATCCAAATGGGACTTGTCAAAGTCTCTCTCTCTCTCTCTCTCTCTCTCTCTCTCTCTCTCTCTCTCTCTCTCTCTCTCTCTCTCTCTCTCTCTCTCTCCACACAAAAATGAAGGTCTTCCACTTAGGCACTACATAAATTACGAGTGCGACAAGCATTGTAGTAGTATATCAATATAGTGAAAGTGGAAAACGACAGCACCACTGTGTGTGTGACTTTGTGTCTATAAGAGAGGAAGATGAGCTTGCTAGTTACTGCATAATAATGACGATAATAAAGAGGCCACACATCCTTTGCGCAAAGAAGACGTGTGCATAGGCACAAAATACTACGTCTGATACATGTGCACACTCGTAGAGACAAGGAGCTCGGTGGGGAGGGATTGTAGTGACAGAACCTGCAAGTGCACCAGCTGCATCAACTGATTTCTTCATCATTCACGTGGAGAGGAGAGCGTGTGACGGGCCGTCTAGGGGACATTAGAAGTCGAGAAATCAAAATGTTTTATGTTACGATTCGCCTCGGAGGAAAAAGAGACAATGTGTGGGCGTTTTTTTTTTATGTCAGTAATTATATTAATGAAAAGAAAAATTTAAAAAAAAAAAGTCAATTAATCATCCAAGAAAAATATTCAACGAGTAAAAAGAATAATTTCGAAAGAGAGAGCTTCATCATTGCCTCTACTATCCAAGGCTTGTTTGAGATTGAGCAGCACCCCTCGAAATCTTGAAAAGTGCATCAATCATTGTCTGCTAACAACATGATCCGCTCAACAATGTTCTGCTCCACCTGAGATTGATCTGCTAACAACATGATCCGCTCAACAATGTTCTGCTCCACCTGAGATCTGGGAAATAAATCACAATTTTAGGCCTGGTGAAGCAAAAGTCCCACACTTACAGACTTTGAATAGCTGAAATCGAGTTACTCCCACTCAATGAGAGATGGAAACATGTTCAAGAGGGTTTTCTTGCTTATCTTCTCTTGTCCCAGTTCGCTGGCCTAGTGGTTGGGTCTCTTACCTCTTGAGGCGGGGGCGAGGGTTCAATCCCTGGCAGCAACATGTAAGGGACATGTAATCTGGAAAGATGTTGCATTGTGGCTGAGTGCCACCGTTTGTCTATCCTTGCGGTAGTGTTCACTGTCGTTTAACCCAGTCTTGTAAACCCTTGTTCTTGTGGGATAAGGGGGGTCCCATGGGTACTATGCCCTTCCTTGTACAGTTGCAATTTCAAAGTTAAAGTCCGGGGGAGTAGGCCTCGGCCGAACCTCCATTTTTTTTTTTTAAAAACAACATGATCCGCTCGAAGCCTCTTCACACAAGGCGGAGCCCCTCATATCCTTTGCAACACATCACGAAACATAGGAGTCGATATTGTTCCAACCCTTCCCCCTTCACCCTAAGGGGTTTCCTCTTGCCAACTCAGAATTCGAAAGTATTTCTAACATAAATTCAAACATTGTTTCATCGCCCTGTGTGAATGAATGTCGAAAGAATTTGGAAGAAGTAACATTGTTCCACCTGAAACAGCATTTGGAGCCCCATTGTGAAACGACCCTAATACTCGCTTCAACTATGGGCTTTGGAGCAAAGGGGCTTTGTGAGGTTGTTCTATGTGGAACAATGGAGTATGTCAAAGTTGTTCTGGCCATGCATTCACACAAGGTGACAAAACTCAACAAATATTGTCATTTAAACTTTGATGTGGCAATGAACAGAGCATTGGATCAGAGGAGAGGGATCAGAATAGAGAAAGGAAAGGAGTTCCATGACGTGGCATTAAAATATTGCAGGGACTTCACTATTTGTGAAAGCAAATCTATGTAATTCTAGAGATGGTGGTTATTAATTGCACAAAACCTATGTAATTCTAGAGATGGTGGTTATTAATTGCACATTAGTTGAAATTTTTCTAGGGAATTGCATAGTGTGAATTGATCCTAAAACACTTACGCTAGGAAGGTTGGTGCAAGTAGTTTTAGAGGAAACCTTTTTTTTTACACGTGGGAGGGACCATTTCAGTGGAAAAATGAGTCGAGGACCTTCAATAGGGGAACTTTTTCAAGAAAGAAGAAAGCGTCAAAGGAGAATAAGGAGAATAAGAAGAATTCAACTCGAACCCTGAGTTTGAAATTATTATGCTCTCATTCAATGTTTTGAGTCTCTGAAATCCATTAAGAGGAGTTATATTAAATTGATAACTCAAGAACAAGGACCTACACCTAGAGGTCATCTATGTTCAAGAAGTTGAAATTGACAAAGAGGACCTCACAAAGAGATTAAGTAAGATCTCATCTCATCACTTTCGGATCTCGACGATGCCCTGTGACGGCGATGATTTTGCTCTCGGAATTAATATAAAACTCTTATCGACCTTCAAGGACCCTTACACAAACCAAGACTAAATTTGGGTGGCTTCAAACTTTGGGGGTCCCCATTTTTTCCCTTGTCTCTCTATTGCCTCTAACTCGTAGCAAAATAGGATGGAGACATGAGCTTCTTTGGATTCCCTTTGGTTCCTTGTCGTTCTCTTTGGAAATTTCAACATGGTGAAAAACATTGAAGACTATTGGGAACATAAGGTAAGCCCAATGTTGGCCCTAAAAAGGGTCATTGGGATATTTTGAAACTTCATTTCATTTTGGTCGAGCTTAAAGATCATCTCTTTTTCTCTTCAACAATTCACAAAATGAGAATGAGCATTCGAAAGCACATCGTGATAGGTGCTACACGCCTCACAAGATTTTCTACGTTTTTTGCATGGCTAAAATATAAGCAGCATAGATATTGCACTCTCAAATCACTCCTTGGCTAGGTTGGAGCTTGAAAAAATTGTCGGCTCCCTTTTGAAAGGGATGAAGCCAAGTCAAAGCCAAGTCAAGATGGCTTTATGAATGAATTTTACAAGGCTTTCAAAGACACTATGGTGGGGCCAATCAATTTGGTATGGCAAGAAGGCATAATTTGACACCCCTCAAGGAAAGGATAATTAAGTTGATTCTTACGAAACGCATCAAGAGTTACATTAGTGTCCACGTCCTGTAGGACAGTTGGTTGAGCTTTGGCCTCTTGAGGCGGAGGTCCAGGGTTCAAGTCCCAGGCTGGACATGTTATGGCTTAGGCCAGTTAAACCCAGTTGTAACCATGTCTCATTCAATTGTAACCTTGTCTAACCCCTGCTTTGTGGGATACGGGGGGTCCCGCGGGTACTATGCCCATTCACTTGTACAGTTGCAATTTCAAAGTTAAAGTCCGGGGGAGTAGGCTTCGGCTGAACCTCCATTAAAAAAAAAAAAAGAGTTACATTAGTAACTGGTGGCCGAAAACCATTCTCCACATAAGGTACAAGGTTGTCAAAAAAGCTTTGGATAACCACATTATGGAGCACCTTCAATATTTTATCCACATCAACCATAAGAAAATGGCCTTGAAGTCTTTATTTCATCCTCCACCACAATCCATAAGAGACTAGAGTTGCAAAGAGATAAGGTCTCAGCAAACTGTTAGATTACTTGCATCCCCATGGGCTTTGATATCTCATTAGTCAACATTGGTATTGGATGCTAACAAATTGGATAATAAACATCAATAGTAGAAGGGAATGAAGCTCAATGTGGTAAATAAAGCTATGCTAATTAACACTTTACTTATCCCTTCCATGATCTAATTCCTTTCTCATTATATGCCTAATGATAAAGATCTTCTCAAGATGCAAAGAGTTTGTTGCAACTTCCTATGGGCAGGGGACTTTTGTGCTCGACCTACGGATTTAAATAAGCTTAGATCCTCAATGCTCTCACACATTACTAGTTGACAAGTTGGTGATCAAGTGGATGCTTAAGGCGTGGTTCAACAAAAAAAGAATCAAGATCCCAACTTATTTTCAAAAGTAGTCAAAATCTTGATTTACGGACTATTTCAAGATGGAAAAAACAAGAGCTTATCACTCTTTTTCTCTCATATTCTATGCTTCCAAAGGGTTTTGGAGCTTATCTTTTTTGTACGTAAAGCTTGGAATAGAATGAAACCATGTTTTCACCTTATTCAAGATTGGAAGTGCGAAGTAGGTAAAATGACTCTATCGTTGATATATTTCGGTAGTGATGTGTGTGAAAACAGTAGGACCATCGGGGCACTTTTTTTCTTTTTTAAGAGGTTTTTTCCTTTAGCTTGTATAGACGCCTATAACCCTAAGGGGTAAATTATATTTGTACATTCTCTTGGTAATACATTGAGTATTGTGTGTTGTGCTTCAAACTTCTTCTTCTTCCTTGTGTTGTTCATGTTACACTTATGTGTTCCTCGAGTAGCTTTGATGTGAACCTTTTCCCTATACATGGGCACTTTTTACTCTAGTGTTGGCTAGAGGTTTTTTCCCTATGTTACCACATAATCAGAGCAGGTTCAGCTTCTTCTCAAGTTTCGATTTTTCGCGTCTCGGCGCGCGCACACTTTAACAGTGCAAATCGACTTCGAAGCATAGAACTGTGAATTTCAACAGCCCGGAAACATTTCCACCAGATGCGCTGGGGTTTTACCCCCATTCTGAAGCCATTCGTGAAGTCAGAATCGCCATCAGAGTGACGGTTTGTGAGCTGAAATTTCAGCATTCATTTCAGTTTTCATCGAAGTGAAGATTTTGTCAGATTCTTGTTCCTTAGTGAAATGGCAGGCAGCAATGACTTGTTTGGCATGCTTCAAGCTGAAGATAAGCTTGATGGGACCAACTATCCGATGTGGTCTTACATGATGAAGCATGTTCTTGTTGCCAAACAACTTTGGAACATAGTGGCAGATGTAGATCGAAGACCCGCAGGTGCTTCTACTTCACAATCTACTGTCACAGATGGAGCTTCTTCTTCGAATACAGTGGCTTCCCCTTCTCCACCTACATAGGAGCAGCTTAGATGGGATGGAAAAGATGCTCAAGCTCATGCTTTGATTGCGCTTTCAGTGAAGCGTCATATAGTTCCACACATTCGGTCATGTTCTACATCGAGACAGGCATGGGACACTCTTGCTTCTTTGTATGCCGTGCGTAATGAAGCACGTGTTGCATACTTGAGGAAGCAACTTGAGGATCGCATGATGTACATATTGAAGATGTTTTACATAATGAACGCATGTCTATCAAGAGTGCACAATCTATGCCAAAGTGGCTTAAACAAACTTTGGAGGACAGTAAATTGAGTGCACCTTTACTTGGTAGAACAAGATCAAGCTCTCACCATGCATCAAGTAATTTTGTGGATTATTCTCTTATTGCTACAGCATGTAATGAAGAGCCACTTTCTTTTGAAGATGCATGTGATGATCCACAAATGGATGAGTGCTATGCAATCAGAAATGGATTCCATACATAGGAATGGTACTTGGGAGTTATGTGAATTGCCAAAAGGAAAGAATGCCATTGGTACTAAATGGGTTTACAAGATTAAGAGAAAATCTGATGGTAGCATTGATCGCTACAAAGCTAGATTGGTTGCCAAAGGATATGCACAACAATATGGCATTGACTATGAGGAAACTTTTGCGCCTACTCCACGCATGACTACTATTCGTACCGTGGTTGCATTGGCTGCCCATCGAGGTTGGAAAGTGCATCAATTGGACATAAAAACAGCCTTCTTGAATGGAGATTTGCAAGAAGAGGTCTATGGGAAGCAACCTCTTGGATTTGCTATGAAAGAGAAAGATCATATGGTTTGTCGCTTGCATAAAGCCTTCTATGGTCTCAAGCAAGCTCCACGTGCATGGTATGACAAAATACATAAGCACTTGATTGCTCTTGGCTTCACATGTAGTCCGATTGAAAGCACACTCTATGTACGCAAAAATGGGGCTGATCTTATAGTGCTTGTTCTTTATGTCGATGACATACTCTTGACTAGGTCATGTGATGCAAAACTTGACATTCTTATGGCTGATTTGCAGCATACTTTTGATGTCACTTATCTTGGTCTTTTGAGATACTATCTTGGCATCCAATTTGTATTCGTTGAGGGGGGAATTGTTATGCATCAAGCAAAGTATGTTGAGAAACTACTTCAGCGTTTTGACTTTGAGGATTGTAAGCCAGTTTCCACACCAGTTGAGACAGGATTCAGGTTCTCGGTTGAGGATTCCAGTGATGCATTTGATACTTCTCTTTATCAGCAAGCTGTGGGATGTCTTATATATGCATGCAACACAAGGCCGGATATACAGTATGTAGTTTCCCAGTTGAGTCGATTCATGCATAGCCCTGGCACTAAGCATTGGCAAGCCGTGAAACGTGTGTTTAGATATCTTCGAGGCACTTTGAGCTTAGGTCTCTTTTATGGTAGAGATGTTCAGCCATGCTTGCATGCTTTTACAGATGGTGATTGGGCTGGTTGTTATGATACTCGTGTGTCCACTAGTGGTAATTGCTTTTTCCTTGGAGACTCATGCATATCTTGGTTGAGTAAGAAGCAACCTACAGTGGCGACATCGAGTTGTGAAGCTGAGTACAGGGCAATTTTCACAGCGACAGTGGAGTGTATATGGCTGAGACGCCTATTGATGGATCTTTGCATGGAGATTGATGCTTCCACGCATATTGTCACACATAATCAGAGTGCTTTGGCTGTTGCACGAAACCCAGTGTTTCATGCACGGACCAAACATATTGAGGTGCATTATCACTATGTGAGAGAGCGCCTTCATGCAAGAGATATTGATTTGGTATATGTGCCTACACAAGATAATGTGGCAGACATATTCACCAAAGCTCTTCCACGGGAAAAGTTTGAAGCTTTTTGCAAAGCTTTAGGCTTGTTACCTTGTGGGGGCTGATCTGTCACTCCCTGTATGTGTTCACATCATTCGCTCCAGGGGGGTTTGTTACACTTATGTGTTCCTCGAGTAGCTTTGATGTGAACCTTTTCCCTATACATGGGCACTTTTTACTCTAGTGCTGGCTAGAGGTTTTTTACCCATGTTACCACATACTTGATACTCTCATATGTGGTGGTACTTTGTACTTAGGGATATTATTCAGCTCTTACTTTAGTTCAGTTCATCGATCAATAGAGAGAGCTATTCCAGCCATCGTCTTCTCTGTGTGTCTTGCTGCGTTTGTGCTCCTTGTGTGTGCTTCTTGTGTGTCTCTCGCACTTCTACACACACCCAACAGTTCACGTGCTTCCGCAGACCTCAAACTCCAAAAATTGGTATCAAAGCAAGTTGCAACTCCATCTAGGGCATCATCAACACCCCTCCGGTCATAGTCTCAAAATTGCACGAAAATTGGTAAACATAATCAAGGCAATTAGAAGTTCAAAATTGCTTTGCTCTATGGTGTTGAAATCATGACTAAGCTCGTTTCGGCCTTCGAATGCACTATCATAGTGCATGTGCAGACAATTTTGTCCTTTTGTGCCAAACCTATGTATAGGTTTTGGTTCGCCAGTATAAGCTCTTCAAACTCTGCTACATGTTTAGCAGAACTCAACAAGGTAGTTTTGTTCAGCTTTTTGAGATATAGTTATTTTTTTTGTATCAGGGTATTTTAGTGTGTGGCCATGGCTGAAAGCAGTGATGTATTCCATATGTTGGTTGTTGAGGATAAGTTGGATGGTACCAATTACCCATTACGGGAATATATGATGCATAATATATTGGTTGCAAAAGGACTATGGAATACTGTGCAGGGTGTTGAAAAATCTCCTACTACATTTGCAAATACAGTTATTGAAGGTGATGCAGATGGCATTGAAGATGATGTCCTTCAGGTTCCTATTAGTGCTGCACCTACTACAGAGCAACTTCATTGGGATGGCATAAATGCTTAGGAACATGCATTGATAGCCTCGTCTGTCAAACATGCCATTTTTCCTCACATTCACTCCTCCAAAACAATAAAGGATGCTTGGGATACACTTACCACTTTATACCAGGCAAGGAATGAGGCTCGTGTTGCTTATCTTTGAAAATAGTTGGAGAGTGAGCACATGAACGAAGGAGATTCCATGGAAAACTTTTTTATGAAGATCAAAGATTTGAAGGAGAATTTGATTAATGTTGATGAATGATTGGCAATCCAAATGCCTTAACATTTGAGGAGATAGTCTCTGTTCTTTTGCAAGAAGACTAGTCTAGGAAAAACAAAACCATTATGCATGTTGCATATTAAACTTTCTTGGCTAGTCAAAAGGGTAAAGATAAATAGAGCTCATTTACTAGTAAGAAAAAATCTGCTAATTCTACACATTCAAAGAAGGAGGACAAAGACTAGAAGAAAACATAAAAGCAGAAATTGTTTTGCAAATAATGTAAAGGAAATGATCATGTTATAAAGGGTTGTCCAAAACTGACTGCAAAAGAGGCAAAGAAAGAAGAGGTTGGAATGGTTGTTGCAGAGGCCTCTACACCCAAATTAAAGTTTGCAAATCTTGTGTAGAATGAAGAACGGGCATTTATTACTATTTGTAGTTATGACCCATCTTCTCATGAACAGTGTTTTCTGCAATAGAATCAGATGTTCGGTACTTTGATAGTGGGGCAACCAAACATGTTACCTCGCATCATACTTTCTTCACTTCACTTGAGCCTGCTATAGGGAATACTGTCACATGCACCAAAAACTCCTCTTTGTTACCGTTAGTGTCCATGT
Organism: Ceratopteris richardii; assembly: GCA_020310875.1. NCBI lineage: Eukaryota > Viridiplantae > Streptophyta > Polypodiopsida > Polypodiales > Pteridaceae > Ceratopteris > Ceratopteris richardii. Next base: position 89,967,875 of record CM035429.1, read on the forward strand.
GAAAGGCCAAATGGCCAGCAAACACTTCTTTGTATATGTTCTTTAATAAAACATATAGTGGCCTAGTTAGTCACAGACTGTAAGTTTGACTGCATTTATAACACCAAAGAAGTCTATGTTCGTGCTCTCTGTGTACTGTGTTTTTCTGTGTATTCTACAACCTTTGTGCGGAATGTCGTGTGCGACCCTAGGATCTCGTTTTTCTACTCTGAGGATATCACTGTGAAGCTCTGTAGAAGGAGAGCACACTGTGGTGCATCACCATTGAAATACTTCACTGGTATCAGAGCATCTCGACGCAAAATATTTGTTCCTTTTGTGCTAGCAAAGCGAGCACCCACATGCTTTCTCCAAGGCTTATGACTAAGGTGGTGACCAACACATAGGCCTTTGGATACTTTGTCATCTGAGTCATCGAAGTCACCATTGGCACTGTTGGATACGCATGAGGGAGGACCTCAACGATCAAGGAAGATAGAGGTTCCCGGTACTTCCTGAGAGGTCACACATCCCAATATTGTTCCCCCGGAGCTCACTTAATTGTGGCAATCTCTTGCCACTAGGCTACACTCTTTTGGTGTCTAAAGAAGGGGAAAGAATAAGATTAAGATTATCTTGAACATGTTTCGGTCCCTCAAAGCTTCATTCTTTGCTTTCAAACCCTATTTTTGAAGCATTTTTGGGGTGTCTTTTGGAGCCAATTTGGAGTACTTTCGCACATAGTTGTCTTCACATAGGTCCAAAAACATCAAGAAGAGTGTTCTTTCTACTTCTCCAACAATAAATATCAACCTTTTGGGGCTGTGTTTTCAGCCACACTCGTAAAACTACAGGTTTTTCAAAAGGTTTTCAGTTTTGGTGGGAGCAACCACTGCTAATTTATGCAGGCTTTTGAGCTTAAAACATCAAAGTTGACAGACACTTGCATATGTTGTTGGCTAGTTTTTCAGCTGTGCATTCAGCCTTGTAGTGACTAACAAGTTTTCAAGGCTTGTTGAAGAAGTCCCTTGAAAGAAGGCTCAACACAAATCCTTAAATACAAGGTCTTTCTACTCTTGAGCCCTACAAGCATGAAGAGCGGACGGCATCCTTTTTGGCTACAAAGATTTTTGAGAAGTGGGTATGAGTTCAACCTACAACGGCCTTTCCTCCTCTATTGGGAATTTATCCCATATGCATGATAGATCCCACATTGTAAGCCTATAAAAGTTGGATGAGAGAGTATCACTTCCATCCTCATGAGGAAAAGAAACTCCTCACGACTGTTGGCTGTTGTGCTCATCCATTGCACACTTAGAAGTGTGTGTGATCGTGCTAAAAGGGGCTCTTTTGGCCACTCATGGTCTCTTCTGACTGCTCGTCGGGTGGCTAGGGGGCTTCCTATACTTCTCTTTTGCTCACCAAGAATCTCTAAAGTCTTGGCAACGAGCTCACTCATCCTCATAGGTGTTTGTAGAGTGCATCTTAATCCCACATATGAGATGAAATCGAGTGTCCGAGCTCTATAAGAAGAGTGAGGAAAGAAGTTCATCACCATCAAGTGGAAGGGAGAGGAAGCAAGAGCATGGGCACCATCTCTAGATTTTTAGACTTCCATGAGTGTGCGTCCGGTGTTGCATATCAGTGAGGGCTTCTATGGGAGCCATGGCCCTTCCATTAAGGGGAGGGTCATATGGCTAAAGTCTTTTGCTCCTCCAAGAGAGTCAAAGGGAACTTCAATTGGACAAATACTCACCCAATCAAGGAAGGCATCCTATCACTAACTAGAAAGAAGATAGAGACTAGCTCTAGTCCAAGGGTGTAACTAAACCACAAGGGGACATATGTACCTTTCATCACATGGGTCCTTAAGGTGATCACATGGTTTCCAAGCTTAGAAAATCACATGCCTTCTAAAAGAAGACCCTCCAAGCTCTCACGTACAAGTCAAGTGGCTACGAGAGCTTCCAATTAAGCGTAAGGTACTCAACCTTAGAGAAATCAACTCTACGATTCAAGAACCCTTCAAATAGGGGTAAATGAATAATAAATCCCAATGGTTTCACACTTAGAAACCCAAGGGTTCTACCCCTTAGACCCATGTACTTATACAACGGAAACCTTAATGTTGCAAAGCTATGATCCTAACGCTACAAAAAACTGACAAGTCGATGACAAAAAAAAGCTTGAAATTGATAGCGACATGCAAAAATAGCTGCCTTAATCACTCCTTTCTGTACAGAATATAGGCGGAGGAGAGTGGTGACCTACAATAAAATCCATGGAGATTAATCCTCGTTGGAAGTGAGGTGGGCCTTAATAACAAAAATCAAATGTTTAGAGGACCTTTCAACAAATGAACCTTAGCATACACACCTTAAGACTTAAAAAGAGATGAGTGAGAGATAGAGAGAGAATAGACAAGTTTACAAAGTGTAACGCTAAGCTTGAATGCTTACCTACACTATCTTATATTGAATGTCAATTTACAATGTGTGTATATGGTTACAAACTGAAATGTGCTTAATGTAGATATAAAATCTGAATCTAGGCATAATTTTGGGAACTAGATACAAGAGTTTGTGTGGAAAACGCATAAGAGGTATGAAGAAAGTCTCTGTGTGTGAGAGAATGAAGTGAATATGAACAATTTAGAACTTTTTTACAGCAAACCCTAATTCTAAAATTAGGGTTTTAGAAAACCTAATTCAAAAGCTAATGAACTATCAAGATAGAAACTGAAATTAGTCTTGCTACTCACAATACTCAGCAAGATGTTGATGGTTGTCTCCCAAAATCTCCTCCAGTGATGCACCAAAGATAGAGCATAGCTCCTCCAAGTGTAGAGCAAGCTCCTAGTCCTTGCCTTGATGCTTGAACAATCCTTGAATTGATGTCCAACGATGATCACAATGACACCCAACGGTCTTTTTTTATAGTTTTAGCTGCCCCCACGACATGCTTTCTTAGAAAAGCAAAAACCTGGCGACCAAACTTGCGAAAATCTCTAAAAAATACTTGCATAAGTTTGATTTTGGGGCACATTATGGCTATGATCTTCATTTTTTACCATCAGATAGGCTAAAGAATGTGCTTTCCTTAATCCACATGTTTAGAGGATCATAAATATGCAAAAACCCTTTAGCAACAGAAATTAAGGTTAGGGCTTTCTTGCATTTTTGAACCTCTCATGACTGAATGTTATAGCAAATGAAAGCTCTCTTCAAGTAGTATCTAATGGGCTAATAAAAATTTTTACCTTTCTGTGAACCAAATTTGGCTAAGTACCAAAAACTAAGGTTGTTGGAAATCAGGGTTTTGTGCTATTCTGACATTGTTTCCAACAATCCCCCTTTCAATGTCATAATGGTTCAAGGTTCAATAATTTGCAAAACTTCTAATGTCTGTCTTCGGATAATGCTTCAGTAAAAATATATATATCATTCTCACTTATAAGTTGTAGGTATGTAGACTAGCTCAATGTGCTTCTTAGATACATGTTCTGGAATGTAGCGGTAATGTACCTCAATGTGCTTTGTCCTAGCATGATGAATAGGATTCTTGGCAATAGCAATAGTACTTTGACTGTCTGAAAATATTTGCATAGGTAGATAAACTTAAACATCAAGATAACTCAATTTTTTTTGCAACCAAATAGCTTCAAGTGTAGTTGTAAAGGAACTCCTATACGCTGCTTCACTAGATGTAGCAATTGTAGGTTGTATGAGATAAGACAATCTCCAAGAAAGAAACAATAGCCACTTGTGCTTCTTCTTGATCACCTGCCGAATTAGAATCTAAAAATACCATAGCATAACTGGAAGTTCCCTTCAAATATCTGCAAATTCTCTTAATTTCTACCATAGCATAACTGGAAGTTCCCTTCAAATATCTGCAAATTCTCTTAACTGGAAGTTCCCTTCAAATATCTGCAAATTCTATACTTTCTAATGAATTTTGCGCGGACTGTGCATAAACCTGGATACTTGAGAAATTGCAAATTGAATGTCAAGTCGTGTATTACATAAATAGATCAAGAAACCAACTCCTTGACTATATATAGTAGTATCAAAAGGTTCTCAATGACACATTAACATCCATAGGTGTTTGCATAGGCTTGGACTCTATCATCTCAAACCTTTCCAATATTTTCTCGATATATTTTTGTTGTGTTATATAGATACACTTATTCCTGTATTTAAACTCAATTCGAACCTTTCCAATATTTTCTCAATGTATTTTTGTTGTGTTATATAGATACAATTATTCCTGTATTTAAATTGAATCCCAAGATAATAATGCGAAATACCTAAATCATTCACATGAAATGTATGCTTAAGTTGTACTTTAAAATACTAAAGGTTTGAATCCTTGGGACCTGTCATGATCATATCATCAACAGATATGATAATAATAATCAAGACATATTTTTCTTCTTTAACATAAAGAGTAGGAAAAGCTTCTAAATTTTCAAAACCAATAGATAAAAGATAAAGATGTATCTTCTCATACCATGCTCTTGGTACTTGCTTTAAACCATACACTTCTTTAATAAGTGTTGGAGTTAGACGTCTGCGGAAGCACGCGAACAGCACAAGGAAGAAGAAGAAGCTTGGAGCACAACACACAAGACTGAATGTATTACTAGAGAATGTACAAAGATAAGTAGCCCATTAGGGCAATAGGCGTATATACAAGCCGGGGGAAAAAAACCTCCTAAAGAGGGAAAAAAGTGCCCCGGTGGTCCTAGAGTGTTCACACACATCACTACCTAAATATATCAACAAATCCCCCCTGGGAGTGATGCGGTGAACAAGGAGGTGGCACTCATGTATAAGGAAGTGCCGAGCTATGTGGAAATCACTCCACAAAAGGAAGTAAGCCCAAAGCTTTGCGGAAAGCTTCAAACTTCTCCCTAGGCAGAGCCTTCGTGAAAAGGTCTGCAATGTTCTCCTGTGTGGGCACATATGCCAAGCTGATCTCCCCAGCAGAGAACCTCTCCCTGACATAGTGATAATGCACCTCAATGTGCTTAGTGCGAGCATGGAACACAGGGTTCCTCGCAACTGCCAATGCGCTCTGACTGTCAGTGAAGATGGTGGTGGCAGAAGACTGGCCAACACCCAAATCAGCCATAAGGCGTCTGAGCCACACACACTCATCAGTCGCTGTGAAAGCTGCCCTATACTCAGCCTCACAACTGGAAGTGGCCAGGCTGCTTCTTGCTCAACCAAGATATACATGAGCTACCAAGCATGAAGCAAAAACCACTGGTGGACACACGAGTGTCATAGCAACCAGCCCAATCTGAGTCAGAAAAAGCATGCAAATCTGGCGGTAGTGATCCCCCCTTGGGATAAAACAACCCAAGTAGCCGAGTACCACTCAAGTAGCGAAAGATGCGCTTAACCGCTTTCCAATGCGTGACTCCTAGGCAATGCATAAACCTGCTCATCTGTGAGACAGCAAACTGAATATCTGGCCGAGTAATGCATAAGTAAATCAAGCATCCAACAGCCTGCTGATAGAGAACAGCATCAAATGCATCTCGAGCATCATGAAGACTCAATCGTAAACCTGTCTCCATAGGAGTGGCAATAGGCTTACAGTCTTCAAGGCCAAAACGCTGCAATAATGTGTCAATATATTTCGTTTGACACAAAGCCATTCCACCATCAACTTGCATAAACTGAATGCCCAAATAGTGATGCAAATGCCCCAAATCAGACATCTCAAATGAGGCATGCAAATCAGCCTTGAAATCAGCAATATGCTTCTCAAGAGGACCAGTGAGCAGCATGTCGTCTACATAGACAACAATGATCAAAAGCACATCATTAGCACGCTTAACATATAAGGTGATTTCAGTTGGACTGTTCTCAAAACCATGTGCAATCAGATAGGCATGTATTTTCTCATACCAAGCACGTGGTGCTTGCTTTAAACCATATAACGCCTTCTTTAACCTGCACACCTGGTTTTCATGCCCTTTCTGCACAAAGCCACGGGGCTGAAAAACATACACTTCTTCATGCAAGTCACCATTCAAAAATGCTGTTTTAATGTCCAACTGATGTACATTCCAACCATGATGGGCTGCAAGTGCACAAATGCTCCGAACAGTAGTCATACGGCATGTAGGTGCAAAGGTCTCATCAAAATCAATGCCTCTTTCCTGCGCATAACCCTTTGCAACAAGCCTAGCCTTATACCTATCAATTGTACCATCAGGTTTACGCTTCAGCTTGTATACCCACTTAGTGCCAATGGCCTTCTTGCCAGGAGGCAAGTCACATAAAGACCATGTACCATTCTTCATTATAGCATCATATTCAGATTGCATAGCAGCCATCCAATTTTCTGAATTTTGTGCTTCATCAAAAGAAACAGGCTCATTCTCATCACAGAGACTAGATGCAGCCATAGCATAGCAATCTGATGCAAAGGAGGTACTATGAGAGCCTGAACGAGTACGATATGACAAAGGTGCATCTAATTTGCTGTCACGCAAAGTCTGCACCAGCCATTTTGGCATAGTTTTTGCCTGTTCAATATCAGCTCTCTCATCAACAAGTGCATCATGTAAATCTGCATCAGAAATGGAATGATCTGCATCATCATATGAAACCTGCAAAGGCTGAGAAGTTGCCTCATTAGGACCAGCGCTAGCCTGTCCACCTGTAAAAAGAGGCATCAAAGTATCATACATGTCTTTGGAGCTAACAGATGTCTCCTTAGTACATGAAAGCAATGGCTGAATAGCATCTTCCACAAAGACAACATCACGGCTAACCAGAATGCGTTTAGTCTGTGGATGATACAGACGATAGCCTTTACTTTCAGAACTGTACCCAACAAAAATACATTTTACTGCCTTATCATCCAATTTTCTGCGATGTTGTTCAGGCACTAATGCATATGCCAAACAACCAAAAACACGCAGATGAGCAACAGATGGCTTGCGGTCATGCCAAGCCTCATATGGAGTGATAGACTGCAACGCTTTCGTGGGACACCTGTTCAGTACATATGCTGCACACATGACAGCCTCAAGCCAGAAACTATGTGGTAAAGCCTGACTTTTGACCATGCACCTCGCCATCTCCATGAGTGACCTGTTCTTTCGTTCAGCAACTCCATTTTGTTGAGGTGTATACGGCACTGTACACTGGTGTTTTATCCCACGTTCAGCCAGAAATGCATTAAAATTTGAAGACATATATTCCCCCCCTCGATCAGAATGGAGGGTGCCCATTTTACATGCTGACAGATTTTCAGCCAAAACCAAAAACTGTTTGAAGCACATGAACACTTCGGACTTTGATTTGAGTGGATATACCCATGCATGCCTGGAAAAATCATCAATGAAAGTCACGAAGTAAAGGTAATTTCCAAAAGAGGGTGTCTGCATAGGACCACAGACATCACTATGTACAAGCTGCAATTTCTGCATAGCCCGAACTGAACCATCTTTTGGAAAGGAAGAACGCTGCATTTTGCCCAAAATACAGCCTTCACAAACATGTTTTCCAAGTGCCTCAAGTTTGGGCAAAGAGGACACCATTTCAGATTTCTGCAGGCGTAACAAACTAGCAAAATTCATATGACCAAAGCGTGCATGCCAAAGCTTTGCATCTGACATAGCCTGAGAATCATGAGCTGCACATGCCAAATCATTCACAGATTTTTCATAGTCTATGAGCTTATACAACCCACGACATAAAATGCCAGAAGCAATAATCACATCGCCATTTGAGAGATCATGGACTGTACACCTGTCATCAACGAATTTCACAACCAAGCCAATCTTGGCTAATGCAGAAACTGATAACAGGTTCTTTTTGATCCCTGGCACAAATAAAGCATCTGACAAAGTGAAAGAACTACCATCAGCAGTAGTCAGAATGATCTTACCAACTCCCATAACAGGATAAGAGGAGTTATTGGTGCATGTGACAGTATTCCCTGTAGGGGCAGGCTCGAGTGAAGAGAAGAAACTACGCTGCGAGGTAATATGTTTGGTCGCCCCACTGTCAAAGTACCAAACATCTGAGTCTACTGCAGACATGCACTGATCATGAGAAGATGGGTCAAAACTGTAGACAGTAGTAAACGCCCATTCTTCTTCCTGCACAAGATTTGCAGACTCTGTTTTTGGTGTAGAGGCCTCTGCAACAACCATTCCAGCCTCTTTCTTCTTTGCCTCTTTAGCAGCCAGTTTTGGACAGTTCTTTATAATATGATCATTTCCTTTACAGTACTTGCAGAACAATTTCTGCTTTTCTGATTTCTTCTCATCTTTATCCTGGTTCTTCGATTGTGCAGCATTTGCAGATTTCTGCTTACTAGTAGAAGAGCTCCATTTTCCTTTGCCCTTCTGACTAGCCAGGAAAGCTTGATCTGCAACACGCATAATGGACCTGTTCTGCCTGGACTGATCTTCCTGCAACAGAACAGAGACTAATTCCTCAAATGACAAGGCATTCGGATTGCCTTTCATCATCAATCGAAGAGTAGAGGCAAAACTCTGATATGAATCAGGAAGGCCATTCAGAACGGTCTGCACAAGTGAGCTATCTGGTATAACCTCATCAGCAGAAATCAATTGTTCCTTCAGGTCTTTGATCTTTGTAAGAAAACTATCCATCGAATCACCTTCATTGATGTGCTCACTCTCCAACTGTTTTCGGAGGTAAGCAACACGAGCCTCATTCCTAGCCTGGTACAAAGTGGTAAGTGTATCCCAAGCATCCTTTGCTGTTCTACAAGAGCGAATGTGAGGAATAATGGCACGTTTGACAGACAAAGCTATCAATGCATGTGCCTGGGCATCTCTGCCATCCCAACGAATCTGCTCTGCAGTAGGTGCAACAGAAACAGCAGCACGAATAGGAATCTGCGGAATATCATCTTCGACACCATCTTCATCAGCTCCAACACCTGTATTTTCAGTACCTGTCGTTACAGGTGTAACAGGACGTCTTTCAACACCCTGCACAATGTTCCACAATCCTTTTGCAACCAGTACATGTCGCATCATATAAGCCCATAATGGGTAGTTGGTACCATCCAACTTATCCTCAACAGCCAACATACGGAATACATCACTGCTTTCAGCCATGGCCAGTGACTAAAATACCTTGATGCAGAAAATTGACTGTATCTCAAAAAGTTGAACAGAACTGCCCAGACGAGTTCTGCTAGACCTGTAGCAGACTTCGAGACGCTTAAACTGGCGAACAGAAACTAGTATATACCTTTGGCACAAAAGGACGAGATAGCCTGCACAAGCACTGCGATAGTGCGTTCGGAGGCCGAAACGAGCTCAGATCGCGATTTCGGCACCACACAGCAAAGCTGTTTTGATCTCGGAAACACCCTGAGTATGCTCACCAAATTTTGTGCGAATCTGAGACTGCAAACGGAGGAGTGTCGATGGCGCCCTAGAAGAAGCAACGACCTGCTTTGATACCAATTGTTGGAGTTAGACGTCTGCGGAAGCACGCGAACAGCACAAGGAAGAAGAAGAAGCTTGGAGCACAACACACAAGACTGAATGTATTACTAGAGAATGTACAAAGATAAGTAGCCCATTAGGGCAATAGGCGTATGTAGCTCAGTGATGAGTAGCACCTCCTTTAATGTCAATCCGGGAAGACATGAGGATGGTATGAAGACCACGAGCAAGTGGAAGCACAAGTGCGTGAGTGAGAAGCACACAAGCATGCACACACATACACACACACGCGCACACACCGTAAGAACAAAGAGAGTAAGACAATGGAATCACTTCTATTGCCAGAAAGTTCTCATACAAGCTCAAACTACAAGAAGCTAACCTCTGAAATGAGCTCTCTAGCTCTATTTATAGTTCTTGACTAGCTTTGGCCCTGTTCAGACCTAGTGTCCGGCCTAGTTAAAAATTAGGTTCCGGGGCTTATTTGAGGGCCCAAACGAGATCTAAAAATTATGAAAATTGACAGGCAACTACATCTAAGGCTCCCCAAGCTCGAGGACTCCTCGGCTTGTACAAAATGGAGCTACAAAAAGGTGAAATGATATTTACAAGGGTTCGTAGTGATGAGAATCACTTTAGAATGATGTGGGGGTTTTGAAAAAAAATAAGTTGCCTCAGTGCTAGATCTTCATGTGTGTCCATACTTGCTTCTTCCCGCATCCTGTCAACACTCTCCCCCCCCTAGGGTCTGTCGCCTCTGACAGACCTCTTTTCCGCCGTTTGATCAATGTATTGTTGCAGGAGGTCGGTTGCCAATTCTTGTTCTTTGATTTTTAAACCTCTGATTAGATCTCGTTGCAAAGCCTCCCAATCCACTGTACCAGGCATGTCAGGTTGTGGCATCGTGTAAAGCTCAGAATGCATCGTTTGTTCGCATGCAAAGAGATGGAGTAGATGCGTAGGCCGTGGCGCAAATACCTCTGAATGTGCTTCCCAAAACCCCGTGGTGAACATATCGTCAAATGTTTGCTTGTAGCAGGCAGGGAGATATCTTATGCGTGCATGCCATGCGTAAGCCACTCGTATGCTCGGGGTTGTGCTCATATCATATAGCAGGTCGTAATTACCATTAATAAACCCGGGAATAGGAGGTTGAATACGGCATACATTGCGAAAAGTTTTGAGTACGACCTGCATCATGTCGAAGATCTTGAGCATCATCTGGGCAGCGACATCTGGCATAGGGTGGAGGCGTGGTATCCAATGTCTGATGGTTGCAATCATGTATGACACTGTAGGAGTACCGGTTGGGGGGGCGATAGCGGGGTAATTGAGCCATTCTTTACAGTTTGCGTTATTCTGAACCTTGATGGCAAAAGCTTTCCATGATCGGCGTCTTTGCACTGGCCCAAAACACGGATTGTACCTCAAATGCATGGGGGCATGATCCCATGTTCGAAGCATTTCTGGGTAAGTTTCGAGTAACTTTTGCCTCCACGTTGGTTGGAATATGACCCCTTTTCGTGCCGCTTCTGGTATGTCTTCTGGTTCGAACTGTGTGGCAAATGTGGGGCACTTGTTGGTGACCCGTTTGATTTCTGCATTGTAGTCAGCTAACAGTACAAAATAGGGCTTGTATTGCAGTTCTGAACTAGTGATAAGGCGTCTAGGGGCGATGTGCCTGAAGTATTCTGAGTGAAGGATGGTGTCCTCAATGGCCTTCATTGCCAGCATCTGAGTGGATATCCGCTCCTGATGAGTTTGCCCCATCTCCTCTACTTGTTTCATCCATGCTGATGGGGGTTCCTCATAGGTATCTTGACCTTCTTCTGTTACGCGTCCTCCTGGGAATGGTTGAGGCTCGTAGGCGTCGACTAATGCTTCCTCCACTGGGATGGTAACTGCTTCTTCTTCTGACGGTTGCTCTGGTGGGGAAGGGGGTCGTTCGTACTGCATCAACTTCAGTTTTAATTCTGCAATCTGCTGCCGTAACTCCAGCACGTCGTTGGGCGTTGAAGGTTCAGGTTCGGTTGAAGTAGCAGCGTCTGTCATTTCTTTATGCTCCTGTCGGTGTGGTGTAGACTCTTGGGGTCTCTGCAAGTCCTTTAGCTGGTCGGCAAGCTGATCATGTGCTTCTAACAGATTGGCATACGTTTCCAATATTTGTTGTATGCTCTCTGATGGGACCGCTTGAAATTTGACCGGGTCTATGGGTGCTCCCGGGGTGTTCTCCATGGCCGCCTCGAGATTCTCTTGGTTTTGTTGTTGAAGCCGTCTGTTCTCTTCTTGAGCTGCCGCTAGATGTCGTCGTAGCAAAGCCATATTTCGTTGAAGCCGTGCATTGCGGCCCATTTGATCGCGCAGCTGTTCCTCCATGGCTTTGCTCTCTTCCATATGTCTCGCCTTGAGTTGCGCATTTGCCTGTTCGAGGGCAGAGATCTTGCGTTGTGACTCCGTATGAATGAACTCCAAAGCAGTGACACGCTCTTGGAGTGTTGCTGAGAGGGTGCAAAGCCCTTTGTTATTTTCTTCCAATAATGTATATTCTTGCTTGAGCTGAGTGGCAGCTTCAAGCATCGTGTCGAGTGCAAGACTAAATGAGGTGGAAGATGCAGGGGGTTGGGAAGTGGGAATGGGGAAAGTGGATGTTGTGCCTACTGTGTGTGGAAGTGGTGATGTGAGTGTAATAACCTGTGATGGTGTTGTGAGAACAGTGGTGGTGGGTGATCCAGCGGATGGTGAGATGTCCATGGGATCGGACATGAGTGAGTGTGATTCGTGAAATGTGAACACCGGGATGGTGGGTGGTGTGATAGTGGTGGCTGTGAATGTGGGGAAGTGACTTTGGGGAAGGGACTTTTTCTTATGTTCCTCAACCTGTCGAAGAATGTTTACAAATTGGGTCCACAAGGAGGGTTGGCTGAATAGTGTGGTGCCCGAGGCAGTTACAAGAGATGGAGTAGGTATAGTTTGGGAGGGAGGAAATGGAAGGGTGGAGGGTAAGGGAAGGGAAAGAGTCTGACTAGTGACAGATGGTTGTCCAAAGGCATGGAGGAAGGAAGGGTGACCTAGTTGGGGTTCAAAAATCTGAGTGACAGAAATGGATGAGGGTGAAGGAAGGAGAGTAGAAACGGGGGTGTGTACAATGGTCTCACTATAGGAGGAGAATGGTTGTGTAGAAAAATAAGTGGAGAGAGGCTCTGAGGGTGGGATAGGGGATGATGGGGGGGATGGTGCATGCGTAATTTCCTCCGGTTCATTATTGGGCCTAGGGCTAATCCTGTGAACATCTTCTGATGTGGACGTAGCTAGCGCGGTAGATACTTCCATCTGAATCATCTTTCCTTGTCGCGGCCGCGTATCAATTCTTCTTTGATCATAAGCAGGGTTCTCTTGACAGACCAAGGTTCTCAATGCTTCACTGATGCCACAGGTGTCCGCCAAAAGATTTAGCGATTCTACAAATTGGGGGTCGATATGCTCTGACTGTAACATCTGGTTTACTAGGGCCCTATTTGCTTCTTCTGACATTTTATGGCGGCTTTGTACCTGCTTGATTGTCTGGTATAATCGTTTGAGCTGTGCCGTATATGCAGGGGCTTCGTCTTCACTCTCTTCTGGGTTATTCCTTGGTGCCTGCTCTTGAGCTTGTGTGTTTGGACTTGGAGGAGGTTGTGTCACTCCTAGCTCCTGTACGCTGCTTGTCTCACCTCGTGCATGTTCTCTTTGGGTTGATGTCCCCGGATCGATATTGTCAGGGCAACCTTCACTGTCTGATAGATGAGCCGTCTGCAGAAATGTTTCAAAATCAAAATTTGGGTCTTCGGTGAAAGTGGCCATCGCTGCGAATTCTGCCTCGGTAGGTAGCGGAGGGGCAGAGGGAGTGGGCTGTACCACCTCTCTTGGTTGAGACTCCTGGAGATGGATTATGATTGGTGCCACCGGGGCTTCCGCTCTAGTGGAGACTTCGGTAGTGGTTGCTGGAGGGATCAAGACTTGTGAAAGGGATCCACGCATTCTTTTTGCAGGCTGACTCCCTGACTTTCGCCCCTTAAACAACTCCAGATGTGCATACTTTAGGGCTCGCGCAACTGGTACATCGTACGCCAGACATCTGTAGATGATTCTAGTCAACGCACAGCAACCATGTAGAGTGGGTTTCCTCACCCCCCGCTTGCCTGCCTCATATACCTGATCTAAGATCCATACTGGCATCTTAATGGGCAAGCTGCCGGTCTCTGCTAAATACAGTCCGTACCATATCTTCTTGTGAGGCTGAGTGAAACGGTCTTGAGCTGGAAATGCGAAGTGCTGGAGGCACATCCGCAGGGGTATGGCGATGTTGGGGGTGAGGGCGCACATGTCTTTGAGCTTCTTGACTCTATTGCTTTTCATTGATTCTGGTATCAGGGGGTCGCGATCTGAAGGCACATGAGTGCCATACATTTGAAGGGCTTCCCTGATTAATGTTACATTTAGTTCAAACTTCCTCATCTCCTCCAGATTAGATAAGGAGGGCACCCAGAATGTGCCTGAGTGATCTTTATCCCCGATAGGTTTCATCGTGGCAATCAAGTAGTAACACCTGAGGAAGTCAGGTTTTGGTAGAGCTGCACTGAAGTAAGTTTGCAGTCCTGCCTTTCGCCAGATCTCTTGAAGGGGAGCTGCATTTTGTAAGGCCTCAAATTCTCTTGAAAAGAATTGGAAGGTCCACCAAACCCCTCCACACTCCATCTTGGACTCCCATATGTGGTCCGCGTCTCCCAAATCCCCTGGCATTTCATTGAACCAATGGGAGTGCCCTTTTACTCTTTCAGTTAGCCCACTGGGTGGATCTGGAATAGGGATCCTTCCCACATTCAAGAATTCTTCAGGCCTAGCCGTGGGTGGAGCTTCCACTGGCATGGCATCCCAGTTGATAGGGGCACCAGATCCTGCCTGAGAGCTTGTGCCTGCCGCGGTTGCCATGAGAGTAGGTCGCTTATCTGCTGGAAGACGAAAGGCACATTAGTGTTGCATAGGAAACAAGATGTAATGATGTTCCCTTCACAATACTAACATGACAATCCCGGAGGTCAGTGGTTAGTGGTGAGGTGTTTATGATATGTGTGAGTGGTGATTAATGGTCAGTGTCATCCTAGATGCATACTTTGGTTATGCAATGGACTCGAGATGCTTTTGTGTTAGTGTGGACGGATTTACAGAATAAGGTCAGGGGGTTTAGTACACAGTTTAACTCTCCACACTTTGATACAGGAGTCGTAGCTCTTAGAGCTAAGGACAGGTGAAGATTTTAGTCTGAGTGTGTGATGTGGTTGGGACCTTGTGGGTACCCATTTCCAGACATTCCTGGGGTTGATGGGAGTGTGGACAGTGAGAGGTGTAGGTATCTTGTCACTTCCTGAGTTGTTGGCCAAGAGTGCTTGTGAGAGCTGCTTCATCCTTGTGCCTGTAGTTGAAGTAATTTGGGCTTGTAAGCTAGCCTTGGGCACCCATATCTGTCTAGCATTAGGGATGGCCTTCATTGACTGCTTAGGAACCCAAATAGAGATGGTGTGCCTAGGGGTTATATTAGGGGGCTTCTTAGCTTTGTTCCTTGATTGTGAGGCTCGTTTCTTGTCTCCTTGAGAATCTGCGATTGGAGCTGTGGGTCTCCCATCCTTGCGTATCCAGATCTGCTTCACGCCACGAGATGCTCCATGTTGCGCGGGTTGGCGCTCCTTCCTCTTGATCAGCGGTCTCCTTCGTATAGAGTGATGTTCGGTCCGTTCGTTTAGAATCTTCTTTGGATCAATTAGGAACTCCTTCTTGGCTCCTGAGCCTTCCGTAAGATTGACATTTCTCTGCACCATAGAAGTTTGGACAAGCACAACGTGGTTATCTTCGTGTGGATTCCTGGAGGGACCAGGAGTTGTTGCCTGTTCTATTGGTTTGAGTGCTTGATTTTCTAATTCAATCGTGAGACGACTCTGGCCTACCCAAGCCTGAAGAAGTCCACTTCTTAGGTTCAGGTTGACTGCGTAATCATAGATCCAGTCTTGGCCCAAGACAAGAGGTTCGGTCAGATCCTCGTCTTCACACACTAGCACTTTTACTGGCATGAGGACCTCTTGTATGTAGAGGGGAAGATCCACTTCTCCCATACAAGGGGTTTCAACACCTCCTAATCCTATCAGATATGCTTCTATGGGTTTTACCTCCAACTGCAGCTGCTGGCAGTAAGAAAGCCGAACTGCACTTGTGGCTGCTCCTGAATCAATTAAAGCCCTCACGCTTGTTGTGCTGTCCTTTTGTCCTATTTCTAGGGTCAGAAAAGGTCGTCGGTCTACTATCTTATGGGTGCGTCCACCTGAAGCCTCACACATGGCCATGTGATAGTCTGGAGACTCTTCAGTGTCAGTCATAGGCTGGTCCCTTCCTTGTCTTCTCAACTTCATTCGTTTGATACGTTCTAAGGCCTCTGCCTGTGCTTCCTCTCGAATTCGTTTTTCCTCCTCTTTACGTTGCTTAGCAATATTGAGTCGGCTTAGCATCTCCTCCGTGAGGGGTTCCTGATACAGCTTGACTCTGCATCCGCTAATATAGTTTGGGAGGACATCCCCCTCTAAAGTGGCTAGTTGTACTGCTCCACTCGTGGAGATCCTATTAATGATCATAGGTCCGTAGCCTCTCTTCTCTAGCTTTCTTGCGTGTTGTTTCAATGTGTAGACTAACACTAGATCTCCTGCTTTCAAGCCCTTATCCTTCACATGGGCATCAAAGTATGCCTTTTGCCGTTTCTTTGCAGCATAGATACCTGCTGCTGCTCGTAGCCTCGTCTCACCTAAGCGCTCTAGATCAAAGATCCTCGAGGACAACTCGTGTCCATTCCACTCATGCTCTTGTGCTACTCTTAAAGCTGGAATTAGGAAATCTAAGGGTAGCACCGCATTTTGTCCGAAGACCATCTGAAATGGGGTGGCATTGAGTACCGTTTTGTAAGCAACTCGGTATGCCCAAACAGCATGGTGAAGTTGTTTGTCCCAATCAGAGCGTTTATTATTGACCAGTTTCGTCAATACGTTACACAGGATCTTATTCGTGCTCTCGGCTTGTCCGTTAGCTTGTGGGTGATAGGGTGCAGACTTCTTATGTACCACCATGAATTCTTGAAGGAGATTTTCAATGACCTCATTCAAGAAGTGCGTACCTCTATCACTAACCAACTCTATTGGTAACCCATATCTAGTGAACACATTTTCGAATAAGAATTTAGCCGTCGTTTGAGCATCATTCTTTGTCGTGGCTTTTACTTCCACCCATTTTGTAAGGTAATCTGTGGCTACAATAATATACTCTGCATGGGAGTTCCTAGCTGGGGGGTTGATGGGACCTACAAAGTCTATACCCCACTTTGAAAATGCACGTCCTCCCATCATTGGCCTCAAGGGCATTTCATCTTTTCTTGTCGGATATTGGGCACGTTGGCATGTGTCGCAACTCTTCACATAAGTATGTGCATCCATATGAAGAGTGGGCCACCACAGTCCTGAGAATAGAATGGTCTTAATTACTCTGTCAGGCCCAAAGTGTCCACCTGCAACACCGCTGTGTGCCGTTTCTAAGACTTTCAGGTAGTCTGATTCATGTACGCACAGTCTTAGGTAACCATCCTTGCCTCTTCTGTATAGGTTATCCCCTACTAAGGCATAGTCTTGAGCCTCTTGCTCCATGCTCCGTCTTCTTGCAAGACTAGCCTGATTGGGTAATGTTCCCGATCTCATGAACTCGACCAGTGGAGCACTCCAATCTGGGATTAATGACATGTGATAAAGAGTGGCATGCTCCACTGGGGGTCTCTCCTGGCACCCTGGACAGCTCTGGATCCACTCTTGTATTTCTTTGTCCATGCTAGGCCAATATACTCCTAAGCGTTTTAGATTCTGCATGGTTCGTTGTTTAGAGTAGTGATTCCCTAGCAGCCCCTCATGGGCTTGTTGCAGCCAACTAGCATGTTCATCATCCTCGACACAACAAGCTAATACGCCCTCGTTATCTTGCTTGTACATACTTCCGGCTAATATTTGATACTTTAGCGATTTTACAATTTCCTCTTTGCTTGTCTTAACATTTTTATTTGCAGGCCCGAAGGTTAGGACTGGTACCAACTTATTTGCCCATTTAGGAACAACTTCTAAATTGAACAGATAAGCATCGGGCAATTCGTCAGACACTCCTTGCGGTGGCTCTCCTGAAGTGATGCGAGAAAGATGGTCTGCCCTAAGATGGGTTCTACCTTTCCTGACAACAACTTCAAAGTCGTATTCCATTAGTAAGAGGAACCATCTTACTAAGCGACCTGTATTGCAAGGTTTATTGACCAAATATAGTAGCGCTTGATGATCAGTGAAAAACTTGAACTTATTGGCCAATAGATAGTGTCTAAACTTTTTCACAGCATATATCATGCCCAAGCCTTCTCTCTCCGTTGTGGTGTAATTTCGTTCAGCTGCATTTAATTGCCTACTAGCATATGCTATCGGCAAATCTAGATTTCCTTCACCTGTGGGTTGTGCTAGCACACATCCTATTGCATGATTGGAGGCATCTACATGGACATGAAAGGGTTTGCTCCAATCCGGAGTAGTCAGTATTGGTGCTGTGCACAAACGTCTCTTCAGCTCATTGAAGGAAGTCTCGCATTCCTCATTCCATTCAAAATTCGTTAACAGCCCATAAAGAGGTTTAGCTATGATGGCATACATGTGGATAAATCTACGGTAATATCCACAATGGCCCATAAATGCTTGTACCTCTTTCACATTTCTAGGTCTGGCCAATTCTGCTATTGCTCTTACCTTGTCTTCGTCTGTTGATATTCCATTCTTCGAAACAATGTGACCTAAGATCTTACCTTGGCGTACCATAAACACACACTTCTCTGGATTCAGACACACTCGATAATCTCTACACTTGTTGAAGATTTGCCTGAGTTCAGGGATGTGGTAACTTCTCTCTTGGGAATGAGCGCACAAATCATCCACATATACTTCTAAGCTCTTTCGCAAGAACTCTTTGAAGACATGACACATGAGTCTTTGGAATGTTGCAGGTGCATTGGTGAGCCCAAATGGCATCACTCGGAATGCAAAGATCCCCCATTCTGTGGCAAAGGCCGTTTTGTGTTGATCTTCGGGGGCAATGGCTACTTGGTTGTAACCTGAAAATCCATCAAGGAAACTGTAAACTTCCTTGCCTGCAACACGCTCCAAAAGATGTTCGGTGATGGGAAGTGGATAACTGTCTCTAATCGTAGCGGCGTTAACTTTTTTAAGGTTAATGCACACTCGCAATTTCCCATTCTTCTTGGGCACCACTACAATAGGGGACACCCATTCAGTGTGCTCAATCTCATAGATGAATCCGGCTTCAATCAGCCTGTCAATTTCCTCCTTTATTTTGGCCGCATAATTGTCATTATATGTGTAGGGTTTTTGTTTGGTGGGCTTAGCTTCAGCGGTCATCGGAATCGTATGAGAGCAGATCTCTGGATCTACTCCTTTCAAGTCTCTATAATGCCATGCAAACACATCCCTATATTCCCTTAATAGAGCTACAAGCTCTGCTTCTTCTTCTGCACTTAGGTCGTCTCCTATGTACGTACATCGCTCTTCGTTCCCTTCAATGGTCACCACAATTTTTTTGGTCTTTTCTTTATTGTCATATGCTTCTCCTATAATGGCCTCTCTCTTAGGCATTCGTACCAAAATTTTCCGGTCTTCCACTTCATATTTCTTGAAATTCTCTGGTACTTCAAACAATGATTCTTCCTCTTCTTGTCTCACTACTTTCCTTTTCTTTTTCTTTTGACCTCCTTCACTTCCTTCCTTTGGACTTATTGTTTTAATGCTCGCAAGGGGTTCTTCTTCCTTTTGGGTTAACACCCCTAGGTCTTCTAAGTAGTGTTCCTCTGAGTCAAAGTAGGTATCCATCACAATGGATTCTAGATCATCGTCACTCTCTTCTTCTTCTATGGACTCGCTAGGATCACACTCTTCCAACAAGGGCTGACACATGAACACTGAAATATCATAACCCTCCTCATCACAATGAGGTGTCCATTGTTCTTCATTGACTGCAATGTCCATGGTAGCTAAGATTTCTGCCCAACCATGAGGCTCAAATTCCTCATCTGGAAATATCATCGGTGTATAGGCTGGGTCTTTTATTGGTCTATCTCCTGGGGAAGTTCCTTCTTCTCTCGCTTTTCGGCGCTTTTCCTCTTCCTCCGCGACCTTGCACATCCACAAGTGAGTATCTTCATGCAACCAGGATGGTTCAGGTGAACTTCCAGAATGCACGGAGATAGAGTCTTCTTTCGCTTTGTGGATAGGATTCCACTGTAGGGGTGGTACATCTCTGAAGGTGTGATCCTTCAGATTGACCTTGGTGGTGACCCCTAAGTGCTGTAAGTACAAGGAGTTGGTTCCCCAATCTTGTACTATTTGTAATTGTCGTAGGAAGGGTCTTCCTAGGATCATCTCGTAAACATTATTCTTCTCAAAGTCACATATGGCAAACGTATGTTCAAACTCTACACCACAAGTGGTTAGAGTTATCCCTTCAAGCAATCCGAGAGGTCTTTCAAAATGACCATCTGCCATTTGAAGTTTCATTCTCGTTGGTCTTAAGGTGGGTTTGCCCCATCGCTTCCACAGGGAGATGGTCGCGATAGCAACACCGGCACCCGAATCCACAATTGCTTTGGTTGTGTAACCTTCATAGGTGATCGGAAGATAAGTGTTACCTTCTTCACCTTCGCTCATGTCTCCTATCTTGTCAAGAGGTATCTCGGGAACTTTCTGCTTAGAGCCTACTTTTGGTATGTTGGATCCAAGTTCTGGAACCTGATCTTTCACATGATTCCAGAGCTCCGGTTTTGCCTTGAGGAGTTCCTCTACAGTGAGGTGACATTGAACCTTAGTGTTCTTCACCACATCAGTGTTCCTGGGAATCACTGAGTCTTCATTTCTTACCAATATCGTGGGCGCTCTGATCTGGAGAGATTCAGATTCCCATGGGCCTGTGAAATGAGGCAACTCTTGTAAAGAATTAGATTCAAAATCTAATCTCTCATCCTCTTGTTGCTCTACTTGATCCCCATAGATAGAGGGAATGTCTTGGGGAAATTGATCATGAAGGTCATCAATCTCAGGAATAGGAGGGAAATCACCCTTCTCCTTGGCCCATTTCTCTTCTTGTATTTCCCGCAAGAACTCTGGAGAGTACTGTTGTATTGAAGGAGGTATTCCAGCATCCGTGGAATTAGGAACATAAGCTACCATTTGTGGTGAGCTTCCTCTTTCAACAACTGGTTGAGCCTGTGGAGGTAAAGAAACTTGTGATTTGTTTACCAACTGCTCTAATCTTTCTAGTAAGCCTTGGAAATGCACATCCGGCTTGACAGCGTTCGTCTGATTGAACTTTTGGCTAGTCTCAAGTATAGCTTGAGCTTGTTCTACCATTTTCATGCACATCTTCATCCGTTCAATCTCTAAGTCGGCTCTAGGGTAACTCCTGTCTAGGTTTGCAGCTGTTGGCCCTTCTTGAAGTCGAGCCTGGTAGGCTTTAAACATCATGTCCAAACCTTCAGGAGTGGGGTCAGCTAATACTGATCCTACTCGGGGTGGTGGGTGGGTTACGAGGGGTGTGTTAGAGGGTGGAGAATTGGAGGGTGATGGGGATGGTAGTGGAGGAAGTGTGTGGGAGTGCGGTTGAGATGTGATTTCAGTGATTTTTGCCTTGGTTTCTCTCACGCTCTCTTCAAGTTCGTTTATCTTTTTTGCCCATTGTCTCTTCATTCTTTCACGACTATCCTTCCAGGTGCTAGTCCTCTTTTTGGGTATGCTCTCTGTTTCACTCACCTCGGGGCTCTTTTCGGGACCAACACCTTGGTGTTGTTGAAGTGCCTGGGCTCTTGTGATCACCTGCACAGGTGCAGTGGAAGTCACGCTTCCTATGGAGTCTACAACTAATCCCACAACATTGATAGGAGTGATCTTAGGCATGTTACTGGGGTTTTTTGGGCAATCTCGTAGGAGATGCTCTTTCCCGCAGTCTTGACAAAAGCCCTGAATGGTTACTGGCTGAGGCTGTGTCGGGGCAGGCAGTGGACAATCACGTATAAGGTGATCTCCCTGACATCTGAAGCATGGCCCTCTAGGAAATGGAGGTCGTACCTGCCTAGGTTGAGGTCTAGAGTTAGGGTTTGTGTACATGACATTAGAATACTCCGGTTCCCCACTATTTTCACTTGGGTCCTCATAGTAGTATGACTCGTTATGCTCGGGTGACTGCATGTAGTAAGCCTGTGGGCTATCAATATATGTGGAGTCAAAACTATGGTCACTTGGATCACTGTCTGATAGCAATGGGGTGACTGGAACTATGGCTCTATTCGGATTTTCTTCAGTAGAGGCATATTTTACTGGGATCACATTGGTTGGAGCAGGGGGTTGCTGCACTAGGACTGGTTGAGGTCTCTGCTGCCCTTGATAAGGTGGCTGATAAGTTTGTTGTGGTCTGTTGTATTGTGGTGATGGGTACTGATTCTGGTACCTACCATGTTGCGGATATGGCTGAGGATAATTTTGCCTAACAGTTTGTTTGTTATATGGGCAGTCTTGTGCCGTGTGATTGGTATACCTGCGCTCTATGGTGCAGTACTGGCTACTAGGATTCACCTGAGGTTGGGCCATAATGGGGCACACACTTGCCATATGTTCACCGCCACAATTGTAACACCGCTTAACTGGGGCAAATCTAGGAATTTGCTTACTAGAGACACCTAGTTTTTGGGCTACCTTCTCTGCAAGTTCCTCGATGGATGTGGATTGACCAGATGTCTGTTTACTAGAGCTATCAGAATCCTTATAGATTTTTGATAGCTCTAACTCTTCACCTAGATTGTCCTCAATGTCTATGCACATGCGCACGCATTCCTCTATCGTTCTAGGGTCCTTCAGGTACACATATGACCTGAGCTTAGTGCTCAACAATCCATCTAGGAACAAGGCCACTTGTTTGGCTGGTGTGGGTAACTCTGGCATAGGGCATCTCTCCAGGTACTGTCTAAATCTTCTTCCAGCTAGTCTGACCGTCTCTTGAGGTGTTTGTTTGAAACTATGAATTAGTGAGGAGGTGTTATGCCTGATTCCACTCTTAGAAAACTCAACAATAAATGCCTCTAAGAGTTGGTCTATGTTTCTGAAATGCCTCTCATTCAGTGGTTGGAACCACGTAAGGGCAGTGTTCCTAAGGGTTAGACCGAAAGCATTATATTGCGTGAATAGGTCCTCCACTTGTTCCGCTTTCAACACTTGTCGAAATTCTGCCACATGGTCATACGGGTCTCCCGTGCCATCGAAGTAATTCTTCATGGACTTCACAAGTTGGGTTGGACGCAGGGTCCTAGTGTGTTCTCTCGGCCTTGGCAAAGGAAAATCATCAATGTCCCGGTGATTCCATGGGGTTCTATGTCTCTCAGTTTCTACTCTATTCCTTTCTGTTCCCGTTCTTTCTCTTCCCAGGGGGTTGGCAAAACTTACCTCAGGTTTGTCTCTACCTCTATCTCTTTGAGCGCCATGAGCTTGGGAGGTCCCAGCTCCTTGATGGCCAAAGGATCCATTAGACCTTGGTTGGGGAAAGACCAATTCACCCTTCCAAGTGTAGGCATGTCTGCCCTGCTCAGTGACCACGAAGATTCTCTCTGATGCAGCGTCTAGGTAGGTTACTTGGCCTGGACTATCAGGGTCCTTAAACTCGTAGATTGGGAGGGTGTTCCCCTCCTTAGGTTGAGAAGTTCTATATCTCCAAAAAGCCTCATCGGTTTCCCGATTTAAAAGCAGATCTATGCTTTTATTATCTTGTGGAATCCATTCCGGAGTCATGATTCTGGTCAAGACAGACTTACCACGGGGAGTTCTTGGCTCTCTCTCTAAGTTCCCTTGCTCTATATCTCCCAAGTCGGCCTCCGCAATCACATTCCCAAACTCATCAGTTCTATCGGGAAGAGTGGTGACTACATATATAGTCCCCTCTTTATCTAGGTATGCTCCATTCTCAAACTTGACTACCGGGTAGTCTATTCCATGGGGTTGGTCGGGGTTCTTAATCTGGACCACTGATCTTCTCAGTCCGTCTTCGTAGATGTGAGCACCTAGACGATTCGTCCTGATATATTCCAATTGAGTCTTATAAGGCCCCTCTGGCTTTTCTAGATATGCCAACCCTGAACTACCTACTGATCTCTCCATGTGATAGGACATCTCTGAATCGCTTGTTTCTGATCTGGCAATGTATGGGTAATCACTCAACTGTTGGGCCCAAGACCTGGCAGTGTGATTGACACTAGCTTCAGAAGATCTGAGGCTTTGTCTGTCTCGGCCTAAGTGTCTGCCTGATCTAAGGTTCATAAGCCTGATTTATTCACCCCCTGGGACCCAAGCACACCCTCGTTGCAGGCTGATTTTGCACCAATCACTTTGTTCTTTTTAGTTGAATAGTATGTTTATGGTCTTTTCTGAAATTGCGTCGTCAGGAGTACTTAAATGAATTTCCGCACTTGATGAGTGATCGAATCCCGTATACCTTTTTGTCCCTTAGTGTTTTCGCACTTAAGACCTATTTATTTTCTTGCACTTGGTTGATTAATTCTCTTGGACTTACTTCGTGCCTAACGTTGCCCTAGTTAATTACCACACCTAAGTCGTACTTAGCCTGGGCTAGGAATTGACAAAGGAGGGTTATGAGATCTTCCAACCTCAATCAGCTGGTTGACCCGACAGCTATGCAAGCCTAGGAAGCCTTCTCCCAGTCTCGGTACTCGCCCTTGCTAGCTTGCTTTGATTGCCTTGAGTGCCCACAAAGTTCCTGCAAAAACTCACCAGTTAGTATAGCTTTATTGCCACAAGTATTTGAAAGACCCGCTTCAATAATTTTAACCCCCTTGGGTAGCTCACTATACCCCCTGTCTCTGAGAATCACTTAGTCCCACCTATCTCTGGTTTCTATGCTTTTTGCCCCCTACCAAGGTTCTAAGTCATACCAATATGTCAAAAACCAAGCTCACTACCCTTCAACCACTCAAAAATTATCTCTCAATTTTCAGGCGTTAATGGCCGTGTATCGCGATAGGTTGGGTCGGGGTGTCGCGATAGCTCGGAGTGTCGCGATACCTTGGGGTGTCGCGATAGCTCGGAGTGTCGCGATACCTTGGGGTGTCGCGATAGCTCGGAGTGTCGCGATACCTTGGGGTGTCGCGATAGCTCGGAGTGTCGCGATAGCTCGGAGTGTCGCGATACCTTGGGGTGTCGCGATAGCTCGGAGTGTCGCGATACCTTGGGGTGTCGCGATAGCTCGGAGTGTCGCGATACCTTGGGGTGTCGCGATGGCTCGGAGTGTCGCGATACCTTGGGGTGTCGCGATAGCTCGGAGTGTCGCGATACCTTGGGGTGTCGCGATAGCTCACGGGGTGTCGCGATACCTTGGGGTGTCGCGATAGCTCGGAGTGTCGCGATACCTTGGGGTGTCGCGATAGCTCGGAGTGTCGCGATACCTTGGGGTGTCGCGATAGCTCGGAGTGTCGCGATACCTTGGGGTGTCGCGATAGCTCGGAGTGTCGCGATACCTTGGGGTGTCGCGATAGCTCACGGGGTGTCGCGATACCTTGGGGTGTCGCGATAGCTCGAGATATGGCGAATTTTCCTGTTCTATCTAGGGTTCCTAGGAGCTCTAGGCCTGCGCAATGCCGTGGTGCACTCAGAATCGTGAGAAGTCGAGCTTTTCGGAGTGTCGCGATAGCTCGAGCTCAACGCCTCGGGGACTGTGCAGGCAGTTTCTGTACCTGCTGAGCTTGCTGGAGATGATGATGGAGCTGGTACCTGCAAGAAACATGCAAAAAACACACAAAGGCAAACACACACAATCGCTCTCTCTCAAACTCGCACACAACAAATGAGGGAAAGAAAGGGGAGAGGGGATATGTAGTGGGGAAGGAGGTGGAGGTGGAGATGGAGAAGGAGGTGAAGATGAAGATGGAGATGGAGAAAAATCAGAAATTTACCTACTACTTACCATTCCAACGCGTCCTCTCTACGTCTTACCATCACACGCTCGTCCTCAAAGCTCGATCCCCGGCAACGGCGCCAAAATTTGGTGTAGCTCAGTGATGAGTAGCACCTCCTTTAATGTCAATCCGGGAAGACATGAGGATGGTATGAAGACCACGAGCAAGTGGAAGCACAAGTGCGTGAGTGAGAAGCACACAAGCATGCACACACATACACACACACGCGCACACACCGTAAGAACAAAGAGAGTAAGACAATGGAATCACTTCTATTGCCAGAAAGTTCTCATACAAGCTCAAACTACAAGAAGCTAACCTCTGAAATGAGCTCTCTAGCTCTATTTATAGTTCTTGACTAGCTTTGGCCCTGTTCAGACCTAGTGTCCGGCCTAGTTAAAAATTAGGTTCCGGGGCTTATTTGAGGGCCCAAACGAGATCTAAAAATTATGAAAATTGACAGGCAACTACATCTAAGGCTCCCCAAGCTCGAGGACTCCTCGGCTTGTACAAAATGGAGCTACAAAAAGGTGAAATGATATTTACAAGGGTTCGTAGTGATGAGAATCACTTTAGAATGATGTGGGGGTTTTGAAAAAAAATAAGTTGCCTCAGTGCTAGATCTTCATGTGTGTCCATACTTGCTTCTTCCCGCATCCTGTCAACAGCGTATATACAAGCCGGGGGAAAAAAACCTCCTAAAGAGGGAAAAAAGTGCCCCGGCGGTCCTAGAGTGTTCACACACATCACTACCTAAATATATCAACAATAAGCTTGCGTACTAAATGCTCTTTACCTGTCTCTTCAAAACCTTTTGGCTGCTAAATGTAGACATCTTCATGAAGATTACCATTAAGAAAGATTGTTTTGATATCCAACTTGTATACATTCCAACCTGTTCTGACTACTGTCATTCTAGAAGTAGGTGCAAAAATCTCATCATAGTCAATTCCTTTCTTTTGTGCATAACCTTTGACTACTAACCTTGCTTTATACTTCTCAATATTACCATCTTCTTTTCTTTTGATTTTGAAGATCCACTTAACACCAATTGCTTTTTCATCTTTTAGTAATACACAAAGCTTCCATGTTTGATTCTTATGAATAGAAACAATCTCTTCTTGCATAACTTTCTTCCAAACAGGACTTTGTCATGCATCTTTAACATAGTCTAGTTCATTTTCAATTGAAGTTAGTGTTAAAATGTTATGAATCTCAAAATGTTCTACGTAAGCTACCTGATGTGCTTGTTCTTTCCTTGTCTGACTTCTTGTTCTTCATGTAAAGTTCTTTATACCATTGTCCTTCCAAGTTTGATGTAACCACCTTGTAGTATTCTTGAAAAGTGGTGAAATCTCTTCTAGATCTTCAATACCTCTTTCTACTGAAATTTTGGAACTCTCTCTAACTTCATAAGTTGGAACTTCAAGAGATAGTCATGATGAACTGGGTACTCAGGTAGGTAATGGAACACTCTCTTCACAAGTGCATCTTTTAGGGTTTGAGAAGGTTCATCACCCCCTTGTATAATTGAATATAAGAATCCAAATTCTTTCTAAAGAAATGCATAATCATATGCTTTTATGAAATATGGAGTCTCTGTTTTTTATTCTATCTGACCTTTTGTAATATATCCATTGCGTGAGAGTAGGATATCACCTATTTCTGGAACATAGAATCTGTATCCTTTGCTTTCAATTGCATAACCAATAAAGAGAGCTTTAATGGCTTTTACATCAAGCTTAGCACGATCCTTCTTCTCAATGTGAACATAAGCTGGAGAACTAAAAACTTTGAAGTAACTCACATTGGGTTTCTTCCCATAATAAGCTTCATATGTTGTGATAACCTTTAAAGCTTTTGTATAAGACCTGTTCAAAATGTGATTAGCTGTATATTACATCAAACCAAAACTTGGGAGAAGGATTTTTGGATGGCATCATGCTACGCATCATCTCAACAAGTACCCTATTCTTTCTCTCTTCAACATCAATCTATTCTAGAGTATAAGCAATAGTGAGTTGATGAGAGATACCTTTGTCTTCAAAAAAAGACTTAAAAGTCTTTTGGCATGTACTCTCCTCCTCTATCAGTTCTTAAAATCTAAATTTTTTATGAACTTTCATTTTCAACCATAGCTAAGAACAACTTGAAAGTAGGAAAGACCTCCGACTTTACTTTAAGACCATAAATTGAAGAATATCTTGAAAAATCATCAATGAAAGTAATGAAATACCTGAAACCTTGAATGGAATCTATTCTCATAGTATCGTTCACGTTTGAATGTATGATCTGCAGCTTCCTTGTGGCCATGATGTATCCATGTTTCTTGAAAGGAAGTTTGTGAAGCTTTCCTTCAAGACATCCTTCACATGATTCTACATCATCTGATAAAGCAAAAGTAGGCAAACTCTCCACCTTACCAAATGTTGGAAGTGGGTGGGCTTCAATAACAAAAATCACAAGTTTAGATGATCTTCCAACAAATGAACGTTAGCATACACACCTTAAGACTTAAAAAAAAGAGATGAGTGAGAAATAGAGAGAGAATAGACAGGTTTAAAAAGTGTAACAGTAAGCTTGAATGCATACCTACACTACCTTATATTGAATGTCAAATTAAAATGTGTGTATATGGTTACAAATTGAAATGTGCTAAATGTAGATACAAAATCTGAATCTAGGCACGATTTTGGGAGCTAGATACAAGAGTTTGTGTGTAAAGTGCTTAAGAGGTATGAAGAAAGTGTGTGTGTGTGTGTGTGAGAGAGAGAGAGAGAGAGAATGGAGGGAATATGAATAGTTTAGAACTCTTTTACAATGAACCCTAATTCTGGAATTAAGGTTTCAAAAACCCTAAATCAAAAGCTAATTAACTAGCAAAATAGAAACTGAAATTAGTTTTGCTACTCACAATACTAAGCAAGATGCTGAAATTAGATTTATTACTCACAATACTAAGCAAGATGTGGATGGTTGGCTGCCAAACTCTCCTCCAATGTTGCACCAAAGATAGAACATTCCTTCTACAAGTGTAGAGCCATCTCCTAGTCCTTGTGTTGATGCTTGAACAATCCTTGAGTTGATGTCCAACGATGATCACAATGATCCCCAAGGGTCTTCTTTCATAGTTTTAGCTTCCCCCATGACATGCTTTCTTAGAAAAGCAAAAAACTAGTGACCAAACTTGTGAAAATCTCTAAACAGAACTTGCATAAGTTTGCTTTTGGGGCACAGTATAGCTGCAATCTTCACGTTTGACCAACATATAGGCTAAAGAATATGCTTTCCTTAATCTACATGCTGAGAGGATCATAAATATACAAAAATCCTTTTTGAGCAGAAATTATGGTTAGGGTTTTGTTGCATTTTTGAACCTCTAATGACTAAATGTTATATATCAAATGAAACCTCTCTTCAAGTACTATCTAATGGGCTAGTAAAATTTTTTTATCTTTTGTGACCAAAATTTGGCAAGTACCAAATTTTAGGGTTTTGTGCTACTCTGACATTGTTTCCAACAATCATATAAATGTTTAGATATTAGGTTTGATAAAAAATATGTGAACTATTCACTGCATATAGGTTTATTTGTGTGTGTGGATATTCTATTCCTAAGGATTGTACATGTATATACTATATGCAAAGGTCATGGCGTTGACTTCTTTACCATTGTTGTGGCGGCAAGTACTGAAATTTGGAAGAATGCCGACTTTGTTCAAAGTAGGTTGGATTAAGCTTTTGCCAAAAAAAAAACAATTGCCCTCATCTATGTTAGATTAGAGGCCAATAAGTATCATGGGTATTATGTATAAAATTTTTGCTAAGATATTTGCATTACGCTTGCGGTCATATATAGCTTCTCCACCCGGTTCAAACAAGGGTTGTATATGGAAAACCTATCTTTGATGACATTTTGATGGTGCAAATCACTATCGAACATGCACTTCACTCATCACATAATCTGGTTCTTCTACATTAGATTTTGAGAAAGTTTTTGATCGAATAAAATGGGACTTCATCTCAACCATAATGCTTAAATTGGAATTCGAGAATAAAATGGCATGTTTAATCAACTAGTTTGCAGAGGTAGCTCTCCACAATTGGATATTAATTGTAGGTTATCCAATCCATTCATGGTCAAAAGATCAATAAGACAAGGCTGCTCCTTGAGCCCAATGTTCTTTGGGCATACATCGATTCCTATGTTCTATATGTTAGATCATGCAATGCAACATCCACTTTTTCAAGGTATCTCTTTTCATGATGTGCATAAAATTGTTGTTGGATTTGCAGATGATGCACTTATTTTTGCCCAAGAGAAGGCCGCTAATATTCAATGCATCCTCGCAACACTTCAACCTTTCAGTAGTCCATGAGATCTTCATACAAATAGGATCAAATCTACTCTCATTTGTAGGCTATCAAAATTTCCGATCTTTGCCATGGAACGGAAGGAAAATAGCATTGACAGTTATTTCGCCATTGAGGTTAGCCACTTGGAACACATGTTTCTCGAAAGATCCAATTACATGAGTCATGGAACACATTTCACAAAACTTAAGATTATGGAGACGTTCAAAATGGCCTTTTCATGTTAGAATACGAACTGTGCAAGTCTTTATGCAACCATATTTAATGTATTTTTTGTTACTACTTGATTGTAATGTAAGAATTGTCATTTTGAGAATAACCAAAAACCTTTTTATGGGACAAAAAGAGTAATAAGTCCATTGTATTATCAAGTGAAGGTATGTTTGTCAGCCTCGTAATTTTGGGGGATTGGGGTTGTTGAATTTGAAAAAGCATGTGTGTGCTCACAGCTCTCTTTCCTTCTTAGAAAATGTGAGCCTAGTCAATTGTGCTCATAGGTCTCTTTCCTTCTTAGAATACGTGAGCCCAATCCATTGTGGTCGAATGTTTTTTGGACTCTAGGTGGATCATGCACATACATGGGAATTGAGCTCATGACCTTCCAGCTAGGATTATGATGGCTAGCCACTTGCCCCAAAAGCCATGGTTGAGGATCACGTCCTAATCCTCCCTCTTAGGGTGTGGTTCAACCATCTCCTTCCTGTCATTTCTTGAGTCTAACACTCTCTTCTCCTTCTAGAGATCATTGGCCTCAATGATCAATCCTTGATCTCCCCTCAATATCCTCACCCTTGCACAGTCTCTTGAACCTTCTTGTTCTCAACATTGGTCTCTTGAACCCTTGCTCTGAACCTTGGTGTCTTGAACCTTTCCTTTTGGCTAATGGCCACTTGCCTACGGACATATCAAATCTAGCTATCCTTGTTTGCAACCTTGGTGTCTTGAGCCCTTGTTCTCAACCTCAATATCTTGAACCTGGTTCTCACCTAGGCTAGGTATATTGGATAATCAATCTAGTGCTTTCATTAGAAAGTTAGTCCTGAGAGCTTTCCAACTCTACCTTACACATCTAAATCTAACTTGTAGATTGGGAGATGCACTCTAATCATTGAAAGCCACGTGCGCACCTTCCATCCACTTGCCCAAGCCTACTTCCTAGGCTCGAATACCCATTGTGGGAATTGAACTCTAAACCTTCAGGCTAGGAGTATGATGGGCTAATCACTTGCCCCAAAAGCCATGGTTGAAGATTACTTCCTAATCCTCCCTCTTAAGGTGTGGTTCAACCATCTCCTTCTTATCATTTCTTGAGTCTCACACTCTCTTCCCCTTCTAGAGATCATTATCCTCAATGATCAATCCTAGTTCTCCCCTTGAGTTGATGTCCTCGCTCCTTATCCTTGTACAGTCTCTTGAACCTTCTTCTTCTCAATCTTGATCTCTTGAACCCTTGCTCTCAACCTTGGTGTTTTTAACATTGCCTTTCATCTTCTTGGCCACTTACCTAAACACTTGCCTTGTTCGCAACCTTGGTATCTTGAGCCCTTTTTTCCCCTCCCTCTCTCCTCCATTTCACCTTCAGCTAGGATGGGATGCACAAAGGGCGATACACTCTAATCTTTTGTTGGGTTCATCTTTGAAAGTGATGTGTGTGTCTTCCATCCACTTGCCCAAGCCTATTTCTTAGGCTCTCGTACCAATTGGGGGAATCGAACTCATGACCTACCGACTAAGAGTATGATGGGCTAACCACATGCCCCAA
Organism: Ceratopteris richardii; assembly: GCA_020310875.1. Classification (NCBI taxonomy): domain Eukaryota; kingdom Viridiplantae; phylum Streptophyta; class Polypodiopsida; order Polypodiales; family Pteridaceae; genus Ceratopteris; species Ceratopteris richardii. The sequence goes on from CM035429.1 coordinate 89,999,552, forward strand.
AAGCCATGATTGAAGATTACTTCCTAATCCTCCCCCTTAGCATGTGGTTCAACCATCACCTTCCTGTCATTTCTTGAGTCCAACAAGGTTCTTATTACAAAGGAAAGTGGAAGCTTAATTCAACCATCTCCTTCTTGTCATTTCTTGATTCGAACAAGGTACTTATTACAAAGGAAAGTGGAAGCTTAATAGGTGGAATAAATTTCTCTTATGCTCCTTGTAAGTCCTCCAATGTAACACTTAATCTCCTACTCGTCAACTTTGGAAAAATGGCATCAAATTTTGTATGGCATGGAAGACAAATATATATGGGTAATTCTTTACCCTTACTTTCACCATGTTCATCATTTCTTATGTACCCTCCTTTGGCATACAAGTTTGGAGCTTCTCCTTGGTACTTTAAAGCAGTTTCATGTTGATCCATCATTGTTATGATTTTGCATTAGAACTCTTGACTTTTGCAAGAGTACGAGAAAGATACATGATCGGCCTTGTTACATTTACAAACTTGTAAACATCAAAGTGCAGAACTAGAAGTGATGAGACCTCCCAAGATCAAACATATGTTTCCAAACTTCAAAGATCAAACTTGCTTGCAAACTATCAAAAAAACAATCACTGTTGACTCTAGAAAAATAATCACCAACATTTCTCTGAGTACAATTGGTTAAAATCAATTATATACCATGAAAGTAGACTTTTTGTAGCATACTTTAGAAATAGAAATCATCAAAAAAGCTAGAGTATAGCTCTAAAACTAGTAGTTTGAAATCAAGGTATCAAAACCTTGTCAAGACGCGACAACAAGATATGCATAACTACCCGAGTTGAAGACTGAAGTACTGTTGATGAAAAACTCCAAAACTAATGAGTAATTCTAATAGAGAATGAAAGTATGAGAGATAAGGAAATAGCTCCAAGTTAAAACACTCAAAAAAACCTCATATTGGTTGAGGTATGAAAGTTTGAAGAGAGGTATATCTCTGATAAGACACTGGATACTTAACAAAGACTAAGTCTGCAAAGTCTATATAGTTATAGTTGTAAGCTTCACAATGCAATAAGAATCACTCAATTTGGCCACCTACACTAACAGAACCACTCTTTTTATTGAGAGGTTATCAACAGAAGTGCCTAGCTTTTCTACAAATACACCTCTCCTTTCTTTCCTACTTTTATCTACTTTTCCTCTAGATTTAAACATGCGTGTGCCTTCTACATATTAATTTTTAGTAAATAACAAAATCCACAAGCTTAAAAATAATTTTAGAGCTTGTGTTTTTAGTAAATAACAAAATCCACAAGCTTAAAAATAATTTTAGAGCTTGTATTTATGTAATGCACCCTTCTTATCGTACACAATGGTGCCTTCTCATACATGGTCTTCTCATGGATGGTGTGAAGGTTTATTCATTCTTCTTTGAGATGGAGGGATTGGTTATTTGCAAAGCACACAAGGTATGGGCGAAACATGCAAAATTGTATTATAGCTCCATGGTCGAAAACAATTGCAAGTGGGGTACTCTTAAAACACAATTATGGTTGTCTTAGCAATTCTCCACGTTATGGTCATCGGAGTTGATCTTTTTTATGAAGATTTTCATATGGAGAATATTTATTTGCCACTTTACATTGGCATCCTTCTTGACAAGGCACGGTTTCACTTATGTGAATTGTTCAAGATGTATGGAGAATATGTACGGTTTACCTTATGTGAACTGTTCAAGATGAACTAGAAACTTCCACAAAAATAAAGATTCCTCCACCATTGTACGAATTTATTTGTTGAATACGAGAAAATACTTCCACGAAAAAAAATTAAAAAAAAAAAAAAATATATATATATATATATATATATATATGTATATATATATATATATATATATATATATATATATATGTGTGTGTGTGTGTGTGCACACGCGTGTATGTGTGGAGAGAGAGAGTGTGTGTGTTAAGGCATGTCTCTCAAAATATCAAAGAGTGTTCATGCACCTTAAAACCATATGGCCTAAAAGAAATTCCACTAAGAGGTTCTTCAAGGTTAAGAGTGACAGATTTCTGCAAGGAGAGCGTGTGACGGGCCGTCTAGGGAACATTAGAACCCGAGAAATCAAAATGTTTTATGTTACGATTCGCGTGGGACGAGAAAGAGACGTGTGGGCGTTTTTTTTTAATGTAGTAATTATATTAATGAGAACAAAAAATTATTAAAAAACGTCAATTAGTTATCCACGAAAAATATTCAACGAGTAAAAAGAATAATTTCAAAAGCGAGAGCTTCATCATTGCCTCCACTATCCAAGGCTTGTTTGAGATTGAGCAGCACCTCTTCACACAAGGCAGAGCCCCTCATATCCTTTGCAGACACATCACAAAACATAGGAGACACATCACAAAACATAGGAGTCGATATGGTTCCGACCCTTCCCCCTTCACCCCAAAGGGTTTCCTCTTGTCAACTCAGAATTTGAAAGTATTTTAAACATAAATTCAAACACTCTTTCGTCGCCCTGTGTGAATGAATGTCGAAAGAATTTGGAAGAAGTAACATTGTTTCACCTGAAATAACATGAAATTAAGCCATTATTCTGGAGCCCCATTGTGAAACGACCCTAAGACTGGCTTCAATTGTGGAATAGTGGAGTATGTCAAAGTTGTTATGGCCATGCATTCACACAAGGTGACAAAACTCAGCAAATATTCTCATTTGAACTTTGATGTGGCAATGAACAGAGCATTGGGTCAGAGGGGAGAGGTGGGAATAGAGAAAGCAAAGGAGTTCCATGACGGGGCATTAAAATATTGCAGGGACTTCACTATTTGTGAAAGCAAATCTATGTAGTTCTAGAGATGGTGGTTATTAATTGCACAAAATCTATGTAATTCTAGAGGTGGTGGTTATTAATTGCACATTAGTTGAAATTTTTCTAGGAAATTGCATAATGTGAATTGATCCTAAAACACTTACGCTAGGAAGGTTGGTGCAAGTAGTTTTAGAGGAAACACATGGGAGGGACCATTTAAGGGGGAAAGTGAGTCGAGGACCTTCAATAGTGGAACTTTTTCAAGAAAGAAGGAAGATTCAAAGGAGAATAAGAAGGATTCAACTCCAAGCCTGAGTTTGACATTATTATGCTCTCATTCAATGTTTTGAGTCTCTCAAATCCCTTAAGAGGAGTTATATTAAATTGATATCTCGGAAACAAGGACCTACACCTAGAGTTCATCTATGTTCAAGAAGTTGACATTGACAAAGAGGACCTTACAAAAGAGATTAAGATCTCATCTCATCACTTTTGGATCTCAACGCAGCCCCGTGACGGCCATGATGTTGCTCTGAGAATTAAATAAAACTCTTATCGATCTTCAAGGACTTACACAAACGAAGACTTTTGGGGTCCCCATTTTTTCCGTTGTCTCTCTAATTGATATCGAAATAGGATGGAGACATTAGCTTCTTTGGATTCCCTTTGGTTCCTTGTCGTTCTCATTGGAAATTTCAACATGGTGAAAAACATTGAAGACTATTGGGAATATAAGGTAAGCCCAATGTTGGCCCTAGTCATTGGGATATTTTGAAACTTCATTTCATTTTGGTCGAGCCTAAAGATCATTTCTTTTTCTCTTCAACGATTCACAAAATGAGAATGAGCATTGGAAAGCACATCGGATAGGTGCTACATGTCTCGCAACATTTTCTACGTTTTTTGCATGGCTAAAATATAAGCTAGCATAGATATTGCACTCTCAAATCACTGCATGGTTATCTTATCCTTTGATGCTCCAAGTTGTGGTGGTAGGGCTCACTAGCGCCATGCTGACCTAACAATCTGACCTTACCCTCTGTGAAATAGGAAATAGAGCTCATTTGGAGGAAGGTCTTCTAAGGTCATTCCTCACCAACCCGATTGGATCCAATCGATTAATTAAGTATGGCAAGAAGGCATAATTTGACACCCCTCAATGAAGGGATAATTAAGTTGATTCTTACGAAACACATCAAGAGGTACATTAGTAACTCGTGGCCGAAAACCATGCTCCACATAGGGTAGAAGGCTATTAGAAAAGCTTTGGATAACCACATTACGCAGCACCTTGAATATTGTATCCCCATCAACTAGAAAGGCTTTGTAAAAGGGAGGTTGATCTTAGAGGTGATTATCAATATGTGGGAAGTTTTACAGTATACTAAAGACTTCAACCGAAACCTCATGCTCCTAAAGATAGATTTGACAAAGCATATGATATGTTGGAATGTGACTTCATCCTCCAATCCCTCAAATAATTGGGATTTGGTAAAAAGATTTGTCAAGATGGCTTCTACTCTATGGGAAAGTGCATCTACTTAACTAAACATCATTAGTTAGCTTTCAAACTCATTTAGATTCAAGTGCTTGATTAGAAAAGGATTCCCATTGGGCCCGTTCTATTTGCCACTATCATTAATCGCCCAAGTTGCCTGAAGGTTGATCGGATATGATCGGACCTTACTAAAAGTATTACCCTACCCTAGGGTCCAACATAACTTATGGTTAAGATGTTTTTTGATGACATTAATGTGTTCATTTGGAATGATCAAGAGAGCACCATCCAATTTTGGAATTACTTGCAAATCTTTTTAATGCGCTAGGTTAAAAAATCAACCATAACCATATATCTCATAGTGGAATGGAAAATCTTTCTTGTTCTGGCTGCTTACCTGTGTTATCTTTCTATGATTTTTCATTTTGTGAGCATTGTCAATATGGAAAGCAAACCAGAAATGTGCATAGAATGTTAACTCTTCAATTAGCCTTTAGATCTCCTTCATACATATGTGTGTGGTCCTATGCCCACTAGGTCCTTAGGTGTTTCCCTTTACTTTTTCACTTTCATAGATGATGCTACTAGAAAAGTCCGGGTATATCCTATCAAATCGAAGGGTGAGGTATTTTCTACTTTCAGGTAATGGCTTGCTTCAGTTGAATCTCAAAAAGGGACTAAGCTTAAGGCTTTATGTTCAGATAATGGAGGTGAGTATACCTCACATGAATTCAACCTTTTTTGCGAGTCTAGAGGCATTCGTAGAGAGTTTACAGTTCCTTGCACCCCAGTACAGAGTGGTGTAGTTAAAAGAATGAATAGAACTATTCAGGATAGAGTAGTCTCTATGTTGCATCATGCAAACCTCTCACAAGGCTTTTGGGCAGAAGCAATATTGACTATTGAATTATATATATGTGTGTACATATGTACATATATATGTGTGTGTACATATGTGCATGTATATGTGTGTGTATATGAATGTGTGTACATATGTATATGTGTATATGCATGTATGTGCATGTGCATGTGTAAGTGTATATGTGTATGTATGTGTATGTGCATGTGCATGTGCATGTGTGTGTATATGTATGTATGTGCATGTGCATGTGTAAGTGTATATGTGTGTATATGTGTATGTGCATGTGCATGTGTATGTGTGTGTATATCTATGTGCATGTATATGCGTAAGTGTATGTGTATATGTGTGTATATGTGTGTATGTGCATGTATATGTGTATATGTATGTATGTGCATGTGTGTGTATGTGTATATGTGTTTGTATGTATGTGTATATATATGTGTATATATATGTATGTGTGTGCATATATACATATGTGCATATTTATGTGTATGTGTATAAACATATACAAGTGTATGTATATGCATGTGTACATGTATGAAACATGCATGTGCATGTGGATGCATTTCCATTTGCATCCATGTGCATGCATGTGAATGTGCATGCATGTGGATGTGCATATACATGTATTTAAGTATATACATGTGGATGTGCATATACATGTATTTAACAGTTGGAGAGTGAGCACATGAATGAAGGTGATTCTATGGATAGTTTTCTAACAAAGATCAAAGACTTGAAGGAAAATTTGATTTCTACATAGGAGGTTATACCAAATAGCTCACTTGTGCAGACTGTTTTGAAGGGTCTTCCTGATTCATATCAGAGTTTTGCTTCTACTCTTCGGTTGATGATGCAAGGCAGTCCAAATGCCTTGTCTTTTGAGGAGTTAGTCTCCGTTTTGTTGCAGGAGCATCAGTCTAGGCAAAGCAGGTTCATTATGCCTGTTGTCAATCAAGCTTTCTTGGCTAGTCAAAAGGGCAAAGGAAAATGGAGCTCTTCAACTAGTAAGCAGAAATCTTCTAATTCTGCACAATCGAAGAGGGAAGACAAAGATGAAAAGGAATGAGAAAAAATGATCATATCATTAGTTTGCTACACCTGCAAAAATCTCAAATGGTGTCCTCTTTGCCCAAACTTGAGGAACCTAGAAAACATGTTTGTGAACACAGTTTTTTGGGCAAAATGCATTGTTCCTCCTTTCCAAAAGATGGTTCAGTTCGGGCTACTCAGAAATTGCAGCTTGTACATAGTGATGTTTGTGGTCCTATGCAAACACCTTCTTTTGGAAATTATCTTTATTTTGTGACTTTCATAGATGATTTTTCCAGGCATGCATGGGTATATCCATTGAGGCAAAGTCTAAAGTGTTCATGTGCTTCAAACAGTTTTTGGTTTTGGTTGAAAATCTGTCAGCATGTAGAATGGGCACCCTCCATTCTGATCAAGGGGGGGAATATATCTTTTTTGATTTTAATGCATTTCTGGTTGAACATGGGATAAAACACGTGTATAGTGCCGTATACACCTCAACAGAATGGAGTTGTTGAACGAAAGAACAGGTCACTCGTGGAGATGGCGAGGTGTATGATCAAGAGTCAAGCTTTACCACATAGTTTCTGGCTTGAGGTTGTCATGTGTGCAGCATATGTAATTAACAGGTGCCCCACTAAAGCACTGTAGTCTATCACTCCATATGACACTTGGCATGACCGCAAGCCATATGTTGCTCATCTACATGTTTTTGGTTGTTTGGCATATGCATTAGTGCCCAAACAACATCGTAGAAAATTGGAGGATAAAGCAATAAATGTATTTTTGTTGGGTACGGTTATGAAAGTAAAGGCTATCGTCCGTATCATCCACATACTAAATGCATTCTGGTTAGCCGTGATTTTTTTTTTGTTGAAGATGATATTCAACCATTGCTTTCATGTACTAAGGAGACATATGTTAGCTCCAAAGACATCTATGATACTTTGCTTCCTCTTTTTACAGGTGAATAGTCTAGTGCTGGTCCTAATGAGGCAACTTCTCAACCTTTGCAGGTTTCATGTGATGATGAAGATCATTCCATTTCTGAGGCAAATTTACATGATGCACTTCTTGATGAAAGAGCTGATATTGAGCAGGCAAGAACTATGCCAAAATGGCCTGTATATGTGTGTAATATGTGTGTGTATATGAATGTGTGTACATATGTATATGTGTATATGCATGTATGGGCATGTGCATGTGTAAGTGTATATGTGTATGTATGTGTATGTGCATGTGCATGTGTATGTGTGTGTATATGTATGTATGTGCATGTGCATGTGCATGTGCATGTGTAAGTGTATATGTGTGTATATGTGTATGTGCATGTGCATGTGCATGTGTATGTGTGTGTATATGTATGTGCATGTATAGGCGTAAGTGTATGTGTATATGTGTGTATATGTGTGTATGTGCATGTAATGTATATGTGTATATGTATGTATGTGCATGTGTGTGTATGTGTATATGTGTGTGTATGTATGTGTATATATATGTGTATATATATGTGTATATATGTGTATGTGTGTGCATATATACATATGTGCATATGTATGTGTATGTGTATAAACATATACAAGTGTATGTATATGCATGTGTAAATGTATGAAACATGCATGTGCGTGTGGATGCATTTCCATTTGCATCCATGTGCATGCATGTGAATGTACATGCATGTGGATGTGCATATACATGTATTTAAGTATATGTTAATGTGTGTGTATATATATATATATATATATATATATATATATATATATATATATATGCAAGAATGCATGCATGCAAGTCTTTTTATGTGGTTGTAGAAATGTTTGTGTATATGCATGTGTATGTGTGTGTATGTGTGTGTATGTGTAAGTTTATGTGCACATGTATGTGTGTGTATATATGTGTGTGTATGTGCATGTGTATATGTGTATATGTGTGAACATGCATCTTCATCATGTATAAGTGTATATGTGCATATCAATAAGTGTGAGTATGCTAACTAATGAAAATAACACAATTCAAATGATATACAAAGAATGGAAATTGTACTTACAATAGTTAGCCATATTTTTTGCTTGGTTAGCTTCTTGAATAACCTACAATAAAGAGAGAGAGAGAGAGAGATAATTAAAAGAGAGAAAGAGGTAGAAAGAGAGAAACAGAGACAGAGAGAGACAATAAGATAGAGATTAAACAAAACAACAATTGTGCAAGCGATTGTTTCAGCTTGTAAGCGCAGCGTAATTGCAAATGTTGGAGAGCTCTTCGATCAGATGCATGAAGATGCCGATCGAAGACCCTCCAACGTTTTAATTTTTTTTCATCAAAAAGCCATCATGTAAGCAATGGTAAGGCATCATAAAAAGCACTCCAATTGGCATTGCATAAGCGACATTACTTATCGTCGCTTATGCGATGCAAAAACACATTGCTTATGCGACACTTTTTTAAATCGTCACTTTATCGACGCTCACTGTGAGCGTCGCACATCTCATCGTGCCACACATCTATAAAAACGTCGTTTTGCTCGTCGTTTAACTGACGGTCCATGCTCGACGCTTCTTGCGATGCTTTTTGCAATTTTATAGTGACAAAAATGTGTCGCCTTAACCGTCGCTATGCGCCCATATTCCTTGTAGTGAATACCCACACACACACACACACACACATAAGGTGGATGCAATAATGAGGAACAATGGAATCTTATATTCTTGAATAATATTACAAGTGTTCTACTTTCTCATAGAAGCTTTCTCCAAAATCAAAATGAGCTCTCTAGCTCCTTTTATAGTTTTTAGGTGAATTTTGGTTGTTTCAAATCTAGTCCTTGACATAATTAAAAACTTATACAAGCCTATGAAATTTGTACATTCCCACACTTCATGTGTAACATTGTACTATTCTCTTGAAATCCAAATTCAACTTTATAAAAGCATGGAAAATATTTTTATTTTGATTCATTAACTATTGATTGAGAAATAAAATTATGAACACTACCATCATTAAAAATATAAACATGCCTATCATTAATAATTCCTTTCGTATAAAGTAGTGAATGAATTGAAATGTCATTACCCAAAGTGTTAATATATTTTCCAAGTTCGGCTTTGGTCCAAATGAATTATAACTATTTCAAATTGCATCAATTTTATGTATTTGTGCCATTACACATTTGCTTGTCATTATATATATATATATATATATATATATATATATATATATATATATATATATATATATATATATATATATATATATATATATATATATATATATATATATATAAGACTTAGATTTAGTATTTTCGTATTTGCCCTAGTTCCAACATGTTATGGACAACGTCTTATTTTTGTGTATCCATTCTAAAGGTTTGTGGATCTGGGTGTTTGGTATTTTCAAGGGTAGAATTAATTGGAATTGGTTGAATATATCTTCTAGCTATGCATGTTGAAGGAAAAATGATACTTTTGAAAGAATTCTTATGAAAAAAGTTACTCTTTACCATGGGAAATCATAGATGGATTTCGTAGTTGGGTTGAACTATTTCTCAACACCATGAGCAAAAAAGATTTCTTCATAAAGAATTGTGGATACAAAATATTGAGTTTTTTTTCATCTATATACCATCTTCATATTTGTGTTATATGGAAATATGGCTAAGTTTAGATTATGATTCACCCATTCTCCTACCCACTTTAGTTGTAGTGATCATAAGACATATGCACCATCATTTTAGAATCCTTTCGTGGAGGTAGCCCCTTGCCAAGCTTATTATTTCTCTTTCCTATTTTCTATTTTTTTCCTAAGATCCATAACACTTCTTTTTTTCCTTCTAAAATCATGTGCATTATTATGCATGTGTATCCAACTCAGTTGTTTAGGACTAGATCTATAAAAGTTTAATACGAAATTGCATAAGAAAAAATTGGAGCTTGAATTGGTCAAGGATTACGTGGGATATGAAGTTCTAGAGCTTGGAAGATTCACTAATAGAAGCCAAGGAATTCATCATCTTTTGATAGAGAGTTTATAGAGGTTATGTGGAATGATTGTAATCATAGAAAATCTACATTGCGCCTTTGTGAGACAAAAGATGTTTAAGGGGGGGATTAGGATTAAGACACCTATTTTACTCCTTACAAAGAACCTTTTATCTTAACCAAAAAATCTCTTGACAAAAAATTCTTTTTGAAGACGTGGTGGGTTGCTTGGTGGAATAATGAAATGCAAAAGAAGAGAAACTGTTATAAAAATATGGCATAAAGGAAGATTGTCATTTTGATGACAACCCAATTGAATAATTCATGGATAGTTTTTCCTTTTGAAGTAATTCTCTAATGTAATTGATAGAAGACAATTATGAGACAATTGGGGGAAGAAAATATAAGGAAAAAAATATTTTCATCTTTTTCATGCGAGGTATATCCCTTTTGAGTTGATTTTTTTTCAAGAACTAAAACCTTACTATGTTTAAAGGAAGATTTTTAAATGCAATTCTTAATTCTTATACCTAATTAATCTAATAATTTCTCAATTTTCCACTCCTTGGGGGTTACAATAAATTTTGAGTGCATCTTTCCTTCTAGAATTTTCACAAGCTTGATCACATTCCAAAGGGCTATCAAATAGCCAATTGCTTCATTGAGAAAAACCTATTTTTAGCTAATAGGCCTCTTGAGCTTAAGGATCCTTTGAACCCCTCCCCAATCTTCAAGTTGCATGGATAGGAGAAGAATATGTGGCTGATGTCTTCTTTTGCCTTAAGGCATCATTTGTACCATGGAAAGGTGTTACACAATTCGTTAGCTTCAGTATTTGTCTAGATGCCACAATGAAGAATTTTCCATAGGAGTAATGATTTCTTCTTCTCAATGAGAGGATGCCAAAGTTCTTCAAACTTGAATTCCCAGATAATCCAAGATCACGAACTGCACCATTTAAGGTTGAGTTTGGATTGGAAAGGGGCTAAATTGATCAACTTAGGAATATCTTCAATCTTGTTTCCAATTTTCCACTTGAGCCCCTTAGATCAAGGATCACATAGTAATTGCACCAATCTAACATGGTCATTGGACTAGGTAGGGGTATCAGAGTTCATAAGGCACTAGTCATCAGAATCCAATATGAGACTTTATCAATCTCTTCTTGAATTGCACCAATCTAACATGGTCATTGGACTAGGCAGGGGTATCAGAGCTCAAAAGGCACTAGTCAATAGAATCCAATATGGGACTTATCAATCTCTATATTTGATATAATCCCTTCTTGAATGATTTTAATGCTTCTTTGAAATACATAATCCCTTGTTCCAAAGCTTTTTATCCCTTGAAAGATCCCCCAGTGCAACCAGATGGATATCCTCGATGGGAAAACAAATAGATGTTGGAGTTTGAGGTCTATGAAAGCATGCGAACAACACATGGAAGAAGAAGAAGCTTGGAGCACAACACACAATACTGAATGTATTACCAAGAGAATGTACAAAGATAAGTAATCCCTTAGGGTTATAGGCATATATACAAGCCGGGGAAAAACCTCCTAAAGAGAGAAAAAAGTGCCCCGACGGTCCTAGTGTGTTCACACACATCACTACCAAAATCTATAAACAAATCCCCCTGGGAGTGATGCGGTGAATAAGAAGTCGGCTCTCATGTATAGGGAAAGTACCAAGCTATGTGGTATCAATCCACAAAATAAAGCAAGCCCAAAGCTTTGCGAAAAGCTTCAAACTTCTCCCTAGGTAAAGCCTTTGTGAAAAGGTATGCAATGTTCTCATGTGTGAGCACATATGCCAAACTGATTTCTCTAGCACAGAACCTCTCCATGACATAATGATAGTGCACCTCAATGTTATTAGTGCAAGCATGGAACAAAGGGTTCCTTGCAATTGCCGATGCACTCTAACTGTCAGTAAAGATGGTGGTGGCAAAAGACTGACCAACAGCCAAATTAGCCATAAGGCATCTGAGCCACAAAAACTCATCAGTCACTATGAAAGTTGCTCGATACTTAGCCTCATAACTAGAAGTGGCCACAATAGGCTGCTTCTTTCTCAACCAAGATATGCATGAGCTACCAAGCATGAAAAAAAAACCACTGGTGCGCACATGAGCCTCATAGCAACTAGCCCACTTAGAGTTAGAAAAAGCATGTAAATCTCACAGTAGTGATCCCCCCTTGGGATAAAACAATCCAAGTAGCCCGGTACCACTCAAGCAGAAAAAGATGCGCTTAACGGGCATCCAATGCTTGACACATGGGAAATGCATAAACATGTTCATCTATGAGATAGCAAATTGAATATCTGGTCGAGTAATGCATACGTAAATCAAGCATCCAACAACCTGCTGGGTAGAGAACAACATCAAATGCATCCCCAGCATCATCGAGACTCAATGATAAACCTATTTCCATAGGAGTGGCAATAGGTTTGTAGTCGTCAAGGCCAAAACACTACAATAATGTGTTTGTTTGACACAAAGCTATTCCACCATCAACTTGCATAAACTAAATCCCCAAATAATGATGCAAATTCCCCAAATCTGACATCTCAAATGAGGCATGCAAATCAGCCTTAAAATCATCAATATGCTCCTCATTAGGACTAGTGAGCAGCATCTCATCAACATAGGCAACAATGATGAGAAGCACATCATCTACATGCTTAACATATAAGGTGCTCTAAATCGGACTATTCTCAAAACCATGTGCAATCAAGTAGTCATGTATCTTTTCATACCAAGCACGTGGTGCTTGCTCGAACCCATATAATGCCTTTTTCAACCTACACAATTTGTTTTCATGCCCTTTCTGCACAAAACCAAGGGGGGTGAAAAACATACACTTCTACATGCAAGTCACCATTGAAAAATGCAGTTCTAATGTCCAACTGATGTACATTCCAACCATGATGAGTTCTAAGTGCATAAATGTTATGAACAATAGTCATTTGGCATGTAGGAGCAAAGGTCTCGTCAAAATCAATGCCACTTTCTTGAGCATAACCTTTTGCAACAAGCTTAGCCATATACATGTAAACTGTTTCATCAGGCTTACGCTTCAGCCTATATACCCACTTAGCACCAATGGCCTCCTTGCCAGGAAGCAATTCACATAAAGACCAGGTACCATTCTTCATTCATCATATTTTGATTGCATAGCAGATGTCCAATTTTTTGAATTTTGTGCTTCATCAAGTGAAACAAGTTCATTCTCATCACAAAGGCTAGAGGCAGCCATGGCATAGCAATCTGATACAAAAGAAGCACTAGGAGATCATGAATAAGTACGATATGATAGAGGTGCATCTAATTTGCTATCTCGCAAACTGCACCAACCATTTAGGCATAATTTTTGCCTCTCTATATTATACCTTTAATCAACAAGTGCATGATGTAAATCTGCATAAAAAATGGAATGATCTACATCATCATGTGGAACCTACAAAGGCTAAGAAATTGCCTCATTTGGACTAGCATGACACTGTCCACCTGTAAAAAGAGGATGCAAAGTGTCATACACATCTTTTGAGCTAACCAATGTCTCCTTAGTAAATGAAAGTAATGGTTGAATTGCATCTTCCACAAAAACAACATCACAACCAACCAAAATGCATTTAGTCTATGGATGATACAGACGATATCCTTTGCTTTCATTAATGTACCCAACAAAAATACATTTCACAGCTTTATCATCCAATTCCCTATGTTGTTGTTCAGGCGCTAATGCATATGCCAAACAACTAAAGACACGCAGGTGAGCAACAGATGGCTTGCAACCATGCCAAGCCTCATATGGAGTGATAGACTGCAATGCTTTAGTGGGAAACATATTAAGTACATCTATTAAGTACATATGCTCCACACATAGCAACCTCAAGACAGAAATTATGTGGTAAAGCCTAACTGTTGACCATGTTGCCATCTCCATGTGTGACCTGTTCTTCCTTTTTGCAACTCCATTCCATTGAGGTTATACTTCACTGTACATTGATGTTATCCCATAAGCGATATCCAAATTGTCCTTCTCGATTGTATCCAAGAAAAATGCATTTCTTTGACTTATGATCCGACATATATGAACATATGTTGCACACCCAAAAACTCGAAGATGATCATAATATGGTGGCTTAAAGTACTAAAACACATGCTTAATATAAACAATAATAACAATCAATATAACAAAAATTTTCATTACTTAATACCATACACACAATTCAAAACATAACTGAAATGAACTATATATATATATATATATATATATATATATATATATATATATATATATATATATATATATATATATATATATATATATATATATATATATATATATATATATATATATATATATATATATATAGCAATGTAAATACATATCCAATGTCATAATAAAAAATCCTAATCATCATCATCATGGTCATCATCATCATCATTAGCATCATGATCATCCTCATCCTCATCCTCATCATCATGATCATCCGCATGATCTGATGTATCTGTGTGAGCACCCTATGATGATCAAGATTGTTTGTCTCTCCACATCATCCATATCTGCCTCTCCATAATACTCCTGGCATATAACAAACATAAATAAGTAAAACAATTAAAACATCCATAAAAATGAAATAATTATATAAAATTTAATAATACTCACAAAGGCATCCGGATGATCTTGCATATACTCGCTCAAACGCCGATATCCAAAATGTGTAGCATACTCGATCTCATGTTTTGTACGATATCGGCCATAATCCTTTCGCTGCATTGAAACAAATAAAAAAGATTATTTTCTTGCATTTTAACTAAAGTAAAAAATATACTCACAATAACACATATACTTACAAATGTAGCTACAAAACCATGATGGCCCATTTTGCCTAGGTGCGATGTGTGGCCCGACTCAACTCTCTTCTTTGCAGCAGCCTGTTTATTTAAAGAAAAAAGAAATACATAAATTAAATGTAAAAAATTACTAAAATATATGAAAATTATAAATATAAACTATTAATTTGTATACCTTCTGTTGAGGAAATGACTCCTAAAGGCGTAACTGTCTATGAAAAAACTGCCATGTCTCAGGTGGTATGTTAGGTTGCCTCTTATTTTTTTCCACCATACAATATCTCCAATTAATTTAATCTCAAAACAGAAAAAAAGAATCAAAATACATACACATATATACACACACACATACGCATACCCACATACACATATATATGCAAACATATACACATACATATACACATATACATACATATAACATAAACACACATATACATATCTGTTGGAGTTAGACGTCTGTGGAAGCACACGAACAGCACAAGGAAGAAGAAGAAGCTTGAAGCACAACACACAATATTGAATGTATTACCACTAGAATGTACAAAGATAAGTAGCCCGTTAGGGCGATAGGCGTATATACAAATCGGGGGAAAAAAACCTCCTAAGGAGGGAAAAAAGTGCCCCGACGATCCTAGTGTGTTCACACACATCACAACCTAAATATATCAACAAATCTCACCTAGGAGTGATGCGGTGAACAAGGAGCTGACACTCATGTATAAGGAAGTGCCAAGCTATGTGGAATCAATCCACAAAAGGAACTAAGGCCAAAGCTTTGCGGAAATCTTCAAACTTCTCCCTAGGCAGAGCCTTCGTGAAAAGGTCTGCAATGTTCTCCTGCATGGGCACATATGCCAAGTTGATCTCCCTAGCAGAGAACCTCTCCCTAACATAATGATAATGCACCTTAATGTGCTTAGTGCGAGCATGGAACATAGGGTTCCTCACAACTACCAATGTGTTCTGACTGTCAGTGAAAATGGTTTTGGCAGAAGACTGATCAACATCCAAATCAGCCATAAGGCATCTGAGCCACAGACACTCAATAGTAGATGTGAAAGCTACTATTGTTCTAGCACAATGGTGAGAACCACGTTAAGAAGCTCCACCTCCTTAATGTCAATCCACGGAAGAGATAGGAGTGATATGAAGATCATGAATGTGAGATGTAGTGGGAGTGAAGGTGAGAAGCATAGAGATGCACACACACATACACACACACACATGAAGAGACAAGCAAGACACAATGGAAGGTAGGGAAATAGACTCTATTACTCAAGATCTCAATTACAACTCAAAATAGCTCTAAGCTCTTCTCTACTCATACAAGCTAACCCCAAAAATGAGCTCTCTAGCTCTTTTTATAGATTCTAGACTAGTTTTGACCGGTTTCACATCTAGTGTCCGACATAGTTAAAAAATAGGTTCTCGGTGCTATTTGGAAGGGTAAGCAAGGTCTAAAAATAACCAAAAATTGGTAGGTTCATTCTACCTAAGCTCCTCAAGCTTGAAGAAAATGGAGCTATAAATTACGAAAAGGGGTTTTTCTATGTTACATATGGTACATGAGTGATGAAAATCACTATTGGGAATGTTTGAAAAGTATTTATAAAACATACTTCTTTGAAAAATGATTCAACTGACTCCCTGCTACTTCATTGTGCTCTATCTTTACATGCTTCAGCGTCGTCTATGCCTCTGACTACTGCCAACACCCCCCTCCCTCTCACTTCTGTCATCCTCGACAGAACCTTGTTGTGGGGTCTGTCGGATATAATTTTGTAGTAGGTCCTAAGCGAGGGTGTGTATTGAAATGCGGATACCTCTGGCAAGATCAACTTCAAGCTTCTCCCAATCGATGGGCTGAGGTTCCTCTGGTGGCGGGAGTCTATTATTTGTGGAGTACACCAGTTGTTCACAGGCAAATAATTGCAGTAGATGTGTAGGCCTGCTTATGAACACTTCTGACTGATACTCCCAAAAACCTGTGGTGAACATTTCTTCGAAGGTCTGCTTATAGCACGCTGGTAAGTATTTGATTCGACAGTGCCATAACAAACTTGGAGCGATGGTGTCGTACTCATGTCATAAGCTAAATCTTGGTTGCCATGCTCGAAACCTCGGGTGTTTACATGTGGTGCCTTGATGTGACGGAAGACTTTGAATACCATCTGCATCATGTCAAATATTTTGACAATCATATGCACTGCTACATCATCCATTCTTCGTAAGCGAGGGAGTCAGTGAGGAATCATTGCCATCATGTATCCAACTATTGGTGGTCCTGTGGGTGGCCTGAAATATGGGTAATTGAGCCAATCCTGGCATTGCTCGTTGTTCTGTACTTTAATGGCAAATGCCTTCCAGGAGCGGCGATGTGGCATGGGACCCCAACATGGGTTGTACTTGAAGTGGAGTGGTGCCTTGGCCCAAGTGCTCATCATTTCGGGGTATTCTTGTAATAAGTCATGGTGCCAAGTTGGTTGATATATTTCTCTCCGTTGCACATCTGTTGCCAAGTCGTCAGGCTCAAATTGAACACACTAGTCGTAGCACCTGAGTCATTAAAGCCCTAAGCTCTTGGCAAGGGTTGCCGTGCTCTAGCCTGACTGTAATGAATGGTCTCCTATCCACTATGTTAGGATGAGTACTCGACTTTACTTGACACATGGCCATGGGGTATTTGTGTGTTGTTTCCAGATGGTTATAATGTTTTCTCCCTAGCCCTTGTCTTCTTAGCTTCATGCGCTTAATGCGTTCTATAGCTTTTGCCTGAGCTTCAGCTCGTATTCTATTTTTTTCCTCCTTACGCTTCTTTGCCAACGTGAGTCATCTAAGCATATCCTCAGTAAGAGGTTCTTGGTATAACTTGACTCTACAGCCACTAATGTAATTAGGCATTATGTCTCCTTCTAGGGTGGCTAATTGTACTGCTCCACTTGTCAAGAGTCTGTTAATGATCATAGGTCCATAACCTCGCTTTTCTAATTTCCGTGCGTGCTGTTTTAGCGTATACACTAGGACTAAATCTCCTTCTTTTAAGCCTTTATCTTTCACATGTGCATCGAAATAGGCTTTCTATCGCTTCTTTGCTGCATATATTCTTGCTTCTGCTTTTAGCCTGATTTCTCCTAATCGTTCAAAGTCCATTATTCTTGCTGATAATTCATGGCCGGTCCACTGGTGTTCTTGTGCAACCTTAAGGGTCGGTATCAAAAAGTCCAAAGGAAGCACAACATTCTGACCAAAAACCATCTAAAAGGGAGTTGCATTGAGTACGGTCTTGTAGGCCACTCGATATGCCCAAACAGCATGATGTAACTGTTTGTCCCAGTCTGAACATTTGTTGTTCATGAGTTTCTTTAGTACGTTACAAAGGATCTTGAAGTGCTTTCGGCTTGACCATTGGCCTGAGGATGATATGGTGCAGATTTCTTGTGAATCACCATAAAATCCTGTAACAAATATTCAACGAATTGGTTTAGAAAGTGAGTTCCTCGATCGCTCACTAACTCTATAGGCAATCCATATCTTGTAATGAGATTTTCAAATGAGAATTTTGTAGTCGTGTGTGCATCATTCTTTTTTGTGGCCTTGGCCTCTACCCATTTGGTAAGATAATCCATCACAACAATAATGTATTTTGCATGTGTACCTTTTGCAGGGAAGTTAATGCGTCCTACAAAGTCTATACCCCACTGAGAATGCACGTCCTCCCATTATGGTTTTCAATGGCATTTCATCTCTGCGAGTAGGAAATTGAGTTCTCTGGCACACATCACATCTCTTAACATAGGTATGTGCATCCATGTGAAGAGTGGGCCATAATAATCTTGCAAAGAGGATGGCTTTGATGATCCTATCAGGTCCAAAATGACCTCTTGCAACACCTCAGTGTGCACTCTCTAGTACGCTCAAATAATCGCTTTCATGAACACATTGTCTCAAGTATCCGTCTCGTCCTCGTTTGTATAGATTGTCACCAATAAGTGAATAATCTTGAGCTTCCTTCTCTAGAATTCGTTGTCATGCTAAGGTAATTCCTTGAGGGAGTGTTTTCGTCCTCAAGTACATCACTAAAGGTTCACTCCATTTTGGTGTGAGAGACACATGATATAATGTAGCATGTTCTACTGGTGGTCTTTCACAACAGACAGGGCATTCTTATACACAATTTGTAGATGTCTGCTTCCATCGAAGGCCAATATACTCCTAGTCTATGCAGAGTCTGCAATGTTCGATGTTTTGAATGATGTTGCCTTAATGCACCTACATGTGCTGATTGCAACCAATTCGCATGTTTTGATTCATCTACACAACAAGCAAGAGTCTTTTGATTATCATGTTTATATATGCTTCCTGCTATTATTTGGTATCTTTGAGACTTGGTAATCTCTCCTTCCTTGATCCTTATCCTAGGATTCTTGGGTCCATATGTGAGAATAGGGATTATAGGCTTAGCCTTTTCTTGTACTATCTCAAGGTTAAACAAATATGCATCTGGTAATTCATCCGCTATTCCTTGAGGAGCTTCTCCTGTGGTTAATCTTGAGAGATGGTCAGCTCTAAGATGGGTCTTTCCTTTCCTAACTACTACTTCAAAGTCATACTCCATGAGTAATAGAAACCAACGTATCAATCGTCCTGTGTTACAAGGCTTATTGACTAAGTACAATAACGCTTGATGATCTGTAAAGAATTTGAACTTGTGTGCAAAAAATTATGCCTAAATTTCTTTACGGCGTAGATCATTCCTAATCCTCGTTCCGTAGTGGTGTAATTTCTTTCTGCAGCATTCAACTGTCTGCTCGCATAAGCTATGGGGAGATCTGTGTTACCTTCATTTGTGGGTTGTGCTAACACACATCCTATGGCATAGTTGGATGCATCCACATGTACATGGAATGGCTTAGTCCAATCTGGGGTCGTCAATATAGGTGCTGAGCACAAACGTCGTTTAAGTTCATTAGATGAATTTTCACACTCATCTGTCCATTCAAACTTGGTCAAAAGAGAGTACAGAGGCTTGGCTATGATTGCATACATGTGTATGAATCGTCTGTAATAACCACAATGGCCCATAAATGCTTGTACCTCTTTCATGTTGCTTGCCCTATGTAAATCGGCAATTACTTTCACCTTTTCTTCATCCGTAGAGATTTCGTTCTTTGACACAATGTGTCCTAGAATTTTGCCTTGCCTGACCATCAAAACACACTTTTCTGGGTTCAGACAAACCGATATTCTCGACATTTGTCAAATACTTGCCTTAGTTATGGGATATGAGTCTGCTTCATATTCGAATGTGCACATATGTCATCGACATAAACTTCCAAATCCTTGCATAAGAATTCCTTGAAAACATGACACATGAGTTGTTGGAAAGTGGTGGGTGCATTTGTTAAGCTAAATGGCATCACACGAAATGCAAATATGCCCCATTTTGTGGCAAAAGCCATCTTGTGTTGATCTTCAGGGGCAATGGCTACTTGATTATAGCATGAGAATCCATCAAGAAAGCTATAAACTTCCTTGCCCGCAACTCTCTCCAATAAGTGTTCCGTGATAGGAAGAAGATAACTGTCTCTAATCGTGGCGGCATTAACTTTTTTAAGGTCAATACACACACACAATTTTCCATTCTTCTTGGGCACAACCACAATGGGGGATACCCATTCGGTATGCTCAATTTGGTAAATGAATCCTGCTTCTATCAAACAATCTATTTCTTCTTTAATCTTCGCAGCGTAGTTATCATTGTACGTGTATGGTTTCTCTTTCGTAGGTTTTGCATTTGGAGTCATAGGGATTCTATGGGAGCATATATCTGAGTCTACTCCTTTCAAGTCTTTGTAACTCCAGGCAAACACATCTCTATATTCGCGCAATAGGGAAACTAACTCTTCCTCTTCTTCATTCGTCAAATCATGCCTATGTAGGTACACTTTTCTTCGTCTCCTTCTATGGCGACTATGATTTTTTTGGTTTTCTCTCGATTGTCATATACTTCTCCAATGTCAGCTTTTCTATTAGGCATTCGTACCATGATTCTTCTATCTTCTATTTCGTACTTCTTGAAGTTCTCGGGTACCTCAAACAAAGATTCTTCTGCCTCTGACAAGGTTTCTTTCTTCTTTCTTTTCTTTCCTTCACTTTTGGCAGTCACTTGTGTGGCTAACCTCACATCGTTTATCATTTCTTCATGTCTCTGAGGATAAGCTACTACTTCATAGAAATATTCTTCATCTGATGCAAAGGGAGGGTCCATAATGATTGACTCTAGATCAAAGTCACTTGCATCCTCAAATGCATCAGTGCTTGGTTCACATTCTTCTATAATTGAATCACACATGATTGGCTCTATTGTGAAGAATGAAATGTCATAGCCATCCTCGTCACAGTGGGGTGTCCATTGTTCTTCATTGATGGCTACATCCATTGTTGCTAATATTTCTGCCCAACCAGTAGGCTCGAATTCCTCATCTGGAAATACTATAGGTGCATAAACTGGGTCTTGAAGGGTTCGTGGATGTTGTTCTGAACCTAAAGTCCTGTCTTTTAACCGTTATTCCTCTTGTTTGGCTACTTTACACATCCATAGATGAGTATCCTCGTGCAACCATGAGGGGTCTGATTCCAATGAGTGTACTGACTCCGTTTCTATCTGTGTCTTATGGATGGTGTTCCATTGTATTGGGGGTACATCTCGATGTGAATAGTCTTTAAGATTGACTTTAGTAGTCACTCCTAAATGTTGTAAGTACAAAGAATTAGTTCCCCAATCCGATTTGCAATTGACGCATGAATGGTCGTCCTAAAATCATCTCATAAGCATGATTTTTTGCAAAATCACAAATGGCAAAAGTATGCTCAAACTCCACACAAGTGGTGACAGATATGCCTTCTAGTAAACCTAATGGTTTTTCTATATGTCCATCAGCCATTTGTAGCTTCATCCTGGTAGGTCTTGATGTTGGCTTACTTCAACGTTTCCATAAAGCAGTGGTAGCGATGGCTACTCCGGCTCTTGAATCTAAGATGGCTTTGGTGGTGTAGCCCTGGTGGGTTATTGGAAGATAGGTGTTACCTTCCTCTCCTTCGATTACATCTTCGATTCTTTCTATGGGTATCTCTGGTACCTTTTTGTGTGATCCTATCTGTGAGGGAGCAGTAGCAATCTCAGGGAATTGATTTGCTACATGCCTCCACAATTTTGGTTTAACCTATAACAATTCCTCAAGAGTGAGGTGACATTGAACTTTGGTGTTCTTTATCACTTTCGTGTTCCTAGGGATCACTGATTCTTCATTCCTCACTAGTATAGTGGGTGCTCTCATGCTAATAGACTTGGCTTCCCAAGGTCCTGTGAACTGAGGTAATTCTTGCAAAGAATTGGATTCGAAACCTGTGTGTTTACTCAGTTGCTCTTCCTCTACATTATCGTAAATAGAGGGAATGTCTTGGGGAAATTGCTCCTGCAAGTCGTCTATTTCTTCAATAGGATGATGGGTTCCTTGTTCTTTTCTCCACTTCTCTTCTTGGATCTCTCTAAAAAATTCATGTGAATACAATGTATGGAAGACAGGTTGTCTTCACCCTCTGTGTCGGGTACTTGAGATAGGGATGGTGTATTCTTTTCTTGTGTCTCCGAAACAATAGGGTTCCTATGCTGATTCCTTTTCTCCTTGCTATCTATCAAGTATTCTAGCCTCTCTAGCAGTCCTTGAAAGTGTAATTCTGGTTTTGCCATGTTGTTCCAATTAAGATATCTAGAGGCTTCGAACATTGCTTGTGCTAATTCTACTATCTTCATGCAAAGTTTAGTCCTCTCAATTTCTAGATCAGCCCTCGGGTAGTTCTTACTCATTTCACCTATCTGGGGTCCTTCTTTTATTCTAGCATGATATGCACGGAACATCATGTCTAGGTTTTCTGGTATGGGTTTCGCTAAAACTGATCCTGATCTCTAAGCTGGATTTTCCTGATTCAATTCTTTAGAAGTCAATTCTAGGATTTTGGCTCTAGATTCCTTTAGACTTCCTTCCAACTCAGTTATCTTTTTACTCCACTTTCTCTTAATCCTTTCTCTAGAATCTTTCCAAGATTTCGTCTTTTTATTGCTAGATTGTCCAACTTCACTGGTTCCAGCTGTTTTCTCAGGATTGAGTTGTTGATTTTGTAAGAGCGCCTGGGCTCTCGTTATAACTTGGATAGGCACGTATGTAGGGGTTGGATCCATCTGCAAGTAGAATCAAAACTGTTTCAGTTCCGGTCACTTTCTGTGATCAAGGGTGATGAAGGCACTAAAGCCCTACTGAGGTTTTCTTCTACAGCAACATATTTGACTGAGATGACATTAGCTGGTGGGGGTAGTTGCTGAGCTAAGATAGGTTGAGGTCTCTATTGAGCCTGATAAGGATAGTTTTGAGGGGGCCTATAGTAATGAGGTTGAGTGTTGTATTGGCCTTGATACCTACCTGGTTGCTGGTATGCTTGCGGGTAGCTTTGTCTCACTGCTTGTTTGTTGTATGGGCAGTCCTGAGCGGTGTGATTCGTGTATCGTCTCTCAATTTTATAGTATTGGCCACTAGTGCTAGGTCTTCTATCGAACTAGAAAGTTTTGAGGATGTTAGAGATG
Source organism: Ceratopteris richardii (assembly GCA_020310875.1). NCBI lineage: Eukaryota > Viridiplantae > Streptophyta > Polypodiopsida > Polypodiales > Pteridaceae > Ceratopteris > Ceratopteris richardii. The sequence continues at coordinate 90,023,226 of CM035429.1, forward strand.
AACAATCTGAGTCCTTGTAGACTTTTGAGAGTTCCAATTCGTCTCCAAGTTTGTCCCCAATGTCTATGCAAATTCTCACACATTGCTCTAGCGTTCTGGGTTCCTTCAAGTACACATAGGAGCGTAGTTTAGAGCTTAAGAGGCCATCTAGAAACAATGACACTTGCTTGGCCTGTGAGGGTAACTCTGCTATTGGACATCTTTCAACGTATTGTCTAAACCTACATCCTGCAAGTCTAACTGTTTCTTGAGGGGTCTGTTTGAAGCTATGAATCAATGAAGAGGTATCATGTCTGATTCCACTTTTAGAGAATTCCGTGAGGAATGATTCTAAAAAGTGATGGATGTCTCTAAATTGCCTCTGTTGCAATGGTTGGAACCAAGTTAAAGCGGTATTCTTTAACGTTAGTCCAAAAGCGTTGTATTGTGTGAACATGTCTTCTACTTGTTCTGCTCTTAGCACTTGCTTAAATTCTGCAACATGGTCATAGGGATCTCTTGTCCCATCAAAATAGTTTTTCATGGATTTTACTAGTTGAGTGGCTCTTAGTATTCTTGCATGTTCACGTGGTCTAGGTAGAGGAAAATCATCTCTACCACATGGTATTCTAGGTTCTCTTTGTCTTTCCACTCTATCTGTGTCCGTGGTTGTTCTATCTCTCCCTAAGGGATGAGTGAAACTTACTTCCAGTTTTTCTTTATTCTTCTCTCTTTGAGTGCCATGGGCTGAGGATGTTCCAGCACCCTAATGACTTGTGTTTACATTTGCTCGTGATGGAGGGAATACCAAATCGCCTCTCCATGTGTAGGTATTTCTCGCATGGTCTGGTACCACAAATACTCTTTCTGAAGTTTTGTACAGGTATACAACCTTTCCAGGTGTATCTGGGTCCTTAAATTCGTAGATCATGATGGAGCCTACCTCACTAGGTTGTTCCATTCTGTATCTCCAAAATGCTTCATCAGTTTCTTTATTCACAAACAACTCTATGCTTCTATTATCCTGAGGGATCCACTCGGGGATTAGTACTCTTGTTAGTACAGATTTCCCTCTAGGTGTCCTAGGTTCTTCGCCTACTGGTTCTTTTCCTTGGGATTTAGCTTCTGTCTCTAACTGAATTACACCAAACTCATTGGTATTGTTTGGCTGCGTACTTATGATGTACATCGTTCCTTCTTTGTCTATGTACGCGTCTCTCTCGAATTTCACCACTGGACGTTCCAATCCAATGGGTTGATCAAGATTGTGCATTTGCACCACTTGTCTTCGCAAACCATCCTCATAGATGCGAGCACCTAAGCGATTGGTTCGGAGAAATTCTAATTGAGTTCTATAGGGTCCTTCGGGTCTTTCCAAATATGCTATGTTTGACCCTCCTTCTGGTCTTTCCATGCTAAATGCCATTTCCGATTCACTTGTATCTGAGCTCAACTCGTAAGGGTACCTATTCAATTGTTGAGCCCACGATCTTGCAGTAGTTCCTACACTTGCTTCTGATGATCTAAGGCTTCGTCAGTCTGACTTACCTATATGCTTGCCCGATCTAAGGTTCATGAATTTACTTCCTCTAACTGTTAATATTCCTTGTCTTTATTTACTTGATTCTTTTTAACTTCCTTTAGATTCTTGTCTTGATGTATGCGTCAGGAATCGACTTTCCGTGGTACATTTGAGTTCTCGTTCCATCATACTTAAAGTTCTTTCCTTTAGGTTTTCGTATCACACACCTTTACTTTAGTCTTGGACTTGAAAAATTAAATCTCTTGAACTTGATACGTTCCTATCGTCGTTAATCCACAATGCTAACGTTTAGCCTAAGCTAATAATTGACTCAGGGGGTTGAGTATTCTTCCAACCTCAAGTCAGCTCCTTTGATTGCTATGATGCCCAAGAAGTTGCACTTCCCAAGCCCTGCGTTCTTCACTGCCTTGCTTTGCTTGCCCTTGATAGCCCTTGCTAGACCTGTAAAAATCCAATGTTTAGACCACTTCTTAAATGGATGCTTAAACACTTTAATACATACACCTTTTGTAAGTCCCTTCTCCTTGGCCCAAAATTTTTAATGCCCCTTGGCTTTCTTTTTTGGTCCCACACTAGGTCAACCTCAAATTATCCTCTCCAAAAAAGCAATGTCTTCTTTTTGAAAAAAACAATTGAGGTCATGTAGTACTCATAAAGAGCTTTCTAACGAGCTATAAAGCTAAAAAAATAGACTTTGGATGAGAAAGATATGCGCATTCAGGCCCTTGGGGGTAAAAATTGACAATCAGGTTTTTCTTTCCCTATGAGCTAAGGGGTCTCCTATGAGTGTAATCACCCAAAAATTTGCTTCAAATAGCCTCAAATTTGCCCAAAAAATCAAACCCTAAAATTGGCATTTGCGGTGGACAATCGTTATGGTCTGAGACAATCGTGATGGTCTGGGACCGCGTCGCGATGGCTCAGATGAACCGTCAGGATGGCGTGGTGTGCGAGCCATCGCGATGGTCAGAAGTGAACCATCACGATGGTTGAGGTGAGGCATCGCGATGCCGTGATCGTGGAAGAATCGTGATGGCATCGGTCAACGGTCAATGCAACTGTCATGATGGTGTGAGTCCGTCGCGATGGTCACACGACACGATGGCTTGAGCCAATTGCGATGGTCCAATTTTTGAGGCGTCGTGATGGTGTACGTGGTGTCGTCACGATGGCGTGGCTAGTGAACAATCGCGATGGTCAGGCTTGACACGTGGCAGGATCGGAATGATGGCATGAGCCAATCGCGATGGCGTAGGGTCGAGGGGATCGTCGCGATGGTGAGGAACCGTCACGATAGTTCAAGTGAACCGTCAGGATGACGTGAGACCATCGCGATGGTCCGACCGAGCCGTCCCGATGGCGTGAGCCAATCGCGATGGTGTGACACAATTGCGATGGCGTGAGTCCGTTGTGATGGTCCACCAAATCAAAGATTTTGCAAATACGTTTGTGGATTCTTGCAAGCGCTTGTGTCGCCTACCTCTTGGAGAACTCGCTTACCAAAAATGTCGAAGTTGGCAGACCATCGCGATGGTCTGACACACACGGCAGAAATCTGACAGATAGTGGTTTTTTACCTTTTGGAAGCTTTCCTGATGCACTGGAGCTTTTTACCTGGAAGAAAACTCAAAAACACACAAGTACATGCAGTCACAAAATCTCTTTCTCTCTCTCTCTCTTGCATGCACAAATGAGGGGAAATGAGGAGAATGGGTGGATATGGTGAATTTTCTGATTTTTTTTTTGGAGTGGAAGAAGATGATGCGGTGGTGAAGATGGAGTGTAGAGAAGATGAAAAACACTAAAAACTAATTAAAAACAACAACAAAAACTGAAATTTTTACCTTCCAACGCCACTTCTTGCTATACTCTTACCATCACACATTTGTCCTAGACTCGATCCCCGGCAACGGCGCCAAATTTGGTGTTGCTCTACCACGTTAAGAAGCTCCACCTCCTTAATGTCAATCCGCGGAAGAGATAGGAGTGATATGAAGATCATGAATGTGAGATGTAGTGAGAGTGAAGGTGAGAAGCATAGAGATGCACACACACATACACACACACATGAAGAGACAAGCAATACACAATGGAAGGTAGGGAAATAGACTCTATTACTAAAGATCTCAATTACAACTCAAAATAGCTCTAAGATCTTCTCTACTCATACAAGCTAACCCCAAAAATGAGCTCTCTAGCTCTTTTTATACATTCTAAACTAGTTTTGACCGGTTTCACATCTAGTGTTCGGCATAGTTAAAAAATAGGTTCTTGGTGCTATTTGGAAGGGTAAATGAGGTCTAAAAATAACCAAAATTGGTAGGCTCGTTCTAACTAAGCTCCTCAAGCTCGAGGACTCCTTGGCTTGCACAAAATGGATTACGAAAAGGGGTTTTTCTATGTTACATATGGTACATGAGTGATGAAAATCACTATTGGGAATGTTTGAAAAGTATTTATAAAACATACTTCTTTGAAAAATGATTCGACTGACTCCCTGCTACTTCATTGTGCTCTGTCTTTACATGCTTCCGTGTCGTCTATGCCTCTGACTACTGCCAACAGCTACCCTATACTCAGCCTCACAATTGGAAGTGGCCATAGTAGGTTGCTTCTTGCTCAACCAAGATATACATGAGCTACCAAACATGAAGCAAAAGCCACTAGTGGACACACAAGTGTCATAGCAACCAACCCAGTTTGAGTCAGAAAAAGCATGCAAATCTGGCGGTAGTGATCCCCCTTGGGATAAAACAACCCAAATAGCCAAGTACCACTCAAGTAGCGAAAGATGCGCTTAACCACCTGCCAATGCTTGACACCTATGCAATGCATAAACCTACTCATTTGTGAGATAGCAAACTGAATATCTAGCCGAGTCATGCATAAGTAATTCAGGCATCCAACAGCGTGCTGATAGAAAATAGCATCAGATGCATCTCCAACATCATGAAGACTCAATCGTAAACTTGTCTCCATAGGAGGGGCAATAGGCTTACAGACTTCAAGACCAAAATGCTTCACTAATGTGTCAATATATTTTGTTTGACACAAATCCATTCCACCATCAACTTGCATAAATTGAATGCCCAAATAGTGATGCAAATGCCCCAAATCAGACATCTCAAATGAGGCATGCAATTAAAATCAGCAATATGCTTCTCAATAGGACCAGTGAGCAACATGTCATCAACATATACAACAATGATCAAAAGCACATCATTAGCATGCTTAACATATAAGGTTCTCTCAGTTGGACTGTTCTCAAAACAATGTTCAATCAGATAGGAATGTATCTTCTCATACCAAGCACGTGGTGCTTGCTTTAAACCATATAATGCTTTCTTTAACTTGCACTCCTGGTTTTCATGCCCTTTCTGGACAAAGCCACGAGGCTGAAAAACATACACTTCTTCATGCAAGTCACCATTCAAAAATGCAGTTTTAATGTCCAATTGATGTACATTCCAACCATGATGGGCTGCAAGTGCACATATGCTCTGAACAGTAGTCATACGACATGTAGGTGCAAAGGTCTCATCAAAATCAATGCCTCTTTCCTATGCATAACCCTTTGCAACAAGCTTAGCCTTATACCTGTCAACTATACCATCAGGTTTACGCTTCAGCTTGTATACCCACTTAGTGCCAATGGCCTTCTTGCCTGGAGCCAAGTCACATAAAGACCAAGTACCATTCTTCATTATTGCATCATATTCAGATTGCATAGCAGCCATCCAATTTTTTGAATTTTGTGCTTCATCAAACGAAACATGCTTAGTCTCATCATAGAGACTAGATGAAGCCATATCATAGCAATCTGATGCAAAAGAGGCACTATGAGAGCCTAATCGAGTACGATATGATATGGGTGCATCTAATTTGCTATCACGCAAGGTCTGCATCAACCATTTTGGCATAGTTCTTGCCTGCTCTATATCAGCTCTTTCATCGATAAGTGCATCATGTGAAAAATTTGCCTTAGAAATGGAATGATCTTCATCATCACATGAAACCTGCAAAGGTTGAGAAGTTGCCTCATTAGGACCAACACTAGACTGTTCACCTGTAAAAAGAGGCAGCAAAGTATCATACATGTCTTTGGAGCTAACAGATGTCTCCTTAGTACATGAAAGCAATTGTTGAATAGAATCTTCAACAAAAACAACATCATGGCTAACCAGAATGCATTTAGTCTGTGGATAATACATATGATAGCCTTTACTTTCAGAACTGTACCCAATAAAAATACATTTTACTGCTTTATCGTCCTTCAACTATTCCATTTTGTTGAGGCTTGTACCTACATGTAAATTTTCTCTTGAGGCCATTTTCATAAAGAAAATCTAAAAATTCTTTGGAGAAATATTCTCCTCCTCCATCAGACCTCAAGGTCTTTATGTAGCGTCTTGTTTCCTTTTCTACTTGTGCTTTAAATCTCTTGAACATGGAGAACACATCTGATTTTTGTTTTATGCATAACATCCATACTTTTCTTGAATGATCATCAATAAAAGTGACAAAATATCTATTACCAGCCACCGATGGTTGTTGTGATGGTCCCCATACATATGTGTGTATCAAGTGCTCTTCTTGAATGGTTGTCGAGTTTGCTTTCTTAGTTGGCATGCTTCACAAAACTCATGTAGTTTGACATCATTGAATCTTGGAAGACCTATTACCACTTCATGGTTGCTCATGTCCTTGAGCTTGGGAATGTTGATATGTCCAAACCTTTTGTGCCACAAATCAATTTCAACAATCCTCTTATTTCCAAACTGAATATACATCAGCTTTCCATGTGGTTGTTGAATGTCAAAAGTGAACATCCTACTTTCTTTCCTTCCTTGAGAAATGGCCTTGAATCCTTCTTTTGGATTCTCTATAATGCAACCTTTTTCATTGAAAATAACATGATATCCTTTCTCTACCACTGTCCTACTAAAATCAAATTCTTTGCAATAGTAGGAACATGAAGAACATCAATCAATACATTCTTGTCTCCAAGCTTGATATTTCCAACATGCTCAATTGTGTGTTGAGTTTCATCACCGGTCTCCACACCCTTTTCCACTTGGAGCTTGTAGCTTTGTGAATAAACCTCCTTGGCATGTCATATGGTTGTTGCAACCTGAATCTATAAACCATCTTTGATCATCACTTCTCGGGCTATTGTACTCATGCTTCATGGCAAACATGGTTTTCTTGTCTCCTTCACTTGACGTACTTGCATAGTTATTTTGGCTCCTTTGGTTGCCTCCATTCAGCCTTCCATACTTTTGCCAACAATCATTTGAATAATGTTCTATTTTACCACAATGATATCATGTTATACCTTTATGAGGATTGGATGAACCGTGATGTCTTCCTCTATTTCTTCCTCAAACTCTTCCATATGTGTTGTCATTTGACTTGTCCTTGTTGTCTTATGACTTGTGTTGGCTAGAATTTGTGTTGTACCTTCTTCCTTGGCTAGGGCTCTCCTTACCTTTTTTGCCTTCTCCTTGTTTAGCAACCTCTTCAACCATGAGATTTGGTATTATCTCGTCAAATGTTGGTAGAGGGTCTCTATAAAAAATGTTTGTGATGAATGGTTTCCACTTCTCTTCACTCTTCAAGCCATTGAGAGCTGATTGGATGATGTCTTCCTCTTCTATCTTGCATCCAATTGATGCTAGCTGATCTCGAAGCTCCTTGATCTTCAATGTATACTCACTAATACTTTGGTTTGAGCTTTTCTTCATGTTGTTGAGCTCATTCTTGAGTTGCATCTTCCGAGACCTTGTTGAGGTAGCATACACCTTCTCCAATGCTTCCCAAACTTCCTTGGTTGTCTCTGGGCTTTGCACATGAGCAATCATAGTGTTAGAAATAACTTGTGAAATGCAGAACATCACCCTTTGATTCCTCTCTTCCCAATTAGCAAATTATCCTTTGTGCTAGAGTAATGTTGGGATCTTGAAGTTCCACTCGTTGTAGATCATCTCTAGTAACTAGACTCCATAAACCTTTACCTTTAAGATAATTTTTCATTCTATACCTCCAAGACTGAAAATTATCTTTATCTAACTTCTCAACTTGTTGTCCTAAATTAGCCATTGAAGACCTCCAAGTTGAAGTTTACCTCAGTTATGTTTTGGCGCTTTGTCTTGACTTTACAAAGCTCCCCCTTGGTTTGTGGCTTCTCCTTTACTTTACTTCAGTTCCAATGCTTTGCTTCTTCAAAATCCAATGCTCTGATACCAATTGTTGGATAATTCCTCTCCTATTCACAACGGAAAGTGTAGAAGATCTTCTTAGGATCAAGACTTTTACCTATAACTGAACCTTAAAATGCAAACTAGTATCAATTGAAGACTGCAATGAACTTGAGACTTTGGTCACTCAAACTAGACACTAATATCTTTCAAATGGGCTATCAAACACTCAATTTGGAGTAGTTTTGTTTTGGCAACTCTTTGCCTCAAAATAGGCTATCTATCCACTGAGTTAAGCTGAAAACTGGACTTCACTAAAAACTAAATAACTCATAGAGCATAAAAATTTTGAAAAAACTCTTCTAAAAAAATGAAGTGCTCAAGATAAGCTTTCCAACAAATATTTAAACTCTAAAAATGGATACATACATTGAGAGTTTAGACAAGTGCTAAGAGCAAAATAAGTTGATGACTTGTTCACTCAATATAATTCTTTGGTCTAACACTCAAGAACACAACCTTGACATGGTTTCAACCACTACATTAAGCACAATATTGATCAAATGCTAGAAGCCTTTACCACGGAGTTCTCCAAGATTGACATTAGGCATAATACCTCATCTCTAATCCATAGCTTCAAGAAAACACCCCAGGATATGGTTAGGCTAGCAAGAAGAAGGTTTAGGTAGTACCTAGAGAGATGCCCCATTCTAGAACTACCCACCCCGGCCAAGCAAGTGGCATTGTTCTTGGATGGTTTGTTAAGTGCCAAGTTGAGATCATATGTGTATCTAAAAGAGCCTACAACCATAGATCAGTGTGTTCTGATGTGTATTGATATTGAGGAAAATCTAGGGGAAGAGTTAAAGCTTTCCAAGATCTATAAATATTCAGAGATTGCTACTAATTTCACTTCTAAAGCATCCACTTCAATAGAAGAGTTGCCAGAAAAAGTAGCACAAAAATTAGGAGTCTCGATTAAACGTACCCCTAGTATAATCTTAGTCAAATGATGTTACAATTGCAAAGGAGACTACATGGCTAATGTTTGTCCAATTATGGCTCAACCCCAAGGAAACCCTAATAGCCAATACTGCACTATTGAGAGGAGATATACTAACTAGACTATGCAATATTTCATTTACAAGTAGATGCTCAAGCAAACTTATCCACAATCATATCAACAATAGAGAAGATATCCAAATGAGTACCAACCTCAGCAATATTATAGGCCACAATAGCCCTGCCAACCACAATATCAAGCTAAGCACAGACCTTAACCAGTGTTGGGTCAATAGCCTCCTCCCCCAACCAATGTGATCCCAATCAAGTATGCATCCACAAAAGAGAACTCAAGTAGAGCCTTAGTGCCAACACCTCCTTTGATTTTTGAAAGCCATCCAATTGCTCATAGTTTCAACTCGACGCATATAGATAGCCCACTAGCTTACTACATGGATTCACCAGAGCACAATGAGATCTACCCCTATGAGGACCCCTGAACCTAGTTGGGAGCCCGAATATTCAAATGTAATGTACGCCAACCCTAAACTTAGGCCCCAACCTAGACAAATGAGACCCCAAGGACCCTAAGGACCATGTTATAGATGTCAAGGAGATCACTTCATTAGAGATTGTCCAATCCTTGCACTAGGATAACCATAAATTGTGACAATTCAAGGATTTTGTCCTAAGTGCAGTAAGGAGCATCTACTCAAGGATTGCCCAAAAAATCCACTCAATACACAGAAAATCACTCCTATTAATGTTATTCATTTGGTGATAGACTCTAGTGGAGGTACAATTACTACATTCCCTGTGCAAGTAGTAACTAGATCTCAAGCCCTACAAAAAAAGCTAGGCATATGCCAAGAGAAGAGTCTAGACCATAGTGAGATGGACATCACAAATAAAACGAGAACTAGATCATGGAAAGATAGCCGTGAGTGAATGAAAAGACAATGGACAAAGAAGATGAGCAAACTAGAGGAAATCCTAAAGGAGACCAAAGAAAAACTTAAAGAAATCTCATCTCAAACACACTCTCACACAACACCACCACCGCCACCCAAAGCAGGACCAGTTCTAGTGGATCGTACTCTTGAGAATTTAGACATGATGCTTAAAGCATATCATGCTAGAACCCAAGAAAGGAAAAATGTGATAGAACATGACAAATGTTACCCTAGAGCTTACTTAGAGATTGAGAGAACCAAGTTATGTGCCAAAATGGTAGAATTGGCTCAAACGATGTTTGAAGCTAGCCGCCGTTTTAATTGTACTAACTCAACCAAGGCACAATTGCACTTTGATGGATTGCTAGAGAAACTAGAAAAAATGATAGCCAAATAAGGAAAGCTAGAAACATCATAGGTGAGTAATGCTAGAAGTGATGGGATATACCTTCCCACCAAGGAACCTTATGTTCCTAACTCTACTGACCCTAGAATCCCTTTGTCGGTGCATCACTATTCACAACAATTCCTAAGAGAGATTCAAGAAGAAAAATGGGCCAAGGAGAGTGAGAATCCTCCTCCCATTGAGATTTTGGATGATCTTCATGATCAGCTTCCACAAGATATTCCCTCTATCTACGGAGAACAAGAGGATGCCCAATCTCGTGAATGGTTAGACTTTGAGTCTAATTCCTTACAAGAATTGCCTCATTTCATAGGCCCAGGGGAATCTAAGTTTATCCATATGAGAGCACCCGTGTTCATGGTAAGAAATGAAGAATCAATCATACCTAGAAACACCAATGTAGTAAGGAACACCAAAGTGCAGTGTCATCTCAGTTTAAAGGAGCTACTCAAGGTTAAGCGGAAACTATGGAAACACATATCCAATCAAGTGCTCAAAGTAACAAAAACTCATTCCCACTTAGGATCACATAAGACAATACCCGAGATACCCTTGGATAAGATAGGATACATGAGCAAAGGAGAAGAAGGAAATACTTATCTCCCTATCACTTATCAGGGTTACACAACAAAAGCCATCTTAAACTCAGATGCAGTTGTTTGCATTGCTACCACCTCCTTATGGAAACATTGGGGAAAACTCGCACTCAGAACAACGAGAATGAAATTGCAAACGGCATATGGCCACATTGAGAAACCTCTAGGGTTTTTGGAAGAAATAACTCTTACCACTTGTGGAGTGGATTTTGAGCACACTTTCACCATATGTGAATTTGGCAAGAACCACACATATGAGATGATTTTAGATAGACCATTCATGAGAAAATTGCAGATAGTGCAAGATTGAGGAACCAATTTTTTGTACTTGCAACATCTAGGAGTCACCACTAAAGTCAATCTCAAGGATTACTCTCATAGAGTTGTGCTCCCTATACAATGGAATCCCATCCATAGAGCAATAGAGGACACGGAATTTGTGCACTCCATAGGATCATGATCCTCTTGGATGCATGAAGGCACTCACTTATGGATGTACAAAGTGGCAGTTGAAGAAGAAAAAGATTAGCTACATAGGAAGTAGGTACAGAGAAGCACTCTAGATCAGTTCAAGACCCAGCCTATGCACCCATAGTGTTCCTAGATGAAGAATTTGAACCTCACAGTTGGGCAAAAATTCTAGCCACAATGGACATAGCTATGAATGAAGAACATTGGACCCCACACTTTGATGAAGATGGCTATGACATCTCAGTCTTCACAATAGGGCCAATCATGTATGGTTTGGTTATTGAAGAATGTGAACCTCATATGAGTGAAGCCAAGTGATGACGATGAAGAGCCTACCCTCATGGAGCCTTTTTGTGCTTTAGAGGAAGAGGACCTCTATCTGATAGAAGCTAGAACTTGAAAGAGGAAAAATAAAAAGAGGTTAAGACAGTAATAGTAACTGAAAGAAAAAAAGAGAAAAACCAAACCCTAAACCAATAGATGAAGAGACCCTCTTTGAAGTCCTTGAGAATTTCAAGAGATATAACATAGAGGATTGAAAGGTCATTATCGGGATGCCTAATTGGGAAGCATATATGTATATCGAACACGATCTGACCAAAGAAGAGGAAAAAGAATTGATTGCATTATTAAGAGATTATAGAGAAGTGTTTGCATAGAGCTAAAAAGACTTGAAAGGAGTTGACCTAGATATTTGTTCACACAGAATTTAAATGTCTTTGGAAGCCAAGCCAATGAAGTGGATACCATACACATATAATGATAATTATGCAGCAAAGATCAAAGAAGAGATAGAACACTTGATAGAAGTTGGATTTATCTACGAAATTGAGCATACCAAATGGGTATCCATCATTGTTGTAGTGCCCAAAAAGAATGGAAAGCTAAGAGTGTGCATTAACTTGAAGAAAGTTAACACTGCACCATTAGAGATAGCTATCCGCTTCCTATCACAAAACACTTATTAGAACGAGTAGCAGGAAAAAAATTCTACAACTTCCTAGATGATTTTCAGGCTATAATAAAGTAGTTATTTTCCCCAAAGATCAACACAAGATGGCTTTTGGCATAGAGTGGGGCATATTCGAATTTCCTTTGATGCCATTTGGGCTCACCGATGCTCTTGGTACATTTCAAAGGTTGATGTGCCATGTGTTCAAGGAGTTTCTGTGAAAGAATCTAGAGGTCTATGTTGATGATCTATGTGCACATTCCAACATGAGTCAAGCACACATCCTTGGGCTGAAACAAATCTTTGACAAACATAGAGAATATTACGTCTGCTTGAACCTAGAAAAATGTGTTTTCGTGGTCAACCAAGGCAAGATTCTAGGACACATAGTGTCAAGGAATGGAATCTCAATGGATGAGGATAAAGTCAAAGTGATTGCAGAGTTACCCATACCAAAGAATGTTAAGGAAATACAAGCTTTCATGGGGCATTGTGGTTATTGCTGATGATTTATCATTGCAAAGCCTCTATACAACCTCGTAACTAATTTGGAGGGGATGGACGAGTGTGAGAACTCTTTCAATGAGTTTAAATGATGATTGTCTTCAGCACCAATCTTGACTACACCTCATTGGAGTAAGTTATTCCATGTCCATGTGGATGCATCCAATTATTCTATTGGTTGTGTGCTAGTACAACCCACGGGCCAAGGTAACATTGATCTTCCAATAGCTTACACAAGTAGGCAATTTAATGCGGCTGAACAAAATTATACCACTACCAAAAGAGAAGGATTATGCATGGTGTATGCAGTTAAAAATTTTAGGTATTATTTGCTTGCAAATAACTTTAAATTTTTTTGCTGACCATCAAGCGCTACTATATTTAGTGAACAAACCTTGCAATATGGGTAGATTAGTAAGGTGATTCCTCTTACTAATGGAATATGACTTTGAAGTTACGGTTAGGAAAGGTAAGACTCACCTTAGTGGGATCACCTTTCTAGACTAACTTCAAGAGAGTCCCCTCAAGGAGTGTCAGATGAAATTCCTGATGCTTGCTTGTTCAATCTAGAGGTAGTGCCTAATTGGGCCAAAACTATTGTGCTTATTCTAACCTTTAGACCCACGGATCCTATACTAAAAGCCAAAGATAAAGAATTAGTGAGGTCCAAAGATATCGCATAGTGGCAGGCAGTGTGTATAAGCACACCAATCAAAGCATAATGGCTTGTTGTGTAGATGAAGATGAGCATGCGAAATGGTTGCAAATAGCACATATAGGTGTACTGTAGCAACATCATTCTAAACAACGAACCCTATAGACTCTACAAAGATTAGGTGTATATTGGCCAACAATGGAAGTACATGTCCATAGGATGTGCAAGGAATGTCCAATCTGTGTTCTTAGACCACTCGTGGAACATGCCACTCTGTATCAAATATCCTTAGTACAAATTGGAGTGAACCTCTAGTAGCCTTTTTGAGGACGAAAACATTCCCTCAAGAGATGGCATTGGCCAGACGAAAGAGCTTCGAGCAAGAAGAACTAGATTATGCACTCATTGGAGATAATTTATACAAGCATGGAAGAGGTGGATACCTAAGGCTTTATGTCCATGAAAGTGAATATCTCAAGATCTTGGAAACTTCTTACCAAGTTGTCGCAGGAGGACATTTTGGACCGAATAGGGTGATCAAGGAGATTCTATTTGCAAGCCTTTGGTGGCCAACCCTTCACATGGATGCACATGCTTATGTGAAGTGGCATGACATTTATTAGCTTAGCAAACTCAATATCCAATACGTAAGGATGAGATGCCATTGAGACCCATGATGGGAGGACATGCATTCTATAAGTGGGGAATAGACTTTGTTGGTCCTATTAATCCACCAACTAAGAGTTCACATGCTGAATACATTATAGATGCCACTGATTATCTAACCAAATGGGTAGAAGTGAAAGCCACTAAGAAGAATGATGTGCAAAACACTGCCAAATTTCTGTTCAAGAATGTGTTCACAAGATGTGGTTTGCCAATAGAATTAGTTAGCGACTGTGGTACTCATTTCTTGAACGAGATCAATGAATGCTTGCTACAAGAATTCATGGTCATTTACATGAAATCAACCACATACCACCCATAGCCAATGGACAAGGTAAAAAGCATGAATAAGATTTTCTGCACTATGCTAACTAAGTTGGTGAATAATAAACGTTCTAATTGGGACAAACAGTTGCATCATGCTATTTGGACATACAAAATTGTCTATAAAACGGTACTCAATGCCACCCCCTTTCAGATGATATTTGGATAGAATGCAATGTTTCCCTTAGATTTCTTGATACCTACTTTGAAAGTAGCACAAGAGCACCAGTGGGCGAGCCATGAGCTCTCTTCTAGGATCTTTGATCTTGAACGGTTAGACAAAACTAGATTAAGAGAAGCTGTAGGAATATATGCAACCAAGAATCAACAAAAAACATCCTTTGATGCCTATGTGAAGGATATGGGCTTGAATGCAGGAGATTTAGTCTTAGTATCCACATTGAAGCAACATGCTCAGAAGTTGGAGAAGCATGGATATGGATCTAAGATCATCAACAGGATCTCAACAAGTGGAGCAGTCCATTTGGCTACCCTAGAGGGCGAGATTCTACCTAGTTACATCAGTGGATGCAGAGTAAAATTATATCAAGAACCCATCAGGGATGAAATGCTAAATCGAATCAACACATGCAAGAAATGCAAAGAAGAAGAAAAATGGATTAGAGAAGAGGCTCAGACAGAAGCCCTAGAATGCATTTGACACATGAAGTTGAGGAGACAAGGTAGAGATCAACCTAGGCAAGATGCTCATGGAGCACCAAGATATCACATGGCTATGTGCCAGGCTATGAGTATGACCCCTCACCAAGTTATTGGTAGGCGTCCTTTCATTATCTTAGAATTAGGATAGGGAAAGAATGCGAGAACCATAAGGACCTTGATTGACTCAATTACTACCACTAGCGCAGTTAGACTCTCTTGTTGTCAAGATTTGCAATTAAGTATCAATCCTATAGTAGGTTATCTCATAGGATTGAGAGGAGTGGAAACCCCTTGTCTAGGCAAGGTGAAAATTCCCATCTCTATCTAAGATGTCCATATGAGAATTAAAGTGCTAGTGTGCAAGATGAGGATCTCACAAAACCTCTCATCTTGGGCCAACATTGGATACATGAACATGCAATAAAGCTAAACCTAAGAAGTGGACTTCTTCGGGTTTGGGTGAACCAGCAATGCATCATGGTTGAACTAGAAAATCAAGCACTCAAGGAACTAGGAAAGGCACCCACACTTGGTCCTTCTAAGAGCACTCATGAAGATAAAGATATTGTTCTTGTCCCAAGCTCTAAAATGGAGAAGAATGTTGTTCTCAACAAAGGAATTGGATATAAGGTGAAGCTCTCCTCTTTTCCACAAAAAATCAAGAGAAAGTAGGATAAACAACTCAAGAAGCAGAGGATGCAGAAGACTAAATCACATATTCAAAACACAGTCCACTGCATTACGACTCAAAGCAAGAAGCAGATTCGGAGGCACAAGAGTGAACCCCACCTACCCTCTTGTCATAATCGCGAGTGTATACAATGTCAATGAAGCAGTCCAAGGAGACCACAGCTCCCTATTCTAGGAGTCAACCTAAGCGAGTCATCTCCATCTGTATACCTAAGCGATCAAGGAAGGCAGACCCCAATGCTAGACAACTCTGTGTGCCTAAGGCCTACTTACGTGCTCAACTTGCCACACAAAATCCTCTAGATTTGAGGCAGTGCTCACACTACTCACATGCACTCACCCCACCAAAACTGAGGCTAAAACATGTCATCACAACACGAGCATGTGCACATTCACCTAGTACTACTCGAAAATGGGTACCTAAAAAGTCCTACCTCTAGGTAGAGTCATCTTTGAAGCCCTTAAATGTAATCACTGGAAAAATTTGTAATCCCATAAGGGAAGTTTGAAAGTTAAGTCTTCTACTAAACCACCTGATTTAACATTGTAAATTAGATTTACATTGTTAGGTGCATGTAGAGTTACTTGCATTTCTAGAGTATGCATTCAAGTCATAACTACCCCTACTAACTTAGGACTTCATAACACTCAAGCACACACTAACATAACACACCAAGTCACATACATCATGTTGGTATTGCATGGGGAAGAAGATCTCAACTACTCTTTGTGGAAATACTAATGTGGTTCATTTCTTCTAGCAGATTCACATGAAATCAGAAACCTCTATCTTAATGGCCGAGGTAGGTACAAATTCTCAGTTGATTGACATCAAGAGTTTGCTGATATCTGAACTTCCTACAAAGAGGCTGTGGAATTTCAACATGTGAGGCAGATACACATTCAAGATCCCCCTTCTCGATGCACAGAGAAAGTAAACATTCATTCACATTGATTCAATGAGATGCCAACCCACTTGGCAATGCGGGTTACATTTGGTAATCTAAGTGCAATTTCAAAAACATTTGGGGACAGTTTCAATTCTTCTCATGTGCGTTCGAACAACTCCAAAAAACTCTCGAACTCGAAGGAATTAACGGGGAGGACTACCTGACTACTTTCAAGAGCAATTGCCCAAACCTGATTTTTTGAGATGTTATTATCTTGTGTCTACATTACAAGCTAGCACTGTGAAGGATGCATCGAGAACATTTGTAATCCCTTCTCTACGACGCAGCATTGAAATGAAAAATTTTAAACTCACCCAAAACTTGGTCCAAGAAGCTCTCAACATGAAAGTGATCATATTCCTTTGGATAAGGAAGGTTTAGTGCTTGAGAACATGAAGAACAAGAAGATAGTGAAATTGAAGGACATGGCCGCGATGAAACCAAAATTATCGATGCCACTCAGGATCTCCATGCAACATTTCACTTTTCCAAGGTAGGGCCACTTCACCCAACCCAACAAGAAGATTTGGTTCAGTTTGTATGTAGTGACAACTGCAAGATTAACGATCAATCTTTCCATCTGGATTATTGATCAATTGTATGCTGCTAACAATAGATGATTTCGTAAACCAGTGCTCAATTGATGTTAAGCAATTATGCACATAGTCTATAAATATCTATCTTATGATGTACCCATAGAAAGGGCACTCACCTGGACCCAACTTTAGCTCTTTAAAGGAAGGAAAGCATCCACTCACCAGTCAAAGAAGATGCATGGAACTATCCCCTATGTCCAACCTCGAGATGTGCAACAGACTCTAGACATATCACCAATCCGAGAAGGCACAGTTCCCCCATTCACCATCAATTTGTCTCATTCCAACATAGAAGGAACATCCGAACATGTTCTAGAGGCTCCTTTGATACCGCAAGATTTTGAATTTCAAGCTACATAAAGCATGGAAGATCTCGAAACCTTTGACTTTGAGCATCTATTAGACATTCGAACTTTCAAATGTGAAGATTTAGTCAGACCCAAACGCTTCCACAGGAACCTCACAACAAAGGGGTCAATGACAACAAACATAAGGAAGGTTTATAAATTGGGTAGACGACCAACAAAGAAAACTTTCTCAACAACTAGAAAACCCTAAAGAGGAAGAGGAACAAGTGGCCACCGGAGCTTCTGCCTATACCACGCAACTGTGTAGACTACATCAAATTAAGGAGAGTGTTTGATCCCAATGCTTCCTTTCTAAATAGAGCAGCAGAATACTTATGACCCAACTCTCAGAAGAGGCAGGTGTAGATCCTCAACTCATTGAACCTCTGCAAATGCTCTTAGACACATGTGGGTAGTGGAGGCCATAGGATACACGCTACAAAGACCACATGCGACATATGACCCACATAAATTACATAGCCAACAAAGGCCAAGAAAAAATATTCAAATTCCAACCAGTTCCATTGCAATGATGACGGTGGTACCTGAAACGATTGACATGACTACCACTACAATGACAACAGTGCAAGGAGAAATGACATCTCAAGCCACAAACACTAGTGTACCAAGTCCCCCACCTCCCCACTTAGAACTCCTGGCATGGATGTGACCATCATCCATGAAGAGGCATCCAAACCCATCTTTCATACACTTCCACCATCACCCCCTAGGACCAATGATGTAGCTCTCACACCT
Source organism: Ceratopteris richardii (assembly GCA_020310875.1). Lineage (NCBI taxonomy): Eukaryota > Viridiplantae > Streptophyta > Polypodiopsida > Polypodiales > Pteridaceae > Ceratopteris > Ceratopteris richardii. The sequence goes on from CM035429.1 coordinate 90,041,476, forward strand.
ACTACTGCTCCGAGTGTACCCACCTTCACCTTTCATAACCCCACTTCTATTTCATCCCTATTCTCTTCCTTTGATAATCCACTATATCATACAACCGCCCATTGAATAGGTTTTTCCATCGACCCTGCAATTGGACACCCAGTTTTCACCACATATGTGGTAGGTCATCCAAGAATTCAATCTACTTTCATGGGATTTCCTATCACTCCAACTCCTTTGACTGCATTTTTCTCTCCAACCTCCCTCCCAACTATGATCCACCCATTTGTTTCCTATTTGTCAAGCCTCCTCCAACCCCGCCCCAAAACCCCATTGTCCTATCCACTATTGACACCCATATCAAAAATATTTATAGCGACCACATGCACATCATCTATCATCCATGTGTATATGGTAGACACCTCACACACTCCCACATCCGATCACATGGACATATCACCACCCACAACATCTCCTACTCCCCCAATGGGGGCACCATCTCCCATTTTCCACCAAATTCACCTACACTCACTTCATCGTTAGTCACTGCATTCATGCTTCTCATTTCCCATTCCCCTCCTCTTGCATCAACAAATGTACAAATTGCATCCATCACTATAGATAATGCATTTAATTCCATGATTCAGTGTGTAACACAACTCAGGACTGAGTATACACTCGAAGAACGGAACAACATGCTACAAGCTCACTCTGTGCACTTACAACAACATATCACAACACTTGAAACAGACATTGAAGGTCTCCAAGATCAATATCATACCTTACAGGAAGCTCATAGTGCACTTGAGGCGAAGCTCCAAGAAGTAGACCAAGAGGCCATACAAATAGTAGAGGGCCATCTTCGCACGCAAATGGAACGTAACTCAAAACTTCAATGCAACAAGGCTCTACCACGAAGACATCTAGCTACGGCTCAGGAAGAGAATTATCGCTTGCAAATACAAAATCAAGAAAACTTGGCCTTTGCCATGGAAAATACCCCAAGTGCAACCATGAGCCCATCAAAATTCCAAGCGATTCCGCCATATAATATCCGCACCATCTTCGAAGATTATGCCAACTTACTGGAGGCACATGAAAAATTGTCTAAAGAGCTAACACAACTACAACACGGTTGCCCTAATTCCAGTCCAATCATCACCCCTCGTAGTATTCAACTCAGCTATAGTAATGGCATTACAACAACAAATAGTAGAACTACAAACCAAGTTACTCCAATACAAACAACCTCCATCTCCCCTTGAGGCACTGGAAGAAGAGGAACTAGTACATATTCTCATGGAACAGAGTGTCAAAGAAGAATATGAAGCTCGGGCTGTTCTCGACGGCAGACTTATCGAAGAAGAACAGGACACCTTTGAATCAACAAGGCCACCATGGCTCAAGCAAGTCAAAGCGGCCCATGCACGAGAAGATCACATAGCCATTTAGATCCGTGTTATGCATACTATGGAAGAGATTGTGCTCAAATCAGAATATTTCCAAAACCTAGCTCATTGGCACCTCATCACCTCTTTCGAGCTACAATGTCGGCTATATTTTTTTATTCTAGCAAACTACAACGTTGAGATTAAGAGGTTCACTGGAAAAACACCATCATTTGCCACCCAATTTTAGCCAAAGGACTTACCTGCTTCTGCACACAAGGGCACAATTTTTCAACCAACTTGGTGGAAGAATCTATTAGAGACATATCCAGAAATGCTACGAACATGGAACAACATGCCACTCCATATCATTTACAATCCATGTTACGAACCAATCCCCAGGCGCAGAACATGGAAAGCATTCGCTATCAAGGTACAAAACAATGCATGTTGTGTTGAATGGGTAAACTATCCATACTTAGTACCACCATAGGGACCACCCTCTATATCATACATGATGGCCACAATATACCATTGGATACCTCATCTCAAGCCAATGCCAGATGTAGCAACTCAAATGATGTTAATGATTTTAGACATGATGCAAATTGTATTCAAAACATTCAAGAATGCAAGGCACCCAACATCTCAACCCTAGGATTTGTGAATGGCAATTATGATTTTATTTACGACATGAATACTACTCCAGGTATCCATGTTGTTTATGCCTTTCATGCTAGAATAAGGTACCTCCAAGCTTTTTACAAGCAAACCTTTGAAGTCATGTTCGCAACAGGTTTCTAGGAGTACATTCTAAGGTGTTCTTATCAAAACCCACTCATCTTCTTCGACTGTTTGCCTATGAGCAAGCAATGTACTCAGAATTCTACAAAACACCCCACCTTGAGATCCCAAGCAACATTGATTGGAAACTTGTACAACTTGATCTAACAAAGGGACTCCGATTATAGGCACATGATCTAGCAACAGATGAACTACAAAACTACATTGACCGTCCCACCCACCACAGGTTTGTCTGGGACGATGGACGCTAGAGAGAGGGGAAGTGTTAAAAGTGTCAAAGGACAAGAAGGCCAAAGGAAGAGATTAGAAGGATCAAGAAGATAGAAAAGTCATGCAGATCAGACAAAGAATAGGCCCAATCAAATTTGGAAATTATTTTCAATCAAGAGTGATTTTTATCACTACATCAACATTGCAAATATCATTTTTGATAGTTCAAACTCCATTTTGTTCAAACTGAGGAGTCCTAGAGCTTGACAAGTACTAGAAGTACCTTATTTTTTAGCTAGGCAAGACACTAGATATGAGTTGGAACAAAGCTAGTCAAAAACTATAAAAAGAGCTAAAGAACTCATTTTGGAGGTTAACTTGTTGGAGATATGAGTTTCTCATGAGTATTGTAAACTCGTTCTAGTTAATCAAAGATTCCATAGTTCCTCCCTTTGTTCTTGCCTTATATGTGTATGCATGCTCGTGTGCTTCTATATATATATATATATATATATATATATATATATATATATATATATATATATATATATATATATATATATATATATATATATATATATATATATATATATATATATATATATATATATATATATATATATATATATATATATGTGTGTGTGTGTGTGTGTGTGTGTGTGTGTGTGTGTGTGTGCGCGTGCGCGCGCATGCACGTGTGTAAATATGTGTAAATATGTGTACATACATACATACATGCACACACACGCACTATATATATATATATATATATATATATATATATATATATATATATATATATATATATATATATATATATATATATATATATATATATATATATATACACACACACACACCATGCATACACACATACTCACACACATACATACATATATACATATAGAAATACAGATAAGCTAGTTGAGATCCACTTGAGTTCCTATCCATACTATAAAAGGAAAACTTTAAGAGAGATTGTTTCATTGATGTGCTTCATGCTTGATAGTTCATGCATATTTTGATTGAATAAGAAACAACCTATTATGGTCACTTCTGGTTATGAGGCCGAGTATAGAGAAGCTTAATATCAACTCTTGTTGATTATGTGGCTCAAATGCTTATGGATGTTTAGCTGTTGGTCTAATCTCTGCCACTGCCTATTTATTGTCAGTACGAGCACATTGATAGTTGCGATGAACACAATGTTTCATACTCTCACTATGCATATTAAGATGCACTATCATTATATCATGGACATGCCCACACATGATAATGTTGCTTATCCTTTCACAAAACCTCTATCTCATGAGAAGTTTGAAGCTTTTCCCAAAGCGTTGGGCTTACTTCCTTTTGAGGATTTATCTTAGTTCACGTAGGTTGGCACTTCCTTCTACATGAATGTCAAGCCCTCATTCACCACATCACCCTCAAGGGGGATATGTTAGTATATTTCAATAGTGATGTATGTGAAGACACTTGGGACTAGCAAAAGCACTTTTTTTCTTGTCAGGAGGACACTGATAAGTTCCTAATGGGTTACTTATATTTGTGCATTCACAGTTAAGAGATACATTTTGTCATGTGCTCCTAAGATGCTTCTTCCTGCTTATGCTATTTGTGTACGTTCTTGCTACCGAACTCCAACATGAACCCACCTTGGCCATCATTTTCTTATACTTATAATAAACATAGCATCCTCTATTTGTTTCTCTCTAGAGACACGACGGTGGTGAGCTTTGACTTAGCCTTTCATATACATTCATAGAACTTGCTGTCTTTCTTTCTCTCTCCAGAGACTCAGTGAATAATGGGCCTGATGAAATGAAGATTTTCAGGTTTGACTCTGAATAAGTTGCAATTTGCAACAGAGGCAAATCATTCTGCAGTTGTGCATTTAACTGCAGGTTTACGACCCTTCAGCATTCTTGGTTGAAGTGACCTCTAGAGCAACTGCAAAGGAATTTCCCTTGAATAAAAGCACTTCGGAATCCTTGACTACATCTCAAAAAACATGGTAACACTTTAAATTTTGCATTTTAACCTATTATCCTTGTGATCTATAAATAAAGAATATGCTGAGCTGGTGATAACCAGTAAAATGGTAATGCACCAGTGAAATGTAGCCTTTGTTATTGTTTCTTAATCTAAACCAGCATCAGGAGAGGAAGCTAGTAGTCATTCAAGACTTTTTCTGAAATCCTCCATGGAGGCCACTCATATTAATAGTTCTTTTTTAATTGTTTTATGAGAATCGAAAATTTAATATATGACCTCAATGTAGTTAAACCTAAACTTCTAGCCACCAAATAATGGGCTGATTGGTCCACTATCTTGTCTAAGAAATCACTGTGAGTGACGCTTCTGAGATGAAATATCACAAAAGCATAATAAGCTATATCAGACACAAATGAAATATGGTCATCATAGCTTAGAGCCAGAAACAACCACCATTTCATTAGCCAAACACTTCATGAACATTCAACTATGAATCCACATGCACATTATCCTCAGAGCCAGAAAGAGGAAACTTATGCAAAGTGATTGTTAAGTTTTTAATTCAGAATTTGATCAGTAGAAAAACAGTTGGACTGGTCTATTAAGTAGCCATGAAAAAGCTCTAATCACTAAGACTTTGCATACTAAATAGCCACATAAGAATACTACATTCAATCTTAAACAAAGATGTGTTGTGCACTGAAGCTTCCTACATAACTTGTCCTGGGCATTCCTGCCACATAATGGAAGTTCCACAGTGCTGAACTCGTTGATAGCAAACAAAGGAATGGACTCTTCACACACACTATTGTTCAAAAAATTCCACATCAGAAAGAGGGTGCATGCCACTTGGACAGTATACTGCAATGCTGGAGTCCTTAAGGAGGAAAAGGAGAAAGAGGATCCTCCTTTCACACTGAATTATTGTTAGAAAATATTCAGATGAAGCCATATTCGCTTCCAATACAGTTTTTCAACCTAAGGCATGTTAAATGTCTGCATCTGCTGCTTTGGATGACAAATGAAGCAACATTATAAACGAGGTAACAAGCAATACAAAACTGTGAGTGGCCTTGCAAGCAAGTAGCATATAATATAAAAGAAGACCAAGTAAAGGATTCAGAAAATATGATTGAAGACGAATCAAAAGTTAAGCAAGGTCCTTTCTACCTCCACCTGAGGGCCTAAACAAGGAGAAAGAGTGAAATGCAAGCTTACAGCACAATCTATAGAGCCTGCACAAATACAATTACAACCCATGCAAACGATTATTTGTGTATACTCAATAGTCCTTATTTCTCTAGCTCAAAATTCCATTTCACTTATCCAGTGCATGATCAACAGATCAGAATTGTGACTACACATCCCAAGATGAAACAAAGTAGGGTCAATGAAACACCAACAATAGTACACAGTACTCATATGTAGCCTTACGTCCTTACCTTTCATACAATATATCAAAAAGCGAAAAGATAACAAATATATCGTGAGGTAGATCCAAATGGTGGGATAAATAAGCATTTAAGCAGTCTAATTCTGCCGACTGGCAATATATTCAGTTAGTCCATATAAAGGGGCTGCTCTGGATTCATCGAACTCGCTGAGCTGATTTAGTGCCTTGTGTTTTAACTCTAATGCGAATTCTCTTGCTTTTTCTAACCCAAGTAGCTTTGGATAAGTTGCTTTGTCTGCTAATAAGTCCTTGCCAGCTGTCTTCCCCAGCTCTTCCGATGACCTTGTAACATCTAAGATATCATCTACAACTTGAAAGAGTAGCCCATTGCATCTAGCAAACACTCTGAGCTTCTCCACTTGTTCATCTGAAGCACCTCCTAAAATTGCACCACTCACCACTGAACACTCAAGCAAGGCTGCTGTTTTGTGCAAATGGATATATTCTAATAACTCTAGGTCCACGTTGGCATTTTTTTCATTGGCAATATCGACAACCTGGCCTGCCGCTAAGCCCTTAGGACCGATCGCCTTGGCAACCTCTGCAATCACTCGTACAACTTTACCCGAAGGCACTCCCCTGGTTGCTGTGGCTATGTGTTCAAACGCAAACGCAAGCAATGCATCTCCTGCCAACACAGCTGTGTATTCACCAAAGATCTTGTGATTCGTTGGCTTCCCACGTCTTAAGTCGTCATTATCCATGCAAGGCAAATCATCATGAATGAGTGACATCGTATGGATCATCTCCAACGCACAAGCAGAGGGCATAGCCATTTCTTCAGTTCCTCCAAAGAGCTCACATGCAGCTATGCATAATGCCGGCCGTATACGCTTTCCCCCAGCGAGAAGCGAATATCTCATGGAATCATGAATCTTCTCGGGAAAACGAACCGGCACGCACTGCTCAAGAGCTCTATGTACAGAAGCAGCCTTTCCTTTCATGTAGCCTTTAAATTCGAAAAGCTCGGGTAGCGCTTCTGACACCTGTTCTGAGGAAATGGCTTCATTGGCGAGCGTCGCAGCCACAAACGATGAATTCTGAGCTTTGATGCGGCGACATGGGAGGGGGTTCCTTGATGAAACAGAGAAGCCACGGAATGGACAAGCCAGAAAAGGAAGATCCAGCTTACCTGCCTGATTATTGCCTCCAACGCTGTTGGAGAGTGCGGCAGAGAATGAGTTCGATGGCACCATTGCGTCTGAAGCAGTGTTACGTGCCCGATTAGAAGGATGACGGAGAGAGATAATCTCTCCGCGCAGATAAACAGATCATGGAACCTCCCTCAGTACAGGAACGATGCTCGACAAGCATTACATACTATTTCGCATAAGATAGATGGAACAGGCAATGTTAAACACACATTTACCTGTTAAACATTTCTATGTGAAACAGTGTCGAAATGAAATGAGGTGCCGACATGAGATGAGGTGCGATTTCTTTCCATGGATTGTATACGAAATATCTTTAAATGTATGTAGTTATGGTGTTTCCATTAGTGTGGTCTGTAGATATTGAAAAAAACAAGTTGAGGGCGGATATAGAAAGCAAAGACTTCAAAAAAGAGTTTATTAATAAAAGTTGAAAGCTGAAAAAGAGTTCATTAATTAAGTTGAAAGGTAAAGAGCTTATTAGTTAAGTTGAAAGCTATAGAAAGCAAAAAACTCCTCGAATCTTCTTCTTCTTCCTCCTCCTCCTCCTCTTCCTCTCTTCCTCCTCCTTCCTCCTCTTCCTCTTCTCCTCTTCCTCCCTTTCCTCTCCTCCTCCTCCTCCTTCTTCCTCCTCTTCTTCTATTGCTTCTACAAAAGAGTGTTTGAGGCCCGTAGAAGCTCAAAAATGGCTTTGCTCTGTGGTGCAAAAGTTTTGATTTGAGCTTGTTTTGGCCTCCTAATGCACTATTGCAGGAATTGTGTAAGCAATTTCATCCGTTTGTGCCAAAAATATGTTAGGGGCCACCAAATTGTCTATTTTTGTAATATTACCTTATTGAATTTTACCAAAATATTGTAACTTCACCATCTAATATAAACCGGATTATTAAACTACTGTATTTTGTAATGGCCATTGGGTAGAGATATGAATAGGAAATGCTATTTTAGTGAAACTCCTATGTAATCTATTGTATCCG
>CM035429.1:90056935-90064435 GCA_020310875.1 Ceratopteris richardii
CATCGGGCATGAGCGAATCCAAAAATGATTGCATGATCGCTGACTCATCAACATCTAAATCAATCATCCTCTCAACCAAGGATGTGTCTAGTTGTGAACCCTGAGAGCTAGTATGCTCTTGCATACACTGTGTATCATAAGAGTTATCATTCTCTACCACACAAAGTGTAACATCATGCTCCACATGAGCTAACTCCACAACATCAACACCGAGATCAAATTGATGATCAAACTCTAACTGAGGTATCATCACAATGCTTTACATGAGCATCCACATCATGCTCTAAAGCATCTAGCTTATCATCCAAAGTGTGCTCCATAAGAGCATCTACATGATCAATAAAATGATGCTCTACATAAGTATCATGAGCATCTAAAACATGCTCTATATGTGCATCCATCTGAGCATCTGAATCCTGCCATACATGTGCATCATGAATGTCAATATACCCATATGTAGGTAGACAAAAATGAGACATGATGAGTCTCACACCGTACATTGGGCTGAACTCCCACTGAGACGAGACTGTCTCTCACATGAAGTGCTTGTAGTGGATAATTGTGCCTAATCCTAGCACCTCTGACAAGCATAAGCGGTCCAACTACAACTGAAAATGATGTTCACCAAGGAATGCATAACATCTCTCCTGTAACTGGCTAACTGAAATCAAGCTCATAGGGAATGAAGGCACATAATGTACATGTCTAAGTATAAGTGATGCTCTAGTAGGTAGCATAAGGCATACAACTCCTGCACCCTCAGTGTCATATGTCGTACCATCAGACATGTGCACACATCCATGACTCTCACCTGAAAATCGACAAAACCACTCACGATGTGGAGTAACATGAAAACTGGCTAATGTATCAAGCAACAAAGACATGTGTGTGCTATCCAATGAACAAGAGGTCCTTAGATGAATCATAGGAGAAAGTGATATCACCATCACTGACATAATCAATTGCCATAGACTCTCCTAAAACCACTACCTGACTTGCATCACATGCATGTTTCTGACATCATTGTCGCATTCGCCTTGAGCAACATCGTAGAATATGGCCCTCACGACCACAATGCCAACATTGAAGATGTCGATGTGATCTATGTCTCATATGAGTCAATGGACTCGCATAGATATCATGTAGTCTCTGCCATAATGCACTACTCGTCTCCTCATACATAATAGAATCATATATAGAATCCACAAGTTGTAATTGGATAGTGGCGTTGGCCAATGCATCCATATCCATCCATACATGGTCGGGCAAGTCATGAGGCCTTTGTGCATCTCTATGCACGTGCATGTGTAACCCTGCATGAACCAATGTATGCCACATCTGATCTTTCCATCTTGGAAAGTCAGTACCATCAAACTGAGAAGACACCATGTTGGCAATCCAAGAGACTATAAATATAACAAGAGACTAGAAACAATACTCTATCCTTAATAGGATCACACTTGCATATGCATATGCATAACTCACATCATAAATATCTCGTTGAAGAAGAAACCATATGAACCACATGTCACATAAACATGCATCTAGCATGCACATAAAACCATGAGCATAAGCCTACTCACCAAGTCTCCAAACTGATCAAGTAGATGTAAAAGAATCCTGGGAAAAATTTGACAGAGTATCCCCTATAAACTGAGCAATCAAACAAGATAACCAATAGAAAAAGAACAATGAGTAATCTGTCACCACCTGTCACAGATCCAACCAAAGATAATGGCAAATACATATGCCAAAAACTAATGGCAATACATGCCAATATAATGGTGATACATCTCCCACTTAAGATGGTCCAACCTGTCACAAACGACTGGTGATCAAGTCCAAGTAAATTATAAGCAATGATCCAAAGCTATCACATAAGCATAAAGGATCTACTAGTGTACTCTTCTAGCATAAAAGCCAACAAAATTTTGACAACATCTCCTCTATGGAATGTGAACCAAAATAACCATGAGAGAATAACCATCCACATATGCCAAGAATCACACTGGCAAATAAGATATCAAATCAATGATCATCTGCTAAAATAATAGCCAATCAAAGTGACAAATGGATGTGCAACTGAGGCTCCAATCTGGATCATGTACCTACAAAGAAAAATAAGGATACAAGTACCAACCAAGTTCCAAAATCAACTGTCATAAAATGTGTGCAACTGGCAAATAAATCCATAACCAAGTGGCATAAGCAAGATGGACCACAATGCCACTATACATCCATGATCGAACTCATGACGACATAAACCTCAAAAAAGGTATACCACAATGTCATTTTACATGCCAAACACATGCTAAAATCATGCTCTACTCTCATATGCGGGAGCTACCACAGTTATCATACATGGACATTACCTCAAATCTTTAAAAAAAAGAGCCCTCACACCAAAAAGTCTCTCTCAAAGAAGTTCCAAACCAAAATGAAACTCCAATAGCAGCTAGGGTTCTTTTGGTGAAAATATGTGTCTCCATGTTTTGTTGCTTGAGAGGTGGTTGTTAAAAGTCAAGCTTCAAGCTAAAAATTAGTGGGGAATCTTTTATGGACATGTGGAGCAATCAAAGGAAGCCAAAAGCCACGAGATTCCATCAAGAAAAGTCACTCAACCACTCCCCAAGTCATCTCAACTAATTCCTCCAAGTTAGGAGGCTGATTTGGAAAGGTAGTTCCTAGATTTTAGGGGCACACCTCTCACTATAAAAGGAGCATGTATCCCGACTTCTTTTGGGCCATCTTCTTGGAGTTTTAGCTCATGTAAAGTGAGCACTAAGTGCTGGAGTTGTGATAAGCAAGCCCCTTGCTTAAGCAACCCCCTTGCTTAAGCAACCCCCTTGCTTGCTTGTTTGGTTTCTTTTAGTAGGCATATCTATGTGTGTGCGCAGGCAGTGTTGCAACTCTCTACCCCTGAGTTATTAGCATTGGTTCTCCCTCATATGGTATCCATTTGATGTAATTCTTGTCTCATTGGATAGCTATAAGAGTCTATGGTATGCTTACCAATTCTCTGGAGCATTCTCTGAGTAAGCTGGGAGCAACATTCATTTTAGTGAAGTTGTGTGATTGATATCTCTCTCTTTGTGTAGGCTCTGTTGGAAATATTTTGCTCTCTGTTGTAAGGGCTGGTTCTCCTTCTCTATGTATCCATTTGCTATGATTTTGGTGTCATTGGGTAGCTATTAGAGTGCTCTAAAGTTGATTCAAGTTTGAGATTCATTCTCTGTATAATCTCTGAGAAAAGTTTGCTGGAGTGAAGTGAGGTCTCTGCTTGACTAGCAGTTGTGAGCATTCAACTAGCTCATGTTGTAGACATTGTTTCTCTTTGTGTAAGCATCCATTTGAAGTGAAATTTGTTTTGTTGGAAAGCCCTTGGTGTCTACTACAGGTCTACAAAAGCTCACTGGAGTTCTCTGCATAAGCTCTGAGTAAGAGCATTTTTGGTGTGCAGAGGTCAAAGAAGGATACCTGTGGAGGTCATTCGCGCTTCATCGTTGCTTAGGGGTTGAGATACTTCCCCCATCAGTGGTATCAGAGCATTTGGGCATCTTGGAGGTATCACATACAAGCAAGAAGACCTCTTGGAGTTGGTGGTTGAAGAGTTGCATCAACAAAAGCTTCTTGGAGGTAGCTCACATCAAGGGGGAGCTATTCTACTCAAATTTGCAAGAGCACAAGGTGTCCATCTAAGGAAAGCTTTGGATTGAGGTAACCTCAGAGCCTCATTTTCATTTTACACACATTAGAGCATTAGCCAAGGGCTAGGTCAAGTATCGAAGACTAGATATGGGAGACTTCAACACTCAAATTGAAAAGCTAGACAAAGGTAACTATCAACCATGGAGATTTAGGGTCTCCAACTATCTTATGGGCAAGGGCCTTTGGGGTTTGATTAGTGGAAGTGAACCAAGACCTAGGTTGGATGAGAATCCAACTAATGACCAGAGAAGGGCCTTTAGGGAATGGAATGAAAGAGACAAGAGGGTTATCTTTATTCTTTCCCAACACATTAGCAATAGCATGATCGGCCATATCCAAGACCTGGATTCAAGCATGAAGGTATGGGAGACACTTGAAAGGCTTTATTCAACAAGCACCAAAGCAAGGAAGATCCAACTCAAGAATGAGCTCAACAACCTTAGGAAGAGCTCAGGGAGTAGCATAAATGACTACATACTTAAGGTCAAGGAGTTATCAGATGCATTGGGATCCATTGGAAGCCACGTAGACGATGACGATCTTGTGGCTTATACTCTCAATGGTTTGAGAGATGATGAGAAGTGGAAACCCTTTACCACTTCAGTTTATGTAAGGGATAATCTTCCCGATTTTGAGCAATTGGTTGCTCTCATGGTCACCGAAGAAATGAACATAGGTGGAAGTTCAACTAAAAGCAAAGATGCACAAGTTTTCTATGCAGGTAATCAAAGGGGCAAAGGAAGACAAGGACAAGGAAGGGGCAAAGGAAGGTTTGGAGGAAGGCAAGGCCACTCAAGAAATCAAGGACATGACCAAGGCACCTCATCACAAAGAGGGAGAGGAAGATCAAGAGGAAGAGGAGGACGACATCAACAAAACAGGAATCAAGATGGCGAAGGATGTTACATATGTGGCAAGTTTGGCCACTATGCTAGAGATTGCTACCAAGGAGGAAACCAAAGGAACTATAATCAAGGTTCTTCATACAAAGGCCAAGGTAATTATGCTTCTACAAGTTCAGAAAATGACAATCTCTTGATGATGCACATGAATGGGAATTCAAGCAAAGTAGATAACACTTGGTATATTGATAGTGGATGTAGCAACCATATGAGTTGCAATGCTTCTTGGTTTACTAATCTACATGTTCCCAAAGGTAAAGGACATGTAGAAACAGGTGATGATACAGCCCATGAGATCTCCCATGTTGGAGATGTAGCTTTGGATGACAAGGAGGAAGGAAGATGTCTCAAGGATGTCTTGCATGTACCTACCATCACAAAGAACTTGGTGTCCGTTGGGCAAATGGTTGAAAGAGGCTATCAAGTAAGGTTCAACAAAGGTGGATGCTTTGTGGAGAACCCTAAGCAAGGTTACAAGGTCATAGCAAGAGGAAAGAAGCAAGGGAGACTCTTCACTTTGGAGGTAAGTTCTCATTCTACTCAACATGTCTACTTCACATATGGAAACAAGAGGATTTCGGAGTTGGACTTGTGGCACAAGAGGATAGGTCACATCAACATACAAAGAATGAAGGAAATGCAATTCAAGAGGCAAGGACAAGGTATGAAGCATTTATGTGAATCTTGTCAACTAGGGAAGCAAGCGAGACTTCCATTCAAGAAGAGTGGCTACATAAGCCAACATCCATTGGAGTTGATACATACAGATGTGTGGGGGCCAACGAAAGAGCAATCCATTGGAGTTGATACATACAGATGTGTGGGGGCCAACTTCCAAGGACAAGGTATGAAGCATTTATGTGAATCTTGTCAACTAGGGAAGCAAGCGAGACTTCCATTCAAGAAGAGTGGCTACATAAGCCAACATCCATTGGAGTTGATACATACAGATGTGTGGGGGCCAACGAAAGAGCAATCCATTGGAGGTAACAAGTACTTTGTCACTTTTATAGATGATTGCACAAGGATGGTTTGGGTTTATTTCATCAAAAACAAATCAGATGTGTTTACATGTTTCAAAGCATTCAAGGCAATGGTAGAGAAGGAAACAGGTACATATATCAAGAAGCTAAGGTCCGATGGAGGGGGAGAATATTTCTCAAATGAGTTTTCTGATTTTTTAATGGATCAAGGCATCAAGAGGCAAGTAACATGCAGGTACACACCCCAACAAAATGGAGTAGCAGAGAGAAAGAATAGATACATTGCCGAGATCGCTAGAGCAATGCTTAATGAGATGAATGTACCTAACATGTTTTGGAGTGATGCAGCAAATACCGCCGTGTATCTAATGAATAGGGCTCCTACCTCAGGGATCCATGGCTTGACACCATATCAAGCCTATTATGGTAAGAAACCTGATCTTTCCCACTTGAAGATATTTGGATGTACTTGTTATGTACATGTGCCAAGTGAATTGAGGCACAAGCTACAACCAAAGGCAGAAAAGTGTGTGTTTCTAGGATATTCAAATGATCATAAAGGTTACAGGTGCTTCAACCCAAACACAAAGGACTTGAGGATATCAAGGGATGTAGCATTTGATGAGCTACTCCCTTGGTATAAGAAGTATGATTGTATGCAGGACTATGAAGAAGAAAAGCATGGACATGATGAAGAACAAATCGACCTAGAGCTAAGCGGCCCAAGGTGTTCCATCAATGAAGATAGTTCAAGCATGAACTCACCATGGAGGGGGAGATCTTCATCAAGCTATGAAGCACAATCAATCAACAAAGGCAAAGCAACATTGGTGGAGTTGGATGAAGAAGGTAATGAAGTTGAAGATGATGAAGGACACATGATGGAGAAAGAAGCCACGTCAAAGAAAGAGATCAAGTTCCCAAGGCAAAGGAGGTTTATTCCTCCAAAAGTTGAAGAAAGGAAGTCTTCTAGAGTTAAGTATCCAACTCAAAGGTTTACTTATGATTCATACATGGCAACACATTATGCATATATGAACAAAGTAGTAGAAGATCATGAGCCCGATTGCTATGAAGATGCAAGCAGGAACACCGAATGGAAAGAGGCAATGCAAGAAGAGATCGACGCACTTGAGGAAAATCAAACATGGACTCTAGTGCCCAAGAAGGAGAACATGAAGGTAATAGGTAATAAGTGGGTGTATAAAGTAAAGAGGAATTCAGATGGATCTATTTCTAGGTTCAAAGCAAGATTGGTGGCCAAGGGTTTTGCACAAACCTATGGAGTGGACTTTGAAGAGACATTCAGCCCCGTGGCAAAGATGAGCACCATTAGGACACTCATTGCAATGGCTGCTAGCAAAGGATGGAAGCTTTTCCAATTGGATATCAAGAATGCCTTTCTCAATGGAGACTTGGAAGAAGAGGTATACATGGAGCAACCACTAGGTTTTGTTCATAAAGAGTTTCCACATCATGTTTGTAGGTTGAAGAAGGCACTTTATGGCCTAAAGCAAGCTCCAAGGGCTTGGAACCAAAGATTGGTGGACTATTTGATCAAATGTGGTTACAATCAATGCAAGGCGGATCCATCTCTCTTCATCAAACAAAGAGGAGAACTTGTGGTCTACATGTGTGTGTATGTAGATGATCTTATCATTACAGGTAATGATACAAAGGGCATTGAGGAGATCAAGGCAAAGCTTGGAAAGGAGTTTAGGATCTCTGATCTTGGAGATCTTAGGTATTTTCTTGGCATTGAAGTTGTATACAAAGAAGAAGGTATTATGCTCATACAAAGGAAGTATATTCTAGACCTACTTGAGAGGTTTGGGATGCTACATTGCAAGCCTATTTCAAATCCCATGGAAGTTAATGTAAAGCTAAGCTCCATTGATGGAGAGCCA
>CM035429.1:90069435-90176935 GCA_020310875.1 Ceratopteris richardii
CATGTGGTGTTGAACCCATGAACAACTTCTCAAAAATCATTTGCACTTGTGGATGCATATTTTTTTGTTGCCTTCTATTATTTTCATTCTTCAACCTATAATCACATTCAAAGTAACTAGGTTTATCACAATTCTAGAATCCTTTACCATCACTATCTGAATCATTTCTTTGGAAATTTATGCGGCCTCTTTGGCTTCCCCTGCCTCGAAATTGTCCTCTACCTCCTGCATGCTTCTATTGTTGACCTTGGTCTTGGTTACTATTTCCTCTTCCACTTCCAAAGCCTCTACCTCTGCTAGAGTAGAATACCTAATCATAACTAGGTTTTCCTTGGGATTTTGAGTCCTCACCAAGATTATTTGTTTACACATCAAGAAGAGCTCTATATCATTAGGGCAAAAAATGCCCGAAAAAGGGCCGTCTGCTAATCATAGATTAAGAAAATTGACAAGTAGGATCTTTCCACGAGTATAAGAATATAACATTCTTGTCTCTTTTAATTGTATGAAGAAATGCTTTTTTAAGAAAATATGCTTAAAAGTGCCGCTTAAGTGACATATTTTTTTGAATTCAGTGTACAATTCTTTGATTTCATATGAAAAAAGATATTTTTTGCACACCACACAATGCAAATCCTTAAATTTCCAATAGAGAAATGATTTTTGAAGATACGAAATATTTTTGTGTTCAGAAAATGATGTTTCGGACACAATTGATACATCAAATCAAAAGATTGCGTTTCGCTTCCACGTGTACAAAGTTTTTTGTCTATAAATACTTCTGAAATCTATGAAACTCGATTTCCCACTTTAAGCATTCTCTACTCTTTCACGTCGTCCTTCTACTTCGAATGGCTTCTACTTCTCGTCATCCTTCCAATCGTGTCACCTCATGTGATGTTTACAATAGAAGAGAGGATTCTTTATGGAAACCTCTTTCTGTGAAGCTTAATGATTGGGTGACTATGCTTCCTAGTTCCAGAGGTGCCCATGAAGTCAAGCATACTAAAAGAGATGACACAAAAAACCATTGGAAAGGTCGTATTTTAAGTTTTACATTGAAGAGAGACGGTTGGTTTGCAAAAGTTCAACATGTGTACAGTGCTAAGGATCTCATGTTAGACAATCATCTGCAATTCCTGTCGTATTGTAAGTGAAGTTTAACAATGCTCTTTTATCAATTTCACTTGTTTTTGTATTTCAAGTTATATGTTTTTGTATTGCAGATATTTTTCCTTCCAATATTCGCGAGTGGAAACGTGTTGAATGTTTGACAGGAACACTCAAAGTCCTTCATAAGGATTATGCAAAACTTTTGTATGCAAACAAATCTGTTCAATTTTTCAATAGCATTCAATTATTTGTCTACTTTGCAGATTATCAGGTGCCATCACGGAGGAGTGCTTATAGAAATCTTGTACATTTGCTTGCTCCTTGCATCTCTTCATTAGATTGGGATGCTCTTGATCGTTCAACAATTTCAAGTTTTTTATGCAAAATGAAAGATGATGTCCAAAGGGCAATGTCAGCAAGCCGAATTTCTCGAAGGATAAAGATTCAATTTTTCTTCCTCTTCACGTTTTTGTGGAATGTTTTAAAAACATGTTATTATAGAAAACAAAAACAATGTGGTTGAATAGGAGAGTTCCAATTTTTGAGATTTATGATATTTTAGGTAGGGAATGGGATAACAAAGAAGATCAAAAGCTAGGAGACATCATTTTATGTAAAGTTAGCCCAAATTCTCTTTCAATTTCATATCAGATATCTCGACAATCACTTGTTTTAGGATATGATTACAGAAGGCAGAAAAAAAAAGCTTGGACTCTAGATACCCTTGGATTCAGAAGAGAGTTGTCTAGAATTTGAGTTAGAAATATTGATTTATCCAGATTTTCAACCTAGGAAAATAATTGTCACTGCAAATTGGAAACTCAAAAATGTACGGAAGCTTAGAGTTTCTTGATGAGGTTTCACCACAATTCAAATTCTCAATTGATGGTGCCATGGTAAACATTAGATCAGAGAAAACACTATCTTGCATAACTTGTCTGCCACCCAAGGTGATCAAGTTCCAACCCTTAAGAATGTAACAAATCTTGCCCTTTTCTTCCACTGAATACATCGTTTTTTATTAAACTCACCATATTCATATTGGCATTGTTTTGGTTTGTGTCATCACTCTTTTAATGTTCATAATGTGCAAAAGCTTTTATCATTGTCTCAGACATGCAACTGTTTATCATTGTATCAAACATGCAAAATTGCCTTTCTTTTTTATGTAAATCATGTATCATCACCTTTTAAAAATCTCTATTGTCCAAAGACTTTTGTTGTGCAAGGTTTCTATTGCTCAAGATAAGGATAAGAAGCTCTCCATGTTACTTTTCCAAACAAATTCTAATGGTCAAGGTAAGGATAAAAAATTCTCCATGTTACTTCAAAGTAAGATAGAGAAATAAGGTAGGAATATTTCAAAGGGGATAAGCTTGGAGCATAGGACCGATTCAAGCGATAAGAAGGATTGAAGATTCTCCAAAGGTGCTTATCACTTGAATTGGTCGTCTTTCTTTTTCAATGTATATGGGTGTTGTGAGTGTTGGAGTTAGATGTCTGAGGAAGCACACGAACATCACAAGGAAGAAGAAGAAGCTTGGAGCACAACACACAAGACTGAATGTATAACTAGAGAATGTACAAAGATAAGTAGCCCATTAGGGCAATAGGCGTATATACAAGCCGGGGGAAAAAAAACCTCCTAAAGAGGGAAAAAAGTGCCCCGACGGTCCTAGTGTGTTCACACACATCATTACCTAAATATATCAACAAATCCCCCCTGGGAGTGATGCGGTGAACAAGGAGCTGGCACTCATGTATAAGGAAGTGCCAAGCTATGTGGAAATCACTCCACAAAAGGAAGTAAGCCCAAAGCTTTGCGGAAAGCTTCAAACTTCTCTCTAGTCAGAGCCTTCGTGAAAAGGTCTGCAATGTTCTCTTGCATGGGCACATATGTCAGGCTGATCTCCCTAGTAGAGAACCTCTCCTTGACATAGTGATAATGCACCTCAATGTGCTTAGTGCGAGCATGGAACACAGGGTTCCTTGCAACTACCAATGCGCTCTGACTATCAATGAAGATGGTGGTGGCAGAAGACTGGCCAACACCCAAATCAGCCATAAGGTGTCTGAGCGGCACACACTCAATAGTCGCTGTGAAAGCTGCCCTATACTCAGCCTCACAACTTGAAGTGGCCACAGTAGGCTGCTTCTTGCTCAACCAAGATATACATGAGCTACCAAGCATGAAGCAAAAACCACTGGTGGACACACCAGTGCCATAGCAACCAGCCCAATCTGATTCAGAAAAAGCATGCAAATCTGGCTGTAGTGATCCCCCCTTGGGATAAAACAACCCAAGTAGCCGAGTACCACTCAAGTAGCGAAAGATGCGCTTAACCGCCTTCCAATGCGTGACTCCTGGGCAATGCATAAACCTGCTCATCTGTGAGACAGCAAACTAAATATCTGGCCGAGTAATGCATAAGTAAATCAAGCATCCAACAGCCTGCTGATAGAGAACAGCATCAAATGCATCTCCAGCATCATGAAGACTCAATCGTAAACCTGTCTCCATAGGAGTGGCAATAGGCTTACAGTCTTCAAGGCCAAAACGCTGCAATAATGTGTCAATATATTTCGTTTGCCACAAAGCCGTTCCACCCTCAACTTGCATAAACTGAATGCCCAAATAGTGATGCAAATGCCCCAAATCAGACATCTCAAATGAGGCATGCAAATCAGCCTTGAAATCAGCAATATGCTTTTCAATAGGACCAATGAGCAGCATGTCATCAATATAGACAACAATGATCAGAAGCACATCATTAGCACGCTTAACATATAAGGTGCTTTCAGTTGGACTGTTCTCAAAACCATGTGCAACCAGATAGGCATGTATCTTCTCATACCAAGCACGTGGTGCTTGCTTTAAACCATATAATGCCTTCTTTAACCTACACACCTGGTTTTCATGCCCTTTCTGCACAAAGCCACGAGGCTGAAAAACATACACTTCTTCATGCAAGTCATCATTCAAAAATGTTGTTTTAATGTCCAATTGATGTACATTCCAACCATGATGGGCTGCAAGTGCACAAATGCTCCGAACAGTAGTCATACGGCATGTAGGTGCAAAGGTCTCATCAAAGTCAATGCCTCTTTCCTGAGCATAACCCTTTGCAACAAGCCTAGCCTTATACTTGTCAACTATACCATCAAGTTTACGCTTCAGCTTGTATACCAACTTAGTGCCAATGGCCTTCTTGCCAAGAGGCAAGTCACATAAAGACCATGTACCATTCTTCATTATAGCATCATATTCAGATTGCATAGCAGCCATCCAATTTTCTGAATTTTGTGCTTCATCAAAAGAAACAGGCTCATTCTCATCATAGAGACTAGACGCAGCCATAGCATAGCAATCTGATGCAAAGGAAGCACTATCAGAGCTTGAACAAGTACGATATGACAAAGGTGCATCTAATTTGTTGTCACGCAAAGTCTGCACCAGCCATTTTGGCATAGTTTTTGCCTGCTCAATATCATCTCTCTCATCAACAAGTGCATCATGTAAATCTGCATCAGAAATGGAATGATCTGCATCATTATATGAAACCTGCAAAGGCTGAGAAGTGGCCTCATTCAGGCACTAGTGCATATGCCAAACAACCAAAACACACAGATGAGCAACAGATGGCTTGCGGTCATGCCAAGCCTCATATGGAGTGATACACTGCAGCGCTTTAGTGGGACACCTATTCAGTACATATGCTGCACACATGATAGCCTCAAGCCAGAAACTATGTGGTGAAGCCTGACTTTTGACCATGCACCTCGCCATCTCCATGAGTGAACTGTTCTTTTGTTCAGCAACTCCATTTTGTTGAGGTGTATATGGCAGTGTACACTAGTGTTTTATCCCATGTTCGGCCAAAAATGCATTAAAATCAGAAGACATATATTCCCCCCCTCGATCAGAACGGAGGGTGCCCATTTTACATGCTGACAGATTTTCAGCCAAAACCAAAAACTGTTTAAAGCACCTGAACACTTCAGACTTTGCTTTGAGTGGATAAACCCATGCATGCCTGGAAAAATCATCACTGAAACTCACGAAGTAAAGGTAATTTCCAAAAGAGGGTGTCTGCATAGGACCACAGACATCACTATGTACAAGCTGCAATTTCTGTGTAGCCCGAAGTGAACCATCTTTTGGAAAGGAGGAATGCTGCATTTTTCCCAAAATACAGCCTTCACAAACATGTTTTTCAGGTGCCTCAAGTTTGGGCAAAGAGGACACCATTTCAGATTTCTGCAGGTGTAGCAAACTAGCAAAATTCAGATGACCAAAGTGTGCATGCCAAAGCTTTGCATCTGACATAGCCTGAGAATCATTTACTGCACATGCCAAATCATTTATAGATCTTTCATAGTCTATGAGCTTATACAGCCCACGATATAAAATGCCAGAAGCAATAATCACATCACCATTTGACAGATCATGAACAATACACCTGTCATCAACAAATTTCACAACCAAGCCAATCTTGGCTAATGCAGAAACTCATAGCAGGTTCTTTTTGATCCCTGGCACAAATAAAGCATCTGACAAAGTGAAAGAACTACCATGAGCAGTAGTCAAAATGATCTTACCAACTCCCATAACAGGATAAGAGGAGTTGTTGGCACATGTAACAGTATTCCCTGTAGGGGCAGGCTCGAGTGAAGAGAAGAAACTGCGCTGCGAGGTAATATGTTTGGTCGCCCCACTGTCAAAGTACAAACATCTGAGTCTACTGCAAACATGCACTGCTCATGAGAAGATGGGTCAAAACTGCAAACAGTAGTGAACGCCCATTCTTCTTCCTGCACAAGATTAGTAGACTGTGTTTTTGGTGTAGAGGCTTCTGCAACAACCATTCCAACCTCTTTCTTCTTTGCCTCTTTTGCAGCCAGTTTTGGACAGTTCTTTATGATATGATCATTCCCTTTACAGTACTTACAAAACAATTTCTACTTTTCTCATTTTTTCCTCATCTTTGTCTTGGTTCTTCGAATGTGCAGCATTTGCAGATTTCTGCTTACTAGTAGAAGAGCTCCATTTTCCTTTGCCCTTCTAACTAGCGAGGAAAGCTTGATCTGCAACACGCATAATGGACTTGTTCTGCCTAGACTGATCTTCCTGCAACAGAACAGAGACTAAATCCTCAAATGATAAGGCACTCGGATTGCCCTTCATCATCAATCGAAGAGTAGAAGCAAAACTCTGATATGAATTAGGAAGACCATTCAAAACGGTCTGCACAAGTGAGCTATCAGGTATAACCTCATCAGCAAAAATCAATTGTTCCTTCAAGTCTTTGATCTTTGCCAAAAAATTGTCCATAGAATCACCTTCATTCATGTGCTCACTTTCCAACTGTTTTTGGAGGTAAGCAACACGAGCCTCATTCCTAGCCTAGTACAATGTGGTAAGTGTATCCCAAGCATCCTTTGCTGTTCTGCAAGAGCGAATATGAGGAATAATGGCACGTTTGACAGACAAATCTATCAATGCATGTGTCTGGGCATCTCTGCCATCCCAACGAATCTGCTCTACAGTAGGTGCAATAGAAACAGCAGCATGAACATGAATCTACAGAATATCATCTTCGACACCATCTCCATCAGCTTCAACACCTATATTTGCAGTACCTGTAGTCGCAGGTGTAACAGGACGTCTTTCAACACCCTACACAATGTTCAACATTCCTTTTGCAACAATACATGTCGCATCATATAAGCCCATAATGGGTAGTTGGTACCATCCAACTTATCCTCAATAGCCAACATACGGAATACATCACTGCTTTCAGCCCTGGCCGGTGACTAAAATACCTTGATGCAGAAAATTGACTCTATCTCAAAAAGTTGAACGGAACTGCCCAGACGAGTTCTGCTAGACCTGTAGCAGACTTCGAGATGCTTATACTGGCGAACAGAAACTGGTATATACCTTTGGCACAAAAAGATGAAATAGCATGCACAAGCGCTACGATAGTGCGTTCGGAGGCCGAAACGAGCTCAGATCGCGATTTCGGCACCACATAGCGGAGCTGTTTTGATCTTTGAAACACCCTGAGTATGCTCACCAAATTTCGTGCGAATCTGAGACTGCAACCCAAGAGGTGTAGATGACACCCTAGATGAAGCGGCGACCTGCTCTGATACCAATTGTTGGAGTTAGATGTCTGCGAAAGCACGCGAACAACACAAGGAAGAAGAAGAAGCTTGGAGCATAACACACAAGACTGAATGTATTACTAGAGAATGTACAAAGATAAGTGGCCCATTAGGGCAATAGGCATATATACAAGCCGGGGGAAAAAAAACCTCCTAAAGAGGGAAAAAAGTGCCCCGGCGGTCCTAGTGTGTTCACACACATCACTACCTAAATATATCAATAATGAGACCGATTCAAGTGATAAGGGCCAATTGAAGTTCCCGGATTGCTCTCCTCTCTTGAATCGATCGTGATTTTCTGTGATAAAAAACATAGTAAAGAGCATCAAGGATTACAACATTGAGAAGATTGGAGGATACAACCGATTCAAGCGACTAGGGGGAATGGAGGATTTTGGACTACCCTAATCGCTTGAATTGGTTGTGTCCTCCAATCCTCTCCATTTTCCTTCACAAGCCAATTTTTTAGTTCTTATCATCAAAAAACATAGTAGAGACCATCAACAATTACTATATGGAGAAGATAAGAGGATACAACCGATTCAAGCGATTAGGGGCAATGGAGGATTTTGGAGTGCCCTAGTCACTTGAATCGATCGTATCCTCTAATGTTCTCCATTTTCCTTCACGAGCCCAACTTTTCAATTTCATATCAACAAATCATGCTATAGCATGATGTTTAACAAATTAATGATAAACAACTTATTATTCATGAAAAAAGGGTAGACCACATTGAAGAAAAACTAATGCCATCACTAATACCATTTCTTTGTACAAACATGATTTACAATAACTATCTTCCAGATAAAGATAAAATGGCTCTGAAGGTTATTTTGTGTACAAAATTGCATTTACAACAAAGAGCATATAAATATCTTTCAACATATGTTGGAAGTAATGGGCTAAATATCAAGATAGATACAAAACTCTATACATTTTTGGAGCCTTCACCTTTCTTATTTTTGTTCTTTCTGTAACTCTCAATTCTTTGCTTATTCTTCGAGGCATGCTTCAATGGAGAGCGAATAGGAGGTCTTTTCTTCTTATCTTTAGTACTCTTATGTCTTGGTGGTGGAGGCGGTGGAGGAGAATTTGGATCATAAGGACAGATTAGATAGCATCTTTTAAGATGGCATGAATTGCTTTTTCTTTGACCAAAAGGATCCATGCATTTGGATAGTCAGATAGATTTAGATATGGACTGTAAAATATGCGCTTCAAGAACCTTATTGCATTGGCAATTACTCTCCATCCACATGATGTAGTGTCTTTCTGTAGTGGCACATGAATTTGCATATAACCAAACTTTTTTTTCTTCATTCACTTTGCTTGGATAGTTCTGATCAATGTGCATTTTCAAAAGTTTGGCAGCACTGCATATCAGAATGCAAAGCAATAAGTAAATATCTCAATGCATTCACAAAGCTAAATAAATATCACAATGCATTCACAATGCATGGCAATAGAAATGTAAAAGAGCAATGGAAGTGTGAACTTACAGTTTACAGTTACCATGTTGTGATTGGAGAGAGTTCATAAATAAAGATTGGTATTCAACAAAATCAATAACTATAAGAATCTAGTGACCCCTGAAAATGTGACATGCTCATTAATAAAACCACCAAGAAATGAATAAAATTTATAAGAGAAATAGAAATGAAAACTTACTTTTCAATATATGGATAAACTATATATAGTATCTCCTCACTAAAATTCTTGAGAAAATGATCAATTTCTCCATGCTTGAATAATATACACTGAGTCACAAGGGGATCCAAAATAAAGACCTTCCTCGAGACTGACTCCTCACATTGCTGAAGTAAGACCCTACAAATATAAAATAATCAGGATATGCATCAAGAAGATCAAGTATTGATAAAATGCAGCATATTATGGACTAAAAAATACCTGAGAGCTATATTAACAATGTTGTCAGAGATTTCAACATTGAAGTCTCTCAACATTTTGTTGTCTTCAGGCCTAATGTTAAGCATGAAGTCATCCTCCCATGGCATTGAAGCATTGACAATTATTTGGCCATCTCCTTTCTTTTAAAAGCTATGAGTTAGCCTTCTTCAGCCTCCTCAGTCTCTGCTGCATTTCTTGTTGAATGGTCATGAGAAGGCATCTCTTCAATTTCGATTGTGGATGGCTTAGGCTTTCTTGCTGGAGGTATATTAAGAATATCAAAAAATTTCTGATCATGCTTGTCAAGAGGT
Source organism: Ceratopteris richardii (assembly GCA_020310875.1). Classification (NCBI taxonomy): domain Eukaryota; kingdom Viridiplantae; phylum Streptophyta; class Polypodiopsida; order Polypodiales; family Pteridaceae; genus Ceratopteris; species Ceratopteris richardii. Next base: position 90,078,936 of record CM035429.1, read on the forward strand.
ACAATGGCTTTATCAAACTTGTATCTTAGCCCGGACACAACAACATAGTCCTTGGCCATAAGTGTCACCCTATGACAATGTGTTGCACAAAGATAAGCATCAATCATGAAATCAATTGCAAAATCTTCTGGTGCTTATTGCAAGCATAAAAGAGCTTGGGTTTGCCATTTGACATTCACAAATGAAGTAGTCTTCATCAAAGAGCAAAGATTGGCAGATATCTCCTTAACTACTCTCATAAAAGGAAGCCTTGGGATGAGAGGTCCCACAGTTTTCTGAGCTCTTGTGATTTCCCTCAGTGATTTGAAATGATATTTACTCTCTTTTTGGCATATGTTTCCTATGGATCAACCTTATCTTGGCTATCTGTGGTCTCTGGAGTAGGGCCTTGCCCCTTTGGAACAGGTCCCCCATGGTCTTGGTTCTGAGGGTACAACTTCCTAGCTGACTTCTTTACCCTAGCCATGATTTGTAAAAAAGAATTGAAGTGGATCAAACACATGGAAAAACAACAAACTATAAGACGAACAATTCAAGCGATAAGGGTCATCCAAAAATCTCTGATTCATCTAATTGCTTGAATCGGTCGTATCAAATAAATCAAGGTGTTTGCCTTCTTCTCATGTATCCCATGAAGTCTTTACATGTGTTCCTACCTAAGAATGAAAATGAATAGACACAACCAATTCAAGCGAGTAGGTCAATCGAAAAATCTCTGATTCCCCTAATCGCTTAAATCGGTCGTCCCAAAGCAAATGGAAAAAATGAAATCCCCTTATCTTCACTACTGATCCCAAAAGAATAAATAATAAAAAAACTCCTTCGAACTAGCGACGACCAATTCAAGAGATTGGGGAAGTCTAGTGATCTCGGATTCGACTAATCACTTGAATCGGTCACAAAACATGATTTTTTACTATAGATGACCAATTCAAGTAAATAAGTCAATATGAAAATCTCTGATTTCACTAATTGCTTGAACCGGTCATCTCTAGAAGATAGCAAGCTCATGGATTATACCTTGTTCACCAAGCAAGCTCAAGGAGAAGACGACTTAGTGATATTCACAGAAGAGGGTTGGAGCATGAAAATTGGTGGAAGTCGGGAGAGCAGGTATGTCGCAAAAAAAATGGCAAAAATGAAGGCAGGAGCTTAAATAGGTCTCACTTCAAGTTGATCGTACATGCCACATGGCAATACCTGATTGGTCTAGCTCATCTAGCCATTGGGAATCCTAATGTAAATTTCCATGTGTCAACATCTTAGTGGTCCATGTCATTTGACCATTCAAATTTCAAATTCAAATTTGCCACGAGGTGCACACTCATTCTTCCACGTCATATGACCAGTACTTTCTCTCCGCGCCTATAAATACTAGTTGGCTCGCTCATTTCAGATTTTCAACCTTCATCAAATTTTTGTCTTCATAACCAAGCGCTCCGAGCTCTACTTCTATAGGCAATCGATTCAAGCAATCATGCCTCTATGACTCCTTTGACTGTGCCTATTTGCTTGTATCAGTCACCCTTTGCGATGGAAGAGATGACTTTGCGATAGAAGAGAAGGATGTTATTATTAGTGTTTCTCCATCCGAAAAACTGCTAGATTTTATGGTTCAAGAGGGATTGAGGGTGGGTCATTTTCCAGGTGCAATGAAGATCTTCAATCCCATTTTTTATTTTGAAGCACTTGTGGAGAAAAGCAAGGAATTTATTTTGGATGAATTGGAGAGATCCAATAGGATAGTAGATGGTAAAGAAGTTATCATAATTGGGAAAACTTATATCCACCCAATGATTTTTGGGAAGGATCCTTTGGATATGGCCAGCATCACTAGAAAATGCAGGAAGATTTCCCCCTTGCCAGGCAGGATAGATATTTGCCTAGAACACCAAAATAATTGTTGTTTAGTGCCCTTGAGCATAGGGTTTCTCATCTAGCTGGATCACATCTCAATTGGTCAAGTTGAAGGAAAGGAAGATGAAGAAAAAAAGGAATCCCTAGAATTTTCACTTGAGGAATTTTTAGAAAGTCAAGTCAAAGAGAGTGTTGAAGAGGTTAACCTCAAAGCAGAAGAAGAAGAGGTTAGGAACTTTGATGTCGCTTCCTTTAGGGCAGAGACCACCATAAGAGATCCAAAAGGAGACTTGAAAATCTCAAAGAAATCACTGCTCCTTCAAAATCTCCCATATTACTTTATCTCTCGGAAGGATTTTGTTCCTCTCTATTGCATTCAAGAGCTTTTCAACATAAGAGAAGACTACTGCCTTGCTGCTATAGTTGAATCAGAAGAAGTTGCAAGGAGGTTTATAAATGAGAAGGATGAAATTAAGGAGGAATTTCTGAATTTGGACTTATGCTTGTCAAATAAACAGTTCAAAGACTTGTCCAGAGCACTCTCAACCCACTACAAAAGAGTGCTCTCACAGAAGACAACCCTTGCAGATGAGGATTTTGACCAACGGCAAAAAGATTTAGGGATTTACTCATTTGGACGAGGATATTCATTTGTGGAGGTAGCTAAGGATAAAGGAACAATAAGGATTGACGAGAAAGAACTGATTCAGGAGGAAGATGAGGTCAAGGTGTGTCCAGACAGGCAAATTCTAAGAGACGACCGATTCAAGAGATTAGGCCAATCGAAGAATTTGTAATGAGCCTATCCATTTGAATTGGTCGTCTCTAGATTTCTTCCTTTTTATTCATTTTCTAGCTTTCCCTTATGTGAGAAAGCCAAAACAACATCTATTTGCTATCATTTAAAATCGATTCAAACAATTAGGCTATCATTTTGAACACACGACCGATTCAAGCGATTAATCCGAGACTTTAGGATAAGCCTATTCGCTTGAATCGGTCGTCTCTTGGATTTCTTTGCAAAATAAGATCTATTTGCTATCGTTTAGAACACATGACCTATTCAAGCCATAAGGCCCATCGAAGACTTTTGGATGAGCCTATTTGCTTGAATCGGTTGTCTCTTGGATTTCTTTGTTTCTGATTTAATATTCTCTATTGATGCATGATTATCTTCATTTGGATGGCAGGTGATGGTATTTTTTTCATGATTCTCAATGACGATCGATTCAAGCGATTAGTCCGATCCAAGATTTCCTAATGATCCTAATCGCTTGAATTGGCCATCTTCTTTAGTCATTTCATGTAAGTTCATTTTTGTCCCGATGCTTTCTCTGATCTTGCTTTCTCATGATTTCCACACTTATCTATTTTGGATGAGGACAATTATCTTGGCGAGGGCAAGGGCACAAGAAAAGCTATAGAGAGTAAAGGAAAAACAAAACTGGATATACATTCAGTCATTCATCATCTTCCAAAGTTAAATCTAGATTTATTCTGTGTTGTACATAAGCAGTATAGTGAGGACCCTAATTTTGCATTATTCTCTCTGAAGTCTCTTTCAAAGTACATGGGCTTTTCCTCACTACCATTTAATGCATATAGGATTTTGCTTCTTGAGAAAAATGTAGCATTCAAGATTTTTTGGCCATGCCCCAGGGCTCAATGCTTCTAGAGCTAGATATTTCCTGTGTTATTCAAACTGTGCAATGGTTGCAGAGGTGTCATATGTAAAAAGTATTGGTGGCTACAGGGGAAAGGAGTTCCTTAGATACAGAGGAGATTTTCCATAGTCAAGCTCATTCAAAAGACTAAAAGAAGAATAAATATTTCATTTCAAAAATTCATGAGTTTCAGACACTGTATATACATCCATATGTATTTTTTGTTAGAAGAATTGTTTAAGATATTCTGAATATTATAGCTTCAAGTTGGAATGAAATCCCATTATTTTTTGTAAATCCATGTCCTATAAGACATTTGGTGATATTCCTCATTGACATGACCTGAATAGATTATCTGATGATGATATCTGACATTTGCTCCTTGTAATTGTCTTCTAAAGGAGCAATCAAAAAAATCTTTGAAAGCATTACTTTTTGTGACTCCTCCTCCTTTTCTTGTGCATCTGAAGAAGCTTTTTCTTGCTTGATAATGAGATTTTTCCATGCCTTGGGTGTTCCATGTGGCAAGTGTTTCCTTTTTTGTAAAGAATGGACCATGCAGAAGAAGAATATGCTGTAAAAACATAAAGCTAAATATCAAAACACACCAAGTATATTTTTGCAGTAAATTTTTTTGATGAAACTCACCAAGTAGTAAGTTATGTCTTTGACACTCCAAGCCTATGTGATGGTTTCTATAAGCTCTATGATTATTCTTCTAAATTCAATCACATAGGTATTAGATGTAACTTGTTATCTCATGATCTTCAAAAATTTATCTAGTCTGATGCTAACCTCCATTCCGCTTTTTGTTATTTTTGGATTGCTTTTTACATTTGTTGTAAACTCGCAAAATTGTTTCTAGTGATTCCACATTGCATTTAGTTTTTTTCCATCGATGTTGCTGAAGAATCTTCTTGCTTTTGCACCTCCCATTGACACATCCTGTAATACATCACCTGTATTTTTTGAAAGATTTGGATCTTTTCTTAGATGAACATCACCACCATGAAATCTCATTTCTAAAAGCAAAGATTCACACTTTTCGATGCATGCATCTGCAAGAGCTGTAGGCTTGATGGAATATGCATAATCCAAGTGAAGACGGACCAACTTATCAATGATCCTTAACTTTGCATGCAGCGTACTTATGTGTACATTAATCAATTCTATTGGAAGTATGGGATCCCAAATCATGGCAAAAGATGAGTATTTATGTAGATTAACATTTTTTCTGGAAGGAGCATTGTGAGCCTCACTTCTAGCAATCCATCCTCTTGTACATGGACTTTGCATGCAATACAAACAAGGGTATTTACAATTTGCACCCCCGCTTATACCAAACATGCATTTAAGAGTCTTCAAGTCTCCACTCAAGTTCCACTCAATTTTAAAGCTTCCATAGTTGTCCACATTCAACAATTCTCTTGAGTGATGCCTTTGGATAACATTTGGAATGTCTGTGTGTAAGAATAACCACTTAAGTGTTTTATGATTCTCATATGGAACTTGAGCACACCCAACCCACCATAACTCCATTTTTTATTGTACTTTGAGAGATGGAGTATCCAGTTTCCCAAGGCTATAGTCCAAAGCTCTACTCATTAGTGCAATAATTTTTCTTTCCAACTTTGATGTTTTTAAATTTCAACTTCATCAAGTTTTATTACAAATTTCAAAAGTTCAGAACATTCACACTCTTATATATTATAGAACTGAACCATGTATGTCTGAAGTTTGATTATATCTATCCATATATTGTTAAACGCATTGTAAGTGAAGTGTAAAGTTTGTTTTCCTACCTCATAAGGCATGTTACCATGAATGTGTTTATATTCACCAAATATAGATGTGACACTCTTATTGAAGTACAGCCAATATTTTCCTACATGATTAGGTCTAGGCAATCCAAAGCGTTTTACTTTATTGAATTTAAGAAATTCACACCAAACTTTTGAAATAGCTCTATAACCTTTTCTACTCACTCCAACTCCACCACAAACCTCTTGAATTTGAGATGGTTATAACAACAAATTCATTTCTTTCATGAGTTTTTCAAAAATAAACTGTTTCAAGCATTCATTTTCATTCAGTTTCAATAGTTTCAAAATGTCATTCTGACTCATAATTTCATTATAAAAATGAACACGCTCAAAACTGCTCAACATGTTTAAATCTAGCACATTTGATACATGATCTCTTACAATTTTCATTCTCTTTTTCTTCTATTCAGAATTTTCAATCAAATCTAAAAATGGTTTTACTCGTTTAGACCACATTCTCAATCCTATAGGAGTTTCTTTCATTTGTTTGAAAGTTTCTAATTGAGAAGACAAATTCGAAAACTTTATTTCTAGATCTCTTTGATGTAAGTCTCTCTAATGTAGTACATTTTGTAGATAGTTTATGTATTGCAAACAATTCTTTGACATCTCACAGAGCTTTGAACAATAGCCACATAAATCGTCATCACCATCTCCTACAAATCTAATCAGATCATGAAGATTATGAAAAAGTGGATACCTTCCAGTTTGTGGATCAATCAGATAAACAACTCCATCTGCCCATATGTCGATATGTTTTTTTCCTTCTTTGCACAATCCATCAACTTCACAAGCTTGAAGAGCTCTTCGGAATATCTTTCTTGTCGTTGCATACTCTTGACTGATTGCAATGTTGATATGGAATTCATCACGTAGACTTAAGCTAGATGAAAGGTCAGTGAGAGTGTTTGGATTGAAGTTCTCCATGGCAAAATTGTTCAGATTCATGAGGAAAAGAGAAGTAGGTCTGCTATGAAGAGGAGATTAAAAAAGTGAAGAACGTCCTAAACACACATTATATAGGTGGAATAACAAGAGGGAAACTTGAAATTCGATGAACGCCCGACGAACACAAACTGAGGCAGATCGCTTTTGATGATTATCACACGAACTTTCTCTCTCTTACAAAACTAATATATGTTCATAAGATATGTTTTAAATGCATGTGCACAAAATTTTTTAAAATGATTTGACAACATTAATCCAGATTAAGCAAACTAATTGAAATCCTTACACGGTCCTATTTTTGTCGTTTTTCACCCTAATGTTGTGGAGATATCAAGCTCAACATGTGATAATCAAGGATGAACCATATCACTTTTTCATTTCTTTGACATGTGTAGTGGTCACACCGGTATATGTCCGGGATACTTTAGTGAGATTTACTAGTAAGAGTGATGGCACATTTGTTTCTTGCCAACTCACTCATTCACGGGCATTAGCTATATTGTTGTGTTAGGTCATTCTTGTATATTCTCTTTGCGTAATAGAAGAAGACGAAGAAGATCCTTCTTCCTTGCCTCAATCTATGTGTGCTCTTGTATGTGTGTGTGAGAGATCTCTTCCTTATCTCCTTTCTCTTGACATGGTATCAGAGCTAGTGTGGCTATAGAGAGCTCATGAGAAGGCCGACGGTGAAGAGTACATGAGAAGGCATGGAGAACGGGCGCTTCACAAACGATCTCAGATGGCTATGAAATTTGGTGTAAAGATACAATGTGTCAAAATATTTTTTGGAGTTACCCCTTTAGGATCACTTGTTTTGCTAAGATTTCTATCTCAGAGCCATCCCGATCCCCATTTTGAGATCGCAAGGTGAGACCCACAGAGAAAAAACATCAATTTGCAAAATTGTAAGTTGCGTTTTGTTCAACTACATCACATATTCTAGATCCATAATTTCAAGAATTTTCATGTACTGTCGATACACAAAACTAGGGCGGTTGAGCCATATATAGGTCCTCTAAGATCCATCCATTCAAGAAGGTATTCTTGACATTCATGTGAGTAGTCTGATTGTAGGCATCTTTGCCATACTAGGGGAGAAGATCTCCTCATAGTGGACACCTTGAGTTGGAGCATACCCTATTACTAACCTAGCCTTGTACCTATATATGGTTCCATTAAAGTTCCTTTTTACCATGTAGATCCATGTGGATCCAATGACTTTCATGGTTGACATCTTGGGCACTAAATCCCATGTTATTTTTCTGTACTGCTTCAATATATTCCTCCATCGCATGTTTCCATTTTGGCTTCTTCTTGGCTTCCTCATAAGATGAGGATTCATTTGAGTTCATGTCTTGACCCATGTATACACAATGCTTAAGGACCAGTGAGGTATCATATCCATACCTTTGTGGATTCTTTTTTTCCCCTATTGGTCTTCTAAATGTTTGTTGAGATGATTGTGCTAGATCTCTTAACTCTTGCACTTTGGCTTTACCTTTGGAGTTCCATAATTTGATTTCCCCTTTAGGTGTCTTCAGATCATCCTCTTATTCATTAGTTCTTCAAGCGTTTGTGGATCTTTACTTGAAAATGTTGAAAAAATATCCTCCAATTCATAGGGTAAATTTATTTTTCAACATTCATCTTCAAGAAAAGATTTATTTTCATACAATGAGTCCTTTAATACTAGGATTATATAGTCTATAACCCTTTTGGTTTAGGCCTTAGCTTATGAACACGTAGTTCTCTACCTTGGGATCAAGCTTTCCTTTGATTTGTGAAGGTATGTATGTATATGTAATGCATCCAAATATTCTGCAATGATCCAAGTTTGGTCTTCTTCCATTGCAAGCTTCATAGGGTGTCATAGCTTCGTAGGACGTTGAGGTTAATCTATTGATAAGGTAAGTGGCAATGGATATTGATTGTGGACATAGATAATTAGGCAACCTCTTCTCATTAAGCATTGACCTAACTTCTTCTAATATGCTCCTATTTCTCCTTTGTGCCACACAAATTTGCTCATCTTTATTCTAGTTGTAGTATCTCTTTTAATTCCTCTCTCTTGCAAGAAGGGTTCAAACACGAGGGAGAAATACTCTCCCTCTCCATCACACCATAACCTCATCAATGTTCTACCTGTTTGATTCTCTACAAGTGCAAGATACTTTTTGGAACATGAAAATACTTCATCCTTATACTTCATGAAATAGATTATAGTCCATCTGCTACAATAATCAATAAAAGACACATAATACATGGACCTTGAGATAGATAGTTCCTTGCTTGGTCCCAAACATCAGTGTGGAAAACTTCCAAGATGTCTCCATGTATGTATGTGAAAGGTGCCTGTGAGAATTTCCATATTGGGATGCACTACATTTACAAATCATATGTTTCTTTGTGATATCTAGCAGTCCAAGTACATTTTGATCTTTGCTAATTTGCTTCAGTTTCCTCTTTCCAATGTGAGATGACCTTTTGTGTCAAACTTCTAGCTCTGATAGAGTTTGTGTACCATAATTGAACAATGCTATGTTCTTTGTGTCTTGGAGTTCAAAGGTGAATAGCCTACTTATCTTTTCACCTTCGAAAATTTTCTTGACTCCTTGTTATGGTTCTTCTACATAGGCTCCATACCTTGTGAAGGTCATTTGCAATGCCTTCTCTACAATCTGACCTACACTCATCTGATTCTTGATTATGCTAGGTATATAGAGAACTCTACCCAACAAATTCATGTTTCCATTTGATGTCTTAACATTTTCAATCTTTTCCACATGGTGCCTTGTATCATCTCACATACCCATACATGCACGCATGAATGCATACATGCATGCACACACACACACACACACACACACACACACACACACACACACATATATATATATATATATATATATATATATATATATATATATATATATATATATATATATATATATATATATATATATATATATATATATATATATATATATATATATAATGAAGAAAGCATTAAAGAGGTAAAAGAACTCCTTATGTAGGAAGTTGAAATGAAAGATCTTGGTGTGCTATGATATTTTTTGGGCATTGAGTTTATACATATAGAAATAAGTATATGGATGTCCCAAAGGAAATATTCCTTGATTATGCTACAAAATTATGGTATGTCTAATTGTAAGCCAATTTCTATACCATTAGATCAAAATTTGAAGTTGGATACTACATCGGGTGAAGCATTGGAAAATTCTACTGTGTACACGAAAATTGTGGGAAGTTTGATATATCTCACAATTACAAGAGCTGATATAAGCTACACTATAGGACTTCAAACTCAATTTATGCAAGTTCCCAAGAAACCACATTTAGGTGCCCTGAGATGCACTCTATGTTATGAGTGCTACTTTGGATTATGCATTATTTTATGAATCTGGTGCAGAATTGCATGTTCATGGATAAAGTGATGCAGATTGGGTTGATAGTATTCCCAATAGAAGATCTAATGGTGGCTTTCTATTCTCACTTGGAAGTGCAGTTGTTACATGGAGCAATAAGAAGCAACCCACTATTGCTTTGTTGAGTACAGAGGCTGAATATAGAGGTGCTCCAATGGTAGCATGCAAAGCTTCATGGCCACAAATGCTACTTGAAGATTTAGGTGCAGAAGTACAGAAGCCTATCATCATTTATTATGATAATCTTAGCATCATTTAGTTAGCAAGAAATCCTAAATTTCATGCTAGAACAAAGCATATCAAGGTACATTATCACTTCATTAGAGAAAAGGTATTAGTAGGTGATATTGATCTTGTTTATTTGAGGGAATATGAGTAGGCTACTGATATTTTCACTAAAGCACTTGGAGCCGAGAAGCTAAAGAAGTTTCCAAAGATGCTTGGATTATAGGACACGATGTTAAGTTTGAGGGGGAGTGTTGAGATATCAAGCTCAACATGTGATGATCGAGTATTACACGTATCACTTTTTCATTTCTTTGACATATATAGTGGTCATGTTGATATATGTCAAGGACACTTTAGTGAGTTTTACTAGATTTATCTACAAAGAGTGATGTCACATTTGTTTCTTGCTAGCTTGCTCATTCATAGACATTAGGAATTTCCTTATGTACTTTTGTTTATATATTGCACTAGTCGTATTATTGCATTAGTTCATTCTTGTATATTCTTTTTATGTAATAGAAGAAGAAGAAGAAGAAGAAGAAGAAGATCCTTCTTCCTTGCCTCAATTTTTGTGTGCTCCTCTATGTGTGTGTGAGAGCTCTCTTCCTTATCTCCTTTGTCTTGATAGATATGTCTCAAAACAATCTCCAAGAGCTTGGGATCATAGATTATTTACTTACATACAAGACAAAGGATTTATAGTGAGCAAGTTAGATCCTTCCTTATTTATTAAAAGATCACATGGAGAAGTCATATACCTCTATGTATATGTGAATGGCATTATTGTGACAAGTAATCATGTTGAAGTCATAAGAGGGATCAAACATCAAATGAAGGAAAAGTTCAAGATAAGTGATTAAGGGAAGCTAACATATTTCCTTGGATTGGAAGTCATGTACAAAGAGCATGGTGTGTATCTTACTCAGTGAAAGTACATCAAAGATATGATCACAAAATTCAAAATGGAAAATGCTAATGTTATAGGTACACCTATGGAAGTGAATTCCAAATTGAGTGCCCATGAAGGAGAACTCATTGAAGATGTGACTGGATAGCAAAGTCTAGTAGGGGAGTCTCAATTATTCTTCTCTCACGAGAGTGTATATCATTTATAGTCTAAGTGTTTTAAGTCATTTTATGCACTCACCTAGGAAGCCACACATGGAGGCAGCCAAAAGGATACTCAACTATCTCTAAGGTGCAATCAATGAAGGCCTATTCTATTTATATACCTCTAACATAGACATCAAAATCTTTTTCCATATAGATTGGGCAAGACCAAGAGATGATAGGAGAAGAACCTCTGGTTATCTTTCATTTTTAGGGTCTAAATTCATCTCTTTGTCACAAAAAAGAAGCAAGCTATTGTTGCTCTCTCATCTGTAGAAGTTGAGTATAGGTGCATGGCAAATGCAGCTCAAGAAGCTATGTGGATTAAGACACTATATGCTGATTAAGGAATCAAGACTTCAAATCCTCATATATTTGGTGATAACATGAACTCTTTACATCTTGCAAAAAAACTCATTTATTATGCAAGTACCAAAAACATTGAGGTACATTATCGCTTTATTAGAGAGAATATTAGAAAAAAATAAGTTGAGCCTTCATTTGTCTGAACTCACAAGAACATGCATACATGGTTACTAAAGCATTGGATGGAGTAAAGCTATGCAGATTCAAATCAATAGTTGGATATCAAGAGATTTCAATGGAAAGAAGTCTCAAGAATCTTAATTTTGAGGGGGATCTATTGGTACATATGGCAAGCCTAAGTACTTGACCATATATGATGTAGATCATTCCATTTCTGATGCAGATTTACATGATGCACTTCTTGATGAGAGAGCTGATATTGAGGAGGCAAAAACTATGCCAAAATGTCTGGTGCAGACTTTGCATGATAGCAAATTAGATGCACTTCTATCATATCATACTCGTTCTAGCTCTCATAGTGCTTCTTTTGCATCAGATTGCTATGCTATGGCTGCCTCTACTCCCTGTGATGAGAATGAGCATGTTTCATTTGATGAAACACAAAATTTAGAAAATTAGATGGCTACTATGAAATCTGAATATGATGCTATAATGAAGAATGGTACCTGGTCTTTATGTGACTTGCCTCTTGGCAAGAAGGCCATTGGCACTAAGTGGGTATACAAGCTGAAGTGTAAGCCTGATGGAACAGTTGATAGGTATAAGGCTAGGCTTGTTGCAAAGGGTTACTCTCAAGAAAGAGGCATTGATTTTGATGAGACCTTTGCTCCTTCTTGCCGAATGACTACTGTTCGTAGCATATGTGCACTTGTAGCTCATCACGATTAGAATGTACATCAATTGGACATTAAAAACTCATTTTTGAATGGTGACTTTCATTAAAAGTTTATGTTTTTCAGCCCCATGGCTTTGTGCAGAAAGGGCCATGAAAACAAACTTTGCAGGTTGAAAAAAGCATTATATGGTTTGAAACAAGCACCATGTGCTTGGTATGAAAAGATACATGCCTATCTTATTGCACATGGTTTTGAGAACAGTCCAATTGAGCGCACCTTATATGTTAAGCATGCAAATGATGTGCTTCTGATACTTGTTTTCCATGTTGATGACATGCTGCTCATAGGTCCTCATGAGAAATATATTTATGATTTTAAGACTGATTTGCATGCCTCATTTGAGATGTCAGCTTTGGGGCATTTGCATCATTATTTACGCATTGAGTTTATGCAAGTTGATGGTAGAATAGCTTTGTGCCAAAAAAATATATTGTCACATTATTAAAGTGTTTTGGCCTTGACGACTGCAAACCTATTGCTACTCCTATGGAGATAGTTTTACGATTGATTCTTCATGATGTTGGAGATGCATTTGATGCTCTTCTCTATTAGCAGGCTATTGGATGCTTACTTTACTTATGCATTACTTGGCCAGATATTCATTTTGTTGTCTCATAGATGAGCAGGTTTATGCATTGCCCAGGTGTCAAGCATTGGTAGGCGGTTAAGCGCATCTTTCACTACTTGAGTGGTACTCGAATACTTGGATTGTTTTATCTAAACGGGGGATTACTACTGCCAGATTTACATGCTTTTTCTAACTCTGATTGGGTTGGTTGCTATGACACTCGTATGTCCACCAATGGTTTTTACATCATGCTTGGTAGCTCATGCATATCTTGGTTGATCAAGAAGCAATCTACTGTGGCCACTTCTAGTTGTGAGGCTAAGTATAGGGTAGCTTTCAGAGCGACTATTGAGTGTGTGTCGCTCAGATACCTTATGGCTAATTTGGGAGTTGGTCAGTCTTCTGCCACCACCATCTTCATTGATAGTCAAAGTGCATTGGTAGTTGCGAGGAACCCTATGTTCCATGCTCACACTAAGCACATTGAGGTGCACTATCATTATTTCAAGGAGAGATTCTCTACTAGAGAGATTAGTTTGGCATATGTGCTCACACATTAGAACATTGCAGACCTTTTCACAAAGGCTCTGCCTGGGGAGAAGTTTGAAGCTTTTCACACCGCATCACTCCAAGGGGGGATTTGTTGATATATTTAGGTCGTGATGTGTGTGAACACACTAGGATTGCCGAGATACTTTTTTCCCTCTTTAGGAGTTTTTTTTTTCCCAGCTTGTATATACACCTATAACCCTAACGGGTCACTTATGTTTGTACATTCTAGTGGTAATACATTTAGTATTGTGTGTTGTGTTCCAAGCTTCTTCTTCTTCCTTGTGATACTTGTGTGCTTATGCATACCTCAAACTCCAACAGTAGCCACTTCAAACATTGTTTCAAGTCAATGGTGGCTTTGTCTCTAGTCAACTTTCAACAAGCAATGCCATTTTCTCGAGTGCCCATTTTTTATAATTTTTTATAAGATTTCAAATGATATAAAGATAACCACAAATGGAGGAGATTTAGCAGGTCTAGGTAGAGAATTTGTTCTCAACGGTCACCTCTAGGAGAAGCAAGGAGGAGTATGATGGCTCTTCTCAAGGCAAAGGATAGACATATCTTCTTGATGAGCTAAGTATTTTCCAAATTGATGTTTGGTTTCAATGCTTATTTGATATTTGTTTTTCATAATCTTGCACTAAAATTTAGTAGAATATTGAAATAAGAGAGATTTCAATAGAATAAACTAAGCCTAAAACAAGATGATGAGATTAATGATTTCAAGCACTAGCATGCATTCAACAAGAGCTTGTTTTTTAAATAATGTTTGTGCATCAAAGAATGATTCTTGTAGCAAAAATCAAGATTTCCTTTCATTAGATTAACTTTTTATTGCACCAAGGATATAAATTCCCATATCATTGTGCATCAAAGAAAGAAAATAAATGCATCAAGTTTATGCATGTCAAACATTCTTAGTACAAAAGGAAATTTTCATGCAATTACATGCATGCAGGCGCATGCATGTGCATGAGAAAAATTCATCAGTTTGCTTCTCTACTTACACAATGCATGCATGAAAATATGCATGGTATTGAATATATGGTTAAGCTGAAATTAGAAGTAGACTTTAATTTGTAAGGTAAAGACAAACTTCAAAAGGGGATTGGAAGAAAGACAATCTTGAATTTAGTTTAAGATGAACTTGATTATTCATTTACATCCAAGTCTTATCATGATATGACATGGATATATAAATGAGGTGGAGATATAAGAGAGAGAACTCTAAAGAGTTTAAAGATAAACTCTAAAGATAATTTGTTGGCAATAGACAAAGATAATTGCCACGTAAATTATGAGAATAGTTAAGGTCATGGTTCTTTATGTACCTATTTCATAGAGTTAAGTATAAAGTTTATACTTCAGTATATAATAATACACAAAGATTTCCAAGGTTTACTTAAGTGCTTGAAGTGAAACATTTGCAAAAGAAGCGAAAGAGGACCATAGAATTGGTCTTAAGTTAACTATTGCAAGAACTTCAAAAGTTTTTCTCCAAGGATCGCTAGCACTTTGGAAATAATAACTTTCAAAGATAAAGATACCAAAGCCAAATTGATAAAAACTTTATGGAAAGGTGTCCATCAAGTATCTCAAAAGAAAAAAACCTTGGAAGTTCTAATTCAAGACCTTAATACATAATGGTCCAAGGAACTAGAATTCAATCAATGATATTGAATAAAGTATCACTTATACCTTAACATGCAAGGAATACTTTCAAGATAAATATTGAAAGGATTCAACATTAAGGTATCATCAAATCCAAAATATTAGACCTTTAAATAGGATAAAGATGTTCAAAAATGAATTGTTTTGAACAAGGTGAACCTAGTGAGAACAAGAAGGCATTGGCTTTTATCATGCTAACTAAATCATCCACCAATTCAAATTATTACTTTGAGTTATATTGATCCATGGGGAATTGAAAGACCATGTTTAGAAGTGTGTTTATCATCTCTTCATCTCAAAATATTTACTCCAACCATGAGTGATTGATCTCATAAATCTTTGAGCTTCAAAATATATGAATGAACTGATTCACCAACTTTCATCCTTGTGTTGGCTAGTTGTCTCCTCAGATGAGCTTTTGTCGTAGGGTTTCTACTCTGATAAAGATTCTCTAAATCCAATGAAGCCTAACGAGAGGTTTTGCATCACTAGATTTGAGGTATAATATGCCGCTTGACTCCCATAGAAATATATGAAAGTTCTTGTGCATCCCTTGAATCCTATTCGGATGGCTCTTCTATAGGAAGTTATCTTATAGTAATATGGACTCTTGATAATGAAGTAATTCCTTCTTCTTCTTCTTCACTGACCTCTTCTTGAGCAGAAATAGTATAGCAGGTCTTCTAGAAGATCAAGAAACATCTTCTTTGACTTGTTTGGCCTTGGATAAGTGCCATTGATAGTCTTTAAATACTCCTAAATTTTCTAAATAGTGCTCCTTTGCATCAAAGCAACTATCCATCACAATGGATGCTAGATCATCATCATCCTCTTCTTCTTCTTTGACATCATTAGAGTCACACTCTTCCAGCAAAGGTTCACACATGAACATAGAGATATCATGACCCTCCTCATCACAATGAGGTGTCCACTGTTCTTCATTGACACCAATGTCCATGGTGGCTAAGATTTTTCCCCAAGGCTCAAGTTCCTCATCTGGAATGATCACCAGTGTATAGGTTGGGTCTTTTAATGGTTTGGCTACTTCAAAAGTTCCTTCATCTCTTTATTTTAGTCATCTTTCCCCTTCCTCTACAACCTTGCACATCCACAAGTGAGTATCTTCATGCATCCAGGATTGATTAAAAGAGCTTTTAGAATGCACAAAGATTGAATCTTCTTGCACCTTGTGGATAGGATTCCATTGTAGGGGTGGTACATCTCTAAATGTATAATCCTTCAGATTGACCTTGGTTGCAACCCCCTACGTGTTGCAAGTACAAGGAGTTGGTTCCTGTGTACTCGAGCCACAATGACTCAAGGACTTGTACCAATGAGACTATACCTCAATTGCCATACAAGTGCATATAGTGGAGTTCTTTTCACACATTTAAATGTCAATCCTAAGGAAAAACTTACCAAGTGTATGAAGACATGTGCACACGTGATAGAAAATGAAGTGAGATAGCTATTCAAGCATGAGAAAAGACTAATACTACCCACACCTACTGAAATACTGGAAGTGTTGCCGCAAGCCTCTTTTCAGCATTTTTGGTTTTTTGAGGTTTTCTCCCAGCCCAGAACTCCGAACATAGGCAATAGCGTACTCGTTTCGAAGCTCTCGACGAGACGAATCCAACGGTGGTGGTTTCACTCAATTCTGACCACTCTGCTGCAAGTTATGGCAGAAACAGTGAATTACAGGAGTCACAAACACCCGCGTTTTTGCTTCTCCTAGCTTACGCACGCACTACAGCAGCTCAAATCAAGGGGGAAGGGGTAGACAACAGTCCTACACTTGCATTTCAAGCATCACACACACATACATGAGCAAAATGAAGATCAAAATCAGCAAGGAAGAGGCAAACTCGAAAATTCAGAAGTGCTCTTCTTCACAATGACAAGAAGTTTTGTACAATGAGTCACTTTTGACTTATATATTAGTGCCCTAAGTTTGGTCCTTTCATACAAGAGATCGGCACTTTATTCACTAAAAGACTAATTTCCTACTATTGTACATGGGTAAATCACTAATCTTTTGTGGGGATGCATCTAGAGGACTCCTCTAGTGCATTTACAACGGAAATTATATACAAGGGTGGTTATGATACAAAAGTTGTGTGTCCAAATCGGAAAAATTTTGGGGCCCGTCTTTTTTCTCTGCTTTCTGTGCTCTTTAGCTCTGCAACACTCTCCCCCTCTTCGTCTCTATCGTCCCTTGACAGACTTTGCTTCGCGAACGCATCCCGTGGGTAGTGTTGCCTGATTCTTGATCTTGCATTACGTTTTAGAGGCGCTTCAGCTTTTCCACCGCACGCTCCCCTTGGTCAGTATTGTCTGCAGTTAAACAGACATGCAGATTCGATGGCCTTCTTGATTCAAGCTCTACAACTCGAGAGCCTGATGTAGTTGTCTTGCCTGTTGACTCGGGTTGCCACGCACGCCACCAGTGACTAGGAATGTGCTGTTCTTAGTCACCCTTTTCAACTTTTCAGCCTCTACCCCTTTCTAACTTTTGGTCCTACTCTGATGTTTGAAAAGTCCACTACTCGGGACCCCGGGGTTTAGCTTTGTAGCCTGGTGCGTGCCCCTGCTGGGCTCTGTGCAGAGATGGGTGTTGCGCCCCTGCGGGGCTTCCTGCAGAGATATATTCTTTTTCTCTTCTTAATGAATTGTTTTGGACTTTGATTTTCTTCTTCTTCTTTTTTTGCTTGATTGTCCCTCTACACGTCCCTCCTCCTGAACTCTGTCGTCCTCGACAGGCTTTCTGAGGCGACGCGTGTATGTTTGAATGGCGGTTTGCTCTCGTTGGTTCAGTAGATTTGCATGACATAGCATGAATTCTTTCCATTGCTTTGACTTCACTCCGTCCTCTGGCGCCTGTCTGTGATCAGCAAAGAAGCTTGTTTCATAGGCCACCAGCCTCGCATTTAAATTTGAAGTCATTTTCACAAAAATCTCCGAATCTATTTCAAAGAAGCCGGTAAAGAATGCTTCTTCGAAAGTCTGCATATAAGTCGATGGCAAAAACATAAGTCGGGAATAGTATGCCATAATGGTGAGTCGGCTCGGGATGGTCGATAGATCAAAAATGAGAGCTTCCGATCCTTGCGTAATGCCAATGAAATTCAAAAATGTATACTTCGCGTGCTGGAAGACTTTTAACACTGTAATGAGCATGCTAAATATTTTATTTGTCATCTTGACTGCTAAGTCCGGCACTGTAGCATATTTGGCAATCTAGAATTCCATTGTCTTTACCATATATTCTTCGGTAGGTAGGTAATTATGTGGCGGACTAGGTAGTAACGGGTAATTTAGCCACTGATTATTGATAGAGCCTTGACGCTGTGCTTCCCAAAATTGCGTCCAAGAGCGTCTGCGGGGTACAGGCTTGAGCTGAGCTATATCCACGTTCAACCATGTCTTTGGTATGTCTGGGGTTTCTCCTGTATGTACATCTTGTCCCTGTGCTACGTGGATCAGTTCTTGATGTGGTTGTCGAACTTGTAGTTGTACTTTCATTTCTGCTTCATCCTTGTCCACTTTACGAACCTTCGTGGCACTCCCTTGAAATGTTACATCCAGCGGGGACGGTTCTGCCACAACCCTTAGTGGGGTGAAGGGTTCTTCGTCTTCTTTTTCTTCTTCTTGAGGCTTGTCCTTTGATATCATTGTATGCCCCTCAGCCTCACATTTGTCCTCCTTTGTGTGGGTGGTGGATGCATCTTTTTGTCGAATGGGTTGTTGCCCTTCTTCTTCTGCCTTCTCTGTGGTTGTATTCTGGTCCACCAGTGGTGATTGACCTTTTTCTTTGTTGTCAGCTTGGGCTTCGTCATAGTTTACTTCATTTAATTCGGCCCACTGGCCATCATCTTTCGATTCACTTTTAATATCTACATCCAATAATGATGTAGTTTGCTTTTCTTGGGCGTCGGATCCTGAACTTGAATTGTCTAGCCCAATCTCCCGATATCTGTGTACCTTAGTGAGTTTTCTTTTTGGTTTTTGAACTGTTGCAGACTGTTGATAGTGATGACCCTGCACTGGTAGATTGATTTGTCCTTCTGTATACTTGTGAGTCTCCTCCAGTGCTTGGTTTAATTCTTCTTCCGTAATCTTCCTGGGTCCTTGAGTGGTGGTTGTAGGCAGCACATGTACTCTCTTTGTTTGTGGTGCTTCTTCATCTTTTTGTAGGACTTCTCTAGTCCGTTTTGTACCTCGCATCGTGCCTCTCATCCTAGGTTGCGAACTTGTTTCTGTTTCTTCTACCTGCTTGCTCCCTTTCTTTTGTTTCGGTACAGTAGCATTCTTGACATATTGAGCCAACTCCATTGAAGATGGCATCTCCTTCAAATACTCGCGCATGCCCAATGCATGGTAAATCATGATCGTGAGGGCAGTGGTTCCATTGAGGAATTTCTTATTTTCCCATTTCTTCTTTGCCTCGAACAATCTTTCTTGCACATATGGGGTAAGATTTACCTGATTTCCAATTTGTTTTATGGCATGAGACAATAATTGTACAATAATCTTTTGAGGGGCCGTGTATCTGTTCATACTCGGGAAACAGAAATGTTGATGAATCAACCTGACTTCTTCTTCGATATCCACTCTATTAATGTCGACAAAGGTTCTAGTATTTGCTCCACGAATTTCTTCTTTGACCGTGTTGACACCATCTTTTTCCCATTCAAATGCTTCTTTAATTAAGTCGTGGGAGAACTGAATGACAACCCATTCTCCATTCTTATCCATCACATTGGCTTCTGGCACCAATGGATCATGTAGTGCTGGTCTCAGAGTGTTCATGACTTGGGTACAGCGTTGGAAGTCCGGCTTGTAGATAGGTAGCTCAAAATACTTGTGAATTCCTGCTTTCTTCATGATATCGATTGTAGATGGCATTCCATGTAAAACCTTGAAGTCCTGGGACATGATCGGAAAGTGGTGATCCGTGTCCATGATCTTTATGTTGGCCAAGAAAAGATACTCTTCCACTGGCTGTTCATCTCTGAACCAATGGCCTTTAGCTTTCGTAAGACATTGGGGAGGAAATTCCTGGACCTCCTCTTGGATGGTAGCTTCAGAGTCTACAGAAGCCATCTGCACTTACAAGGAAAAGTGCATTAGCTTGAAAAAGCTTTCATGAGACCATACATTGTGTTGTTTTGTTTATGGTAGCGCGTCACTCCGTTCCCCATTATTGCAAAAGTGGGATTTCTTACCGCCTCTTTTTATATATTTTTTTTCTTTTCTGAAATAAGACAATCGTTAGTATAGCCGAAGCGAAGTTTATGTACATAGTATGTCCATTCCTATCAATTTAAAGCTAAGATCTAATCTCTCTTGGAGATCGTGCACCACTAGTTTGATAATGTACATCCTGTGCCGAATGCATGGCCTTGTAATGTGGCCCTATCATGCTTACTTGAGGTGCATCAGACACAACATGAGTGCAATTGGGTGCTTTATTTCCTCGATCATCTGCTCCTCGTGGTAGCTTTGGTTTCCAGACCCATTTTGAGAACACTGAGAGAGATCTCTGGGTTTTCTCAACTCGTGCAGCTCCTCGTGTTCCATTTTCCTTATCCATTGTTTGAGTGAATTTGGCATTGCTTTGCGATCTTCTCTGATGATTCATATGTGTTGTTGGCTTTTGTTTTGTCTGCTGTGGTGTTTCCTCTTTGGTCCTCACATTCTGTTTAGCTTCTTGTAAGACCTTTTTGGGAATCCATATCTGATTTTGAGATTTTTGAGCTTCAAGCAAGGGTTTGGCAATCCATACTTGTACCGGTTCTTTTCGTTTGTAGTTTTTTGTAGCGGTTTTGGTGATGCCCGTTTCCTTCTTCAAAGTGCTTGTGGGCTTTTCTTGACTCTGTATTTGGTCCTTGCGTACCCACATATATTTGGGTGGTTGTCGGTTCGAGTATCTGCTTGTTAGTTTCCAACAGTGCGATCTTTGGATACTTTGAGCCTGTTTAGGAGAGGGCGTCTCCTCGTTGGTTGGTTGATCCGCAATTTCATTGGATAACTTCGACGCTATAGGGGATGTCACAAAGATTAAAGTTTCAGCTTCTATGCATTTGCTTTCTGAGTGTTGAGCACAGTCGCTACTATCCTTCGTCGCTTCTTGAACTTCTTCTGATCTTGGTATTGATATGGCTTGGTTACACGGTTTCTCTTCAAGCAAGCTGAAAACCTCCTTATGTCCTATCATGGCTGAAATATATCCTTGAGCCAGATGGATACATGCTTCTGTTTCAATGATCCAGTCTTGTCCTAGAATGAAGTCTTCTATTAAATCATCATCCTCACATACTAGGACTCTTTGTTCCATGGAGGAATTCCCTAGGTGGAGGGACACATTCGTTGTTCCAATACAGTCTAAGGTGTGACCTCCAATTCCTATTAGTTTGGCTTTTGTGGGATTCAATTCCAATTGCAATTCATTCGCTATCCTCCTTCGCATGCAGCTAAGGCCTGCTCCTGAGTCTATCAATGCATCTATCAATTTATACTCCGTCTTACCAATCCCTAGGTTTAGGTAAGGTTGTGTTTTACATATACCCGTTGTGTCACTATTTTTGACCTGGTAGTTTGCCATAGGGATGGGATCTTCTCCTTGGAGATAGCGTTCATCTCTTTGCCTGATCCACTCCTTGCGTTTTCTAATGCGTTCTAGTGCTTCTTGTCGGGCTTCCTCTCGAACTCGTTCTTCTTCCTTTTTCCTATTCTGAGCTCCTAACAGTCGCGCTAGCATTTGATCCGTCAATGGTTCCATGAATCGTTTCACTCGGCATCCACTGACGTAATTGGGAAGAATGTCTCCGTCTAGTGTGGCGAGATTGACTTCACCACTAGTGGAGATTCGATTTATGATCAGGGGTCCATATCCGCGTTTTGGGAGCTTCTTTGCGTGTTGTTTGAGGGTGTACACTAGGACTAAGTCGCCTTCTTTTAGTCCCTTATCTTTAATATGTGAGTCATAGTATGCCTTTTGTCTCCGCTTAGCGGCATAGATGCCTGCTACCGCTTGCAATCTAGTCTCGTGCAGCTTTTCAATTTGATCTAATTGCTGAGACAATTCATGACCGTTCCACTCATATTGCTGGGCTACTTTCAATGTAGGTACTAAGAAGTCAATTGGCAAAATTGCATTCTGCCCATACACTAGGTTGAAAGGTGTAGTTCCAATGGCCGTTTTATATGCCACTCGGAAGGCCCAAATTGCGTGATGCAATTGTTTGTCCCAATCTGACCTTCCATTATTGACAATCTTTGTCAATACCGTACATAGTACTTTGTTGGAACTTTCAGCCTGTCCGTTAGCTTGAGGATGATATGGGGCTGATTTTTTATGAATCACTAAAAAGTCATTCAGTAGCGATTCAATGACTTCGTTTAAGAAATGTGTTCCTCGATCACTCACTATCTCAATCGGTAGTCCAAATCGTGTGAAAATGTGCTCAAAAAGAAATTTTGCTGTGGTTTGAGCATCATTTTTTCGAGTGGCTTTTGCTTCTACCCACTTTGTCAAGTAGTCGGTGGCTACTATGATGTATTCTGCATGAGATCCTTTTGCAGGTGGGTTGATAGGTCCTATGAAGTCAATTCCCCACCTGGTAAATGCTCTCGCACAAACCATGGGTCTTAAAGGCATGTCATCTCTGCGAATGGGATATTTCGCTCTTTGGCATGGTTCGCAGCTTCTCACATATGTCTCCGCGTCCATATGTAGAGTTGGCCACCACAAGCCTGCAAAGAGAATCATCTTGACCGTTCTGTCAGCTGAAAAATGTCCTCCCGCAGCTCCTGCGTGTGCCATTTCTAATATGGGAAGATATTCTCCTTCATGCACGCACAATCTGAGTTGATTGTCTTTTCCTCTTCGAAACAATTGTCTTCCCATTATCACATAATCCTTGCTCATTTCTTCTAAGGATCGCCTTCTTGCTAGACTAGCTCCTATTTCGTGCTCTTTCGTTCTGAGGAATTGCACTAATGATTTACTCCAATTAGGCGCTATGGTAGAAAAAGGTAAGGACACGTGATCCTCCGGGTTATTCTCTTGACATTCCACACAATGACTTACATAATCATGGACGTCTTTGGACATGTCGGGCCAATATACGCCTAATCTTTTTAGTTCTCGAACTGTTCCGTGCATCCCTTGATGGGTTTTCCACTTGTTCACATGTGCTTGGTTGATCAGTTGTTTTTGTTCATCCTCTTCTACACATCTGAGTAATACTCCATTTGGTTCCTTGTAATACACACTTCCTGCGACGATGTGTAAGTTCCTTGATTGAAGAATTTCTTTTTTGCTATTTCTGTTGATTGGGTGTTGAGGGCCATGCGTAAGTATAGGGGTCAATTTTTCTGCCCACTTCGGACATACTTCTAGATTAAACAGATAAGCATCTGGTAAATCATCAGGCACTCCGCTAGGTGGCTCTCCGTGTGTTAGCCTGGAAAGGTGGTCTGCTCTCACATGTGTGTTTCCTTTTTTGACTATTACCTCAAAGTCGAACTCCATTAGTAACAAGAACCATCGTACCAATCTCCCTGTGTTGCAAGGCTTATTGACTAAATACAACAAAGCTTGATGGTCTATGAAGAATTTGAACTTGTTGGCTAAGAGGTAATGTCTAAACTTCTTTACTACATAAACCATTCCTAAGCCCTCTCTTTCCGTAGTCGTGTAATTTCTTTCTACTTGGTTCAATTGTCTACTCGCATAAGCGATTGGATGGTCAAGTTTTCCTTCATCGGCCGGTTGAGCTAGGATACATCCAATGGCATAGTTCGAAGCATCGACATGAATATGAAAAGGCTTGCTCCAGTTGGGTGATTTTAGAATTGGGGCTGTACTCAGCCTCTTCTTAAGCTCGTTGAAAGCCTTCTCACACTCGTCTGTCCAAATGAACTGAGTCAATAGACCGTATAAGGGCTTAGCTATTATGGCATACATGTGAATAAACCTACGGTAATATCCACAATGTCCCATAAAGGCTTGTACTTCCTTTACATTTTTGGGTCTTGGTAAGTCCAATATGACTTTAATCTTATCCTCATCCGTAGATATCCCATTTCTTGAGACTATGTGTCCTAGGATTTTTCCTTGTCTTACCATGAAGACACATTTTTCTGGGTTTAAGCAGACTCTATACTGCCTACATTTGTTGAATATCTTCCTTAATTCCGGTATGTGATCGGGTCTTTGATTGGAATACGTGCAAAGGTCATCTACATACACTTCCATGCTTTTTTTCAAAAATTCCTTGAAAACGTGACACATTAATCGTTGGAAGGTAGCCGGTGCATTAGTGAGTCCAAAGGGCATCACTCTGAATGCATACACACCCCATTCAGTGGCAAATGCTGTCTTGTGTTGATCCTCAGTCGCAATAGCCACCTGATTGTATCCGGAGAAACCATCTAGGAAGCTATAGACCTCTTTACCTGCTACCCTCTCCAATAGATGATCAGTAATCGGTAATGGGTAGCTATCACGTATAGTGGCTGCATTCACCTTCTTCAGATTTATGCACACTCTCAATTTTCCATTTTTCTTAGGCACTACTACTAATGGCGATACCCATTCTGTGTGTTCTATCTCGTATATGAATCCTGCCGCTAGTAGTTTGTCTATTTCCTCCTTAATCTTCGCTGCATAGACTTCATTGTATGTATAAGGACGTTGTTTTTGGAGGGTTTCGCCTCTGCTGTCATGGGTATCCGATGGGAACAAATAGAGGGTTCTACCCCTTTGAGATCCTTATAGGTCCATGCGAACACATCTCGGTACTCCCGGATAAGGTGTATGAGTTCTTCTTCTTCCTCTTCAGACACGTCTTTACCAATATAGGTACACCTTTCTTCTCCTTCCTCCACTGTCACAATGATTTTTTTTGTTTGTTCCTTGTTGTCGTACGCCTCTCCGTCTCGTGCTTCTCGTTTAGGCATTTGAATAGCTACTTTCCTTTCCTCTACTTCGTATTTTTTAAAGTGTTCAGGAACTTCAAAAAGATCTGGGTCCGGCTCTACCTGACTCATGTTTTCCTCCTGCCTGTGTATTGTCCTATCAGTTTCAATTGCTAAGATCTTTGTTGGTTCCTGTTCTTTCTGATTCCTAACAGTATTTAAGTAATCTTCTTCAGAGTCAAATTTCGGTTCCATCTCAATGCTTTCATATTCCTCTTTCCACTCTTTTTCCAGTATTTCCCCTTCCTCTACTTCCTGAAGGACAACCATGTAAAGGTTTACATCATAACCTTCCTCATCTATGCATTCGTTCATTGCCAAAACTTCCTCGTTTACGCATACGTCTAGAGTGGCCAAGATCTCCATCCATCCATGTGGTTCAAACATCTCATCAGGAAAAATTTGCGGCATATAAGTGGGATCCTTTACTGAGCGATAGTTATGATGTCCTATCGGCCAAGGCTGCCTTTTGCTCTCTTCTCTCTTGGCTTCCTTACACATCCATAACTGGGCATCCTCATGCATCCACGATTGATCATTCGATCCGGCACTATGAATGGATAGGTCATCTTCTTCCTTGTGGATTGGGTTCCATTGTAATGGAGGAACATCTCGATACGCAAACGTGTGCAAGTTTATCTTGGTGGTATTTCCTTGATGTTGTAGATATAAAGAATCTTTGCCCCAATCCTGTACTACTCGCATTTGTCTCATAAAGGGTCGTCCTAATATCATTTCGTAGTTGTTTGCTTTCTCGAATTTATAGATGGCTAATGTGTGTTCGAATTCTACTCCACAAGTGGTTAGTTTGATCCTTTCCAATATTCCTAAGGGTTTCTCTACATGACCATCTGCTAATTGGAGCTTCATGCGCGTGGGTCGTAAGGCAGGTTTTCCCCATTTTTCCCATATTTCCTTGGTGGCAATCCCTACTCCCGCTCCCGTGTCTAGGATGGCCTTGGTCATGTACCCATTGTAGGTGACAGGTAAGCACGTATTACCTTCATCTCCTTCACTAAATTCCCCCACTTTATCAACTGGAACTTGTATTGTGGAGTGGTTTTCTTTTTCCTTTCCTTTCATTTCCCTTTTTTCTGCAGGTGGCTCTAATTGATCTGCTAACTGTCTCCATAGATGTGGTTTAAGTTGAAGCAACTCTTCCACCGTCAATTTGCATTGCACCTTTGTTTTCTTAAGTTCTGTTAGATTGTGTGAACTCTCTTCTGAGTTTCCTTTTTCTTTCCCATGCACTGTGGGTGCTCGTATTATTATAGACTCTCTTTCATATTCTCCCATGTAGTTAGGCAATGTGGAAATGCTCATGGTTTCCTCTCTTCCTTTATCAAGTCTTGACACTTCCTCATATGCTTCCTCCAGGTTATGATCAGGGTGACTATCTTCCCCATCTATTACATCAAAAGGAGGTGGACTGATTCCATCCTTTTTCCATTGCTCCTCTCTAATTCTATTCCACAAGTCTTTGGACCAATCTTCCTCTAGGTCGGGTATCATGGATACCTGTTCCCCTTGAAATTTTATTCGTTCATTTCGATCATCTTCCCGTCTTGGTTCCTTATCCTTAGGTTGGATGCACTCTTCGTATAGTTCCTGTGCGATCCTTGTTTTAGGTAAAATTGGGATAGTCTTTTCTAGAGTCGCCTAAGCTACTTCGATGAGCTTTTGGCATATTGCTAATCTTTCTTTCTCTAATTCCCCTTGAGGATAGAGTTTTTCATGTTGCTCTATGTTTGGTCCCATTGTGATCCTAGTTTGGTATGCTTTTAACCACATGTCCAAATCATCTGGTTTTGGGTCAGCTAGAATTGATCCTGGCTTCTTTTCCTCTGAGCGAATTGGTGGTGTTTCAGGGATCTCCTTATGCGTTTTTTGTTCATTATACTCTCTAGAGCCCTTCGCTTGCTTTTTGCTGTCTTGGCTCTTATTTCTTGCCCATTTTTCTTTGAGCTTTTCTCGTCTTTCTTTCCATTTTTGTACTTTTTGTGTTTTGGGAATTCTCACCTGGGTTCTCTGAATCCTCGACTACCTGAATGTTAGCGTCTACTGTTTTATTGTTCTTTGGTTTCTCTTTTGGTTGTTTTTCCTTTTGTTGTTTTGCTTGAGCTCTAGTAATAGCTTTCAGTGGTACAGTGTACTCCTTCTCACTTCCAGATCCTTCTAAGACCTCAATTACATTAATTGGTGTAGTGCCTTGAGTTTTTGTGGGGTTCTTAGGGCAATCTCTAAAAAGATGTTCTTTCCCACAATCACTGCAATATCCCTCCCAAATTCTGGGTGGTGGAGGGTTGTAAGGTCGAGGACACTCCCGAATGAAGTGATCTCCTCCGCATCTATAGCAAGGTCCTCTCTGCACTGGTGGTCTAATTGGAAGTCTCAAGGGTTGTTGTGCTTTGGGCGCTGCGTACATTAAAGTTGCAGTCTCTGCCCCATAAGTTTGATCAAATCCTTCATATCCATAATAAGCCGCGTCATAGGTTGGTTCATATTCCATCATGTTGGCTTCATATGGATAGTACTCTCCTGGTGGAGGTTCATACCCTTGGTTGGTTGATTCTACATTGGTCACTATTGAAGCTGGTATTATGGCTCTTTCCAGGTTTTCTTCCGGTTGAGTATACTTCACAGGTACAACTTGTTGAGGTTGTGACAATTGGGGTCCCAATACTGGTTGTGGTGGTGGATACGATGCTTGCTCATATTGTCTTGGTGCCCCTCCCTGATAAGGGTTGTATCTAGGAATCTCCCTACCAAACTCTCTAGGTGGGTATCCATAAGGTCGGTATTGGGGTGGATGGACAGGTCGTGTTTGCCTATTGAAGGGACAGTTCTCAGTTGTGTGATTGGTATATTTTTGCTCAATGTGGCAGTATGAAGAAGTCCCTTGTTGTTGTTGTCTGTTGTATGGATACGTAGGTTGTGCACCAGCTCCTCCTCTGGCACACAAGTGTGTGGGATGTTCTCCCCCACATAAGTTACACCTCCTTAACATAGGCACTCTTTGAGCTGGATGTTGGTAAGCTCTCTGCCCTTGGACTCCTAGTTTATTTGCTAATAGTTCCGCTAGTTCTTCCATATTACTAGAATTGGACGTAACAGTGCTTCTTGAGTCTTCTGATTTAGTGAGGTTGGTAGTACCTTTGAGGTCCTCAGCAAGGTTATCTTCCATATCGATGCACTCTTGAAGACACTCACTCAAGGTTTGTAGCCTTTTCACATACACTAGGGTTCTTAGGGTCCCGTTAGAGAGTCCATCTAAAAATAATGAAATCATCTTTTGTTGAGTCGGTCTCTCAGCCACTGGGCATCTATCCACATATTGATTGAATCTTCGGGCAGCAGTCTTCACAGTTTCACTAGGGTTTTGCTTAAAGCTATGGATTAAAGATGCAGAATTGTGTTTAATCCCTCTCTTTGTAAATTCTCCAATGAATTCTTGAAAGAATTGCTCCATGTTTCCAAATTGATTGGGATCTAAAGGTTGGAACCAAGTTAGAGCTGTTCCTGTGAGGGTGAGTCCAAAAGACTCATACTGCACAAAGAAGTCCTCTCCTTGCTCCGCTCTTAGAACTTGTTTAAATTCGGCAATATGATCATATGGCTCCCCTAATCCATCATAATGGTTTCTCACGCACTTAGCTACTTGGATTGGTCTCAATCTTCTCATTGGTTCAGGTGGTCTGGGCATTACAGGGAAGACTGGGGCAACTGGTCGTAATGGAGGCATTCCTGGCTGTCCTCCCACAGGTGGTCGTGGTCTGACCGGTGGTCGGAAATGGTTCCCCATCCCTGTTTGGGTCTGATTGTGTGTGTGCACTCCTGGAGTTGCAAACTGTACATGAGTACGGTTGGGCATACTTCTTTGACTGGTCTGTCCTCATGTGGTATGTTCCGTCTCTTGTGGATTTCCAAAAGGATTTTGCGAGGTAGTTGCCTGCTCCCTCTGAGGAAATACAGGCGCACCCATATATCTCAGCCGAGCCCTGTCTAGGACACCTACGGGCCAATATCTTCTTTGATTCTTATCCAAGTAAGTGAGTCTAGTTTCGTCATCTGGGTCTTTCAACTCATAGAATGTCATGGGGCTCTCTCCTATTCCTTGAACAGGTACGTCAGTTTGAAGCAATAAGTCTGCTCCGTGAATCATGTAGACTTCCAACAGGTAGTCGTCTTGAGGTATCAAATCTCCTCTCAAGACCCGTGATACTCGTGACCTGCCTCTAGGGGTGGTCACTAACTCTTCAGGGTGTGTTCCTTCAGAGTTATAGGGATCCGTAAACTCTCCTCTTTCATTGATCCTCTCAGGAAATTCAGTTACTATGTAGATGTGACCCATTTTGTCAATGTATGCGCCTCCTTCGTATTTGACAGCTGGTCGGGGTATGATGGTGACATTCTGGGAAGTTACCATCCTGGCGACGGACCTGTTTAAGCCATCCAGGTAGATTGGAATCTCCTGGGCATTGGTGGACACGTATTGTAAGGAGGTACGGTAGTCCCCTTCAACAGTAGTCATGAAGCTTCCTGTTGGTGCAGGTCCTTGCATATCTTCTGAAGCCATAAGCAATTCCTCTTCCGAGTCACTGGAAGTTTCTAAGTAGACTGAGTGATGACTAGCCTGGGCTGTACTTCCTACTGAGGATATGACACTCCTTCTACTACCTAGAACTCTTCCTGACCTCAAGTTCATTCACTCTCTGAAGCCTCTCTTTATGTTTCTTAGATCCCCTTGGGACAACTCTACCAATGATTCAGTTTGTTTACCAAAAGAAGGGTTTACTTCTGGGCGATACCACACTTGGCGATACTGCTCTCGGCGATACGATACCAGAGCTCCAAACGATACGATACCAGACACCCAGACGATACGATATCAATCTGGTGTCGCGATACTGTCCAGATTAACAGACGATACGATACCAGATATAGTGTCGTGATACTCCACTGGGGAACACCACGATACGATACCGGCAAAGTAAACGTTACAATACTAGAGATTCGAGGCGATACGATCTCAGTGTGGTGTCGCGATACGATCCTTGACAGGAAACGATACGATACCACCGCAGCTAGTGCGATCGCGATACCAACCTTGGCGACACGATACCACAATGGTGTCGCGATACCAAAATAAGCAACCGACGATACGACACTTGGGAGGGCACGATCGCGATACTGAAGTAGTGTCGCGATACCACTGTATCAGGCGATACGATACCACTCGGTAAAGTGAGGTCGCGATACTAGAAACTTAGGCGATACGACACCATAATGGTGTCGCGATACCAAAGTAGTAGTACCGGACGATACGATACCGGAATTCAAGCGCGATCGCGATACCGACTCAGTGTCGCGATACCGAAATGGTGTCGCGATACCAAGGTAGGTATCCAGCGATACGATACTTATGGCGAGTGTCGCGATACAAGGGAATTTTGGTATCGCGATACCAAAACTCAACCGATCGCGATACTCAAGCCAAAAGCAAGATTTTTTTCAAACTTTTTTCACCCCCTTACTCTCCTCACTCTCCTCTTCCTTCCTAAACCTCTGTATCACACAAAAGGATAACAATGATATCAGTTTTTTCCCCCCGCGATACTGCGCAAACTTTTAATCACGTTTTTGATCATTTTTAAAGTGTTTTTGTCAGATAAATTGTGAGAATATTTACCTTGGTACTGTCTTGCTTGCAATGTGAGCTCAAAACCTAGCTTTAAAAGCCTGAATGCCATGATACCAAACCCACGATACTGGTCGCTGCTCGCAAACGATACCAGAATACTGTGAAGTGTCAAATGAGCCAAATTTTTTGGTTTTTATAGTTTTTTTTTTTTACTGAACTTAAAATTTTGGGATTTTTGGAGATTTTCTGGGAATTTTTGCCTACTCCTACTCCTCTTCTCCTCACTTTTCCTCTCCTTCTAACCTAACCCTACTCTTTCTTCTCTTCCCTCCTCCTACACTTAAACCTAAAACTTATCACACACACCTCAAAGATGAGAAGTGACAAGTGCTGAAATGGTATACTACTCGTCAAAGGGCAAATTTGCTTCTACAAGTACGATTCGATCACACTCTCTCTATAACTATCACGAAGGCACCTTGGTGGAGTGACTCCCCGGCAACGGCACCAAAAACGTGTGTACTCGAGCCACAATGACTCAAGGACTTGTACCAATGAGACTATACCTCAATTGCCATACAAGTGCATATAGTGGAGTTCTTTTCACACATTTAAATGTCAATCCTAAGGAAAAACTTACCAAGTGTATGAAGACATGTGCACACGTGATAGAAAATGAAGTGAGATAGCTATTCAAGCATGAGAAAAGACTAATACTACCCACACCTACTGAAATACTGGAAGTGTTGCCGCAAGCCTCTTTTCAGCAGTTTTGGTTTTTTGAGGTTTTCTCCCAGCTCAGAACTCTGAACATAGGCAATAGGGTACTCGTTTCGAAGCTCTCGACGAGACGAATCCAACGGTGGTGGTTTCACTCAATTCTGACCACTCTGCTGCAAGTTATGGCAGAAACAGTGAATTACGGGAGTCACAAACACCCGCGTTTTTGCTTCTCCTAGCTTACGCACGCACTACAGCAGCTCAAATCAAGGGGGAAGGGGTAGACAACAGTCCTACACTTGCATTTCAAGCATCACACACACATACATGAGCAAAATGAAGATCAAAATCAGCAAGGAAGAGGCAAACTCGAAAATTCAGAAGTGCTCTTCTTCACAATGACAAGAAGTTTTGTACAATGAGTCACTTTTGACTTATATACTAGTGCCCTAAGTTTGGTCCTTTCATACAAGAGACCGGCACTTTATTCACTAAAAGACTAATTTCCTACTATTGTACATGGGTAAATCACTAATCTTTTGTGGGGATGCATCTAGAGGACTCCTCTAGTGCATTTACAACGGAAATTATATACAAGGGTGGTTATGATACAAAAGTTGTGTGTCCAAATCGGAAAAATTTTGGGGCCCGTCTTTTTTCTCTGCTTTCTGTGCTCTTTAGCTCTGCAACAGTTCCCCAATCTTGTAGGAAGGGTCTTCCTAGTATCATTTCATAGACGTGTTTTTGCCAAAGTCACATATAGCAAAGGTGCGTTCAAACTCTACTCCACAAGTGGTTAGAGTTATCCCTTCTAGCAATCTTTGAGGTCTTTCAATATGGCCATCAGCCATTTGAAACTTCATTCTAGTTGGCCTTAATGCAGGTTTTCCCCATTGCTTCCACAAAGAGGTGGTTACAATCGCAACACCAGCTCCTGAAAGTAGGTGATTGGAAGATAAGTATTACCTTCTTCACCTTCACTCATGTTTTGTCTAGAGGTATCTCTGGGACCTTCAACGTAGAGTCTATTTTTGACACATTAGAACCAAGTTCTAGAACTTGATTCGCCACATGCTTCCACAACTCAGGTTTTACTTTGAGTAGCTCTTATAAGGTGAAATGAAACTGCACCTTAGTGTTCTTCATGACTTCAGTGTTTCTTGGAACCACTGAGTCTTCATTTCTTATCAATATTGTGGGAGCTCTGATCTCAAGAGATTCAAATTCCCATGTGCCTGTGAATTGTGGAAACTCTTGTAAAGAATTAGATTCAAAATCTATTCTTTCGTCTTCTTGTTGCTCTACTTGATCTCTGTAAATAGATGGACTGTCTTGGGGAAATTTATCATGAAGATCATCAATTTCAGGAATAGGAGGGGATTACCCATCTCCTTGGGCCATTTCTCTTCTTGTATTTCCTGCAAGAACTCTTGAGAGTACTATTGAATTGAAAGAGGTGTTCCATCATCCATGGAATCAGGAACATAGACTTTTGTTGGTGGTGAGCTTTCTATTTCAACATCATGTTGAGCCTATGGAGGTAAAGAAACCTACGGCTTGTTTACCCAACTGCTCTAATCTTTCTAATAATCCTTGGAAATGCAATTCCAGTTTGATATAGTTTGTATGATTGAACAATTGATTGGCCTTGAGCATAGCTTGAGCTAGTTCTACCATTTTCATGCACATTTTTGTCCATTCAATCTCTAAATCTGCTCTAGGGTAACTCGTGTAGCATTGTAGTTGTTGGTCCTTCTTGAAGTCGAGCCTAGTAGGCCTTGAACATCATGTCCAAGCCTTCTGGGGCCGGATATGTGAGAACAAACCTTGGTCGTGGTCTATTTACAATAAGTGGTGGGGTGGGATGAAGTGGAATGGATGGATTTTCAGCATGCGAGGGGTTTTGAGATGCGATTTCTGCTATTTTTGTTTTTGTATCTTTTAGGCTTTCTTCTAACTTAGATAACTTTCTAGACCACTTACGATTGGCCTTCTCCCTGGTATCCTTCCATGTTCTTGTTTTCCTCTTACTAAGCTCTCCTATTTCACTTGAATCTGATTGTTCAACTAGTTTAGCCTATTGTAAGGCTTATGCCCTAGTGACTGCCTATATAGGAGCCATGTTAATGCTACTTGAATTTGAATCCACCACTAAGCCTACCACATTAATTAGTGTAACCTTGAGTGCATTAGAGGGGTTCCTTGGACAATCTCTAGGGAGATGTTCTTTGCTACACTCAAGACAAAAACCTTGTATTGTGATGGGTGGGTGGGGACGTTCACAAATGAGTTCGTCGCCTTGACATCTAAAACATGGTCCTCTAGGAGCTTGTGGTCTCATTTGTCTCAATTGGGGCCTAGGGTTAGGATTCGTATACATGACATTGGAGTATTCTGGCTCCCAATTTGGTTCCGTAGGTAATGCTTCATATTGATAAGAATAAGTTTCACTATTCTCGAGTGACTCTATGTAATAATTTTGTGGAATATCTTCATGGGTATTGTCAGACATCTGAGCATGAGGGTCATTTTCTGAGACCAAAGGGGTCATCGACACTAATGCTCTATTAGGGTTCTCCTCTACCACTGCATACTTGACTGGAATCACATTAACAGGAGATGGCAGTTGGTTTCCTAAGATAAGTTGTGGCCTATATGGTGCCTGATATTGTTGTTGGTATTGGTTCTGATATTGTTGTTGTGGCCTATAATATGGTTGTTGTTATTGGTTTTGATACCTACCCTGTTCGTAAGGTTGCTGATAAGTTTGTCTGACAACCAGCCTATTGTATGGACAATCTTGAGATGTATGGTTTGTGTATTTCCTCTCAATTGTTCAATATGGGGCTTTCATATCTCTCACATTCTGGTTTTGCATTGGACATACATTAGCCATGTGGTCACCTCTGCAATTATAACATCGCTTCAACGAGATGACCCTTGATGTTTTTCTATTTTGAACTTCTAGTTTCTTGGCAACTTGCTCAGCTAGCTCATCTATCTCAGTGGAGGGTCTAGAAGTATGACTAGTAGAACTGTCAGAATCCTTATAGAGTTTGGACAATTCTAACTCCTCACCCAAGTTGTCTTCTATTTCAATACACATTTGCACACACTCTTCTATGGATCTAGGATCTTTCAAGTACACATATGATCTTAACTTGGTGCTTAGTAAGACATCTAAAAACAAGGTCACTTGTTTGGTTGGTGTGGGTAACTCTAGAACATGGCATCTTTCTAAGTACTATCTAAACCATCTTCCTGCAAGCCAAACTATTTCTTGGGGTGTTTGCTTGAAGTTGTGGATCAGGGATGATGTGTTGTGCCTGATGCCACTCTTGGAAAATTCTACAATCTCGAGATCTAGGTAATGGAAAATCGTGCTCATCTCTTTGATGCCTATGTGCTCTATGTCTCTCTCTTTCAGGCATTTCACTTTCAAATCCTGATCTATCTCTGCCCACTGTGTGCAAAGCTTACCTCAGGTCTCTCTCTGGCTGTTTCCCTCTGGTTTTCATGAGCCTGTGATGATCCTGCACCTGGAGACCATGGGAAAAGTTAGATCTTGGTGGAGGGAAAATCAATTCACCCGCCCAAGTATAGGCATGCCTCTCATGCTCTGTTACAATGAACATTCTCTCTGAGGTATTATCTAGATAGACAACTTTGTATGGGATCTCAGGATCTTTAAACTCATAAATGATGACTTTGCCTATCTTGCTAAGTTGATCTAGCTTGAATCTCCAAAAATCTTCCTTCATTTCTCTATTCAATAATAGGTTTATGCTTTTGTTGTCTTGGGGAATCCACTCCGGTGTTATCACTTTAATCAAGATGGATTTTCCTCGAGGAGTCTTGGGTTCTCATCCTAGGTCTCCTTGCTCTAGGTATCCTATCTTGTTCTCAAGAATGACATTTCAAAAATCATATGTCCTGTCTGGGAAGCTTGTAACCACATAATGGTTCCTTGCTTATCAATATAAGAACCATCTTCGAAATTGACCATTGGGTGTTCAAGTCCAAAGGGTTGATCATGATTTTTGAGTTGGACAATTGATCACCTCAGACCATCCTCATAGATGTGTGCACCTAATTGGTTGGTCCTAATATACTCCAATTGTGTTTTATAGGGGCCTTCTGGTGTCTGTAAATAGGCAGTGCTTGAAGTATCTACAGGTCTCTCCATGCTAAAAGGCATTTCTGAATTGCTTGTCTTTAAACTTATCATGTAGGGATAATCACTAAGTTGTTGTGCCCATGACCTAGCTGTATGATTCACACTAGCTTCTGAGGATTTGATACTTTGTCTATCTCGGCCTAGATGTCTACCCGATCTCAGGCTCATAAGGTTTATCTACAAGTCTCAATTTTCCCCTTTGTATTGATAAAAAATTCTCTTGATCTCCTTTGGTTTCCTAATTCCACTTGAGTTTAACTTCAAATTACCCTATCTAAAAATCAATGCATTTTTCTTAAGAAAAATAATTGAGGCTGTGTGGGATTCAAAAGGAGCTTTCGAACGAGCTATAGAGCTCAAAACGGGCTTTTGATGAAAAAGTTATGTCAAATCAGGCTCCTAGGGGTCAAAACAGAGAAACAAGATGCTATGAGAAAATCACGATTCTGACTGAGAATCGTGAGCCTAAGACATCTTGGAAATCACAATTTTGAGTGAGGATCACGATGATGAGCAACCCCAAAAATCACAATTCTAATTGAGGATTGCATTTTGAACCACTTTGAAAATCACAATCTTGATTGAGGATCGCGATCCTGAACAACCCCAAAAAAATCACGACCTTGACTGAGAATCACGTTTTGGAAATCACCAAAAAATCATGATCCTGACTAAGAATCATGTTTTTGAAAATGGCCTAAAAATTCCGATCTTGAGAATGACCTCAAGATCATGTTTTCTGATAATCGTATTTTGTTGAGAATCGTGTTTTTGACCTAAAAATCATGTTTGACTTGAGAATCAGTTTTCCTTCCTCACCTTCACTCAAATTTTCTAATTTTTTCTATCAAATTTTTTGGGAATTTTCTCTTGTATCCTACCTTTGAATGAAAGCTATCAAGTTTTGGGACTTGATTTGTCATGTTTCCACAATTTTGGTTTCACTTTCAAAAGTTCTTCTAAAGTGAGTTGGCACTACACTTTAGTGTTCTTCATGACCTCTATGTTTCTTGGTATGATTGAATCTTCATTTCTTAATAGTACTACAGGGGCTCTTATTTGAAGAGATTTAGACTCCCATGGACCTATGAAATGTGGTAACTCTTCTAAAGATTTAGATTCAAAATCTAACCTTTCATCTGACTCAAGTTCTGACTAATCTCCATATAGGGATGGAATATCTTGGGGAAATTGATCATGTAGATCACTGATCTCTTGAATTGTGGGAGGATCCCCCTGTAGATTGGCCCAGTTTTATTTTTGGATTCTTGCAAGAACTCTTAAGAGTACTTATTAATGGAAGGGGGTATTCCACGCTCTGTTGAGTTAGGAATGTAAAATTCTCTTTGAAAGAAAATTATTTTCTCACTTCTAATGAAGTGAGCCTTCTGAGGTGTCAAATTCTCTCGCTTGATCATTGTTTTATCTAATCATTCTATTAGTCCTTGAAAATGCAACTCTATTTTAAGTAAGTTGTTCTAGTTGAAGAGTTGTGTGGCCTCAAACATAGCTCGTGCTAGTCTACCATTTTAATGCATAATGCTACCATTAATGTCCATGTGAAAGGCAAAATGGCCATCAAACACTTTTGCATATGTTCTTTAATAAAACATATGTTTGTGTGGTCATCCATTGACTTGAGATTCAATTGTATTTGTGAAACCTAGGAAATGAGTGTTTGTTCTCTATGTGTACTGTGTTTTCTATGTATTCTACAGGTCCTATGTGGAGTATTGTGTGCAACATCTGGAGCTTGGATTTGCAATGCGAGGCCATTTTCTTGAAGCTTACGTGAAGGAGAATCTAGCATGGTGCATCATGATTGCATTACTTCATTGATATCAGAGCAGTTCAAAGCGAAAGGTTTATGTTGTTGTGCGAGTGAAGCAAGCACCCACCCACCCCACCCGAGGCTTTCGACTAAGGCAGTGACCAAGGCATAGACCTTGGAATAGCTTGTCATCCGAGTCACTCAAGTCACCATTGGCACCATTGGCTGCATGCAAGGGAGGACCTCAACAATCATGGAAGATGGAGTTCTTGGGACTTCTTGTGAGATCACCCATCCCAGTATTGTTCTCCCCGGAGCTTGCTCAACCAGAAATCTCTTACCACTAAGATACACTCTTGTGGTGTTTGATGAGGGGGAATACTAAGATTCACATTACCTTAAACATGTTTTGGGTCCTCAAAGCTTCATTCTTTGCTATCAAAGCCTATTTTGAAGCATTTTTGCGATGATTCTTGGAGCCATCTTGGAGTATTTTCACACATCGTTCTCTTTACACAGGTTCAAGAACATCAAGGAAAGTGTTCTTTGTACTTCTCCAACAACAAATATTCAGCTTTAGAACTATAATTTAAGCCACACTAGTAAATTT
The DNA here is from genome assembly GCA_020310875.1 of Ceratopteris richardii. NCBI lineage: Eukaryota > Viridiplantae > Streptophyta > Polypodiopsida > Polypodiales > Pteridaceae > Ceratopteris > Ceratopteris richardii. The sequence continues at coordinate 90,116,935 of CM035429.1, forward strand.
GCAAGTTCCTTGAAAGCTTTTCAGTTGACCTAGGAGCAACCACCACACGTTTATGTAGGTTTTTGAGCCTAAAGAACATAGTTGACAAAAACTTGTAGGTGTCTAGTATTTGGGTTATAAATTTAGCCTTTCAATGCCATTGTAATGCATATGTTGATCACATGTACACTATGTATGCTTCTGTGGATATCACTTATGTATGCCATGAGGTCATTGATATAATGATTACATTTTTGCATAAATATGTTAATGATGATAAAGAGGGTCGTGGTGAGGTTTTGTTAACTAGGAGACAACTTGATGTTGGGGTGCCTTCAGTGATGCAGGTTAAAGACTTACCCAACCTTGCCATAGGAGATGTATGCTAGCTATACGTAGGTGCTCAATAAGCCTAGTAGGCTTCTTTCAATCAAGTGGTTATATGGAGTGGAATCAATGATTGACAATGTAGGTTTACATGTCAATACTTGTTGTTTTATGAGTTTTTTTTTACACTGGTCATATGCTCAGTTTCCAGGGGAGACTCTGGTAAATGTTTTCTAGATTTTTGCTTTTCAAGTACACAATGGTCTATTTTGCTCCTTCACACACTTATTGGTGTGAGCAGATACATTCTCACATGATCTTTTTGATTGGTCATTGTTGTTCATCCTTTTCTGAGGATTTTATCAAATTATTCCCTGAATCTGACACTTGGTAATCCTTTTCTGAGCCTTAATGATGCTTGAACTATTCTAGTCCATTTTCATATCATCATGGCGTCAGAAATCTGATGCACATCTAGTGGATCTGCGTCTAGTGCTAGTGTTCCCAAAAGGAGGTATAACTTGCAGGGCAAAGACCATTCTGAGATCTCAAAATTCGATGGCATAAATGTTTCTCTATGGAGGAATCACATTAAAGATGGGTTGATTCAGAGGAGATAGTGGAAGCCAATAAATGGAATCTCAAAGAAGCATGTTGATATGGATGATGATAATGATTGGGATAAGCTAGATGAAATGGCTAGGTCTGATTGGGATGAGCTAGATCAAATGGCTAGGTCTACCATTTGATTACACCTGGCAAATAATGTTCACTTTATAGTACTGGACTCAAAAGTGCAAAGGAGATTTGGAAGAAGTTATGCAATACATGCAAAAAAGAAACAACATCAAAAAAAGTGTATCTAATGAGAAAGTTATATGACCTTGCATGAAGGACACAGATAGTTTTGTTGTTCATGTGGATGATTTTGATGCTATATTATTTTATTCACAGGCTCAAAAAATGGAGATGGATAATGAATGAAAGAAGTCTTGTTGTTGTGCACCTTGTCATCATCATGGGATACATTTTGCATACATATTAGCATTTTCCTACATGTGTTGTCTCTTGGAGATCTCATCTTCAAGAATGTATAGCATTCTACTACAGAAGAAAAGTATATTGTAACAAGTGAGGCATGTAAGGAAACATTGTGGCTTTCTTGTCTTGCTTGTGACATGGGTCTACCCTAGCATGTACCTTGTTTTCTCAATGATAGTCAGAGTGCCACTATTTTGGCTAAGAATGTGGTCTATCATGCAAAGACCAAGCACATTGAGGTGAGGTATCACTTCATTAGATTTTGTAGCCACTGTGTGCATTATTCTTGAGAAGGTTCATACTCGAGATAATGTTCCAGATGCTTTGAATAAAGATCGACCACTTGATAGCTTTCGATGCTATCGTCACTTGATGGGTGTTACTTGATTCCTGATCTTGCACAATTACTTGTACACTGTGTAATATGCCCATCAAGTGGGAGGTATAGTTTGTATACTTACACTCGGGTATTCTTTTTCATTCTTTATTTTCTCCCCTAGTAACTTTATCTATATTGGCCTTTAGTGGGAGATTGTTATTGTAGTGGCTGTCGGACAATTTTGTATATGTTTCTTAATAAAATATATAGTGGCCTAGTTAGCCATAGACTCGAGGTTTGACCGTATTTGTGAAACCTAGGAAATGAATGTTCATGCTTTATGCGTACTATGTGTTTTCAACATGTTATGTAGGCTAAGTGTAGGGTACTATGTGCAACATCTAAAGCTCATATTTGTAGTGTGAGGGCATCGTTGTGAAGCTCATGTTAAGGATAATCCATCATGGTGCATCACGATCACACCACTTCACATAGCCTAGTTCTCTCTATTTCCAAATCAGCGGGTAACATTTTTCTACTTCAGCTGGATTTGATCCTTCTTAAATATGTGTTTGTTATTCTTTGAACATCATATCTTAGTCTTCTAGAATGGGGTCCTCTAGGATTGAACCCGACTTAGGTATAGGTAGTGTAGATGTTGGGATTTGAGGAGATGGGGTGAGATGTGAGTGAGTATAAGATGTCAATTCCATGATTTTGGCTTTGGTCTTCCTTGAGAGTGCCCTCAAGTTGAGCTATTTTCTTCATACACTTTAGTTTCACTCTTTCTCTAGTGTCCTTCCATGCTCTAGCTTTCTTTTTATTGGGTTCTCTAGTTTCACTAGAATCCAACTCTTTTTATTGCTCCACTTTCTTGGCTTGTTGCAAAGCTTGTGCTAAGGTAATTGTCTAGAATAGAACTATCATATTTGTGGTTCCACTAGAACTTTTCACTATGTCCACTATGTTGATGGGGGTGACTTTTGATGCATTGGATGGTTTCTTATGACAATCACAGATGAGATATTCCTTGCCACAATCAGAAGAAAAACCTTAAATCATGATAAACTGAGGTCGTCCTACATGTGGAGGATGTGGAAATTCTTGTATGGAATGATATCCTTGCCATCTTAAACATGGTCCTCTAGAGGCTTGTGCCCTTACTTGCCTCAAATGGGATCTAGAGTTGGGATTCTTATACATTACATAAGCAACTCCCATCTATGGGGAGCTTCATATTCATAGGTCTTTGGGTGCTTTAGTGACTCTGTGTAGTATGCAAGTACATTGTTATCATGTGAAGATTCAAAGCTATTCACATTTGGATCATTTTCTGTAATCAAAGGAGATATCAATAATAAGGCCATATTTTGATTTTCTTATGCTACCACATACTTCAATGAGAGCACATTTGTAGGGGGTGTTGGTTGTAGAACTAATACAGGTTGTTTCCTAGGTTGATATTGATAAGGTTGCCGATAGGGGTGTTGATTGTTGTAATATGGTTGAGGCTAGTGTTGAGTTTGATTGATAGTTCTGCCTAACCACTTGTTTGTTGTATGGGAAATCATATGCTATGTGGTGTGCTTTCTCTCTATAAAGTAGTAATATGAGCCTGGGGTTGGTGCATTCTAAGCTTGCATGGTACATGCATTGGCTATGTGATCACCTCGGCATGAGTAGCAACATCTAACTATGATCACCTTCTGATTTTGCCTATTTTGAAGGTTTCCACCTAGCTTTTGAGAAACTAACTCATCTAGTTCTTCTACTAATAATGAGGGTTTTGTAGTGCTATTAGCAAAGTATTATGAACCCTTGTAGAGGTTTGAGAGTTTAGATTCTTCTCATAGGTTATCGTGAATTTCGGTGCACATTCTAACACATTGATATAGGGCATTCAACTCATTCAAGTACACCTATGATCTAAGTTTTCCACTCAAAAGGCCATCCAAAAATAAAGACACTTGCTTCACCTAAGTTCGTAGTTTCGTGTTGTACATCTCTCAATGTATTGCTCAAACCTCCATCCTGCTAGTCTCACCATCTCATCAAAATTCTACTTGGAGTTTTAGATTAAAGATGGGATGTTATGTGTAATTCCACTCTTAGAGAACGTAGTTCCATCACTTGTGAGATTTATTGATAGTTACCTCAATTTAAAGGTTGAAACCATGCAAGGGTTCCACCTTCCATGCAAGGGTTTCACCCTTCAAGGTTTACCCAAATGCCTCATATTGAGTGAACAGTTCTTCCACATGTTTGGACCTCAATACTTGATTAAATTCAACCACATGATCATATGGATCTTTAATTCCATCAAAATAGTCATTCATGGTTTTCACTACATGCGAGAGTCTCAACATTTTAGAGTGTTCTTTTTGCCTCGATAGGGAAAAGTCATTGTTATAACTTATGGAATATGTTGAACAATGCATTGTTGGAGTGTAACATGAATATGTTGAACAATGCATTGTTGGATTGTAACATGGAATATGTTGAACAATGCCTTGTTGGAGTGTTAAATTATTATTGAGCAATGCATTGTTAGAGTGTTAAATTATTGATGTATTAATGTGTTTTTGATGATTTTGATATAGCAGCTGAAGGTTCGTGAGGAGCATGCAAGGCATGAAAGGGCGGATATCAATAATCCGAATAATTATTATTTAGCTTGTAAATAAACCTGCGTAGAAGGTTCTATTGTTAGAAACAATTAGAAAAGTAATGGTTAGAATAAGGGTAGTTGTAGACCACAGTTTCTGTTATTGAAAGCAATGCCTTTCTGTAAAAGTTACCAACTTTTAGTTTCATGCTTGCTTTTCGAAGCCGCTCTCATGTAACCACTCTTTTCGACGTAATCAAAATTCCTATAAATACATGCATTCTATGGTCTATCGAAATAGAGTGCATGGGGGGAGATTGCACCCAATCTTGCGTTCGGTCTCGTCTCTTGTTGTCTCTATTTTTTCTGTGCGTCTTCTGCATTCGTAACCTCTGTGTGCATGTGAGCAAGATCCTGACAACAGTGGTATCAAAGCTCTGCATGCATCAATATGGAGGGTTCTGTTCTCTGTTCGCGATTTCGATTTTGTCTCCGTCTCCGGTTCTTGTTTTTATTTCTATTCCAGTTCCAGAACCATAACCTACATTTTCACCTACGTTTACACCTACGTTTACTCCTTCGGATCAACAGTGGTATTAGAGCTCTACACGCATCAATACGGAGGGTTCTGTTCTCTATTCTCTGTTCGCGATTCCGATTCCATCTCCGTCTCCGTCTCCGATTTTGGTTCCTGTTTCTGTTCTAGTTCCAGAACCAGAACCTAAGTTTTCACCTACGTTTACTCCTTCGGCTTACTCCAAGGCGTCGACTAAGGCGTCGACTAAGGCAAAGAACTTAGGCAATAACTTAGGCAATACATTGGCAACATTGGCACCCAAGGCTCCCTTGGCGACCGTTGGCTACGCGCGAGGCAATGTTAATTTTGAGTGGCAATAGAGAGGTTTAGATTCCCTAAGGTAGCAGGATTTGAACCCACAACCTCCTACTTTCAAGGGAAGTACCTTTACCACTACACTCTTTCTTGGAGTTGTCACTCAAGTTCTCTCCTCTTAAATTTAACATAACTTCTAGTTTTTCTTACTTTTTCAAGGCGGCACGATGCGATGCGACGCAACACGTCTCAGGGTACATCCTATCAGGGTACAATTCTCAGGGTACACCAGGGTACATCAAGACAGGGTACATCCTTTCAGGGTACATCAGGGTACATCTAGATAGGGTACTTTTTGCTTAGGTACATTTCCTGAGGGTACATCCCAAGAGGAAAGCACTAGCTTAAGGGTCCAAGAGCACCATGGAGGATTACAGTAATTCACCTCTACCTAAGGCAACACTCGAAAAACAACTAGAGCTTTTGCGGCATGAGCTTTGAGGAGCTCAAAATGAGATCCGACAACATGATGAAGTCCTCCAACAGATACAAACTGAGGAAGACAACCTTACGAGAGTAGTAAAAGCTATTGTTTCTGCCCAATCTGATGTTACTCATTCGAAGATTGGCACTAGAAACTACTAGTTTCTACGATTTGATGGCCGAAAGGATGGGCCTTAAGTCCTTTTGTGGCTGTCATAGTTTGATGATTTTTATACTGATGAAACATATGCTGAAAGTGAAAAAATTAAATTTGCCACTAACTATTTAGTAGGTAAAGCTCAACTCTTGTGGAATGTCCTGCGGCATAGTACAGAGTGTCCAACAACGTGGAAGGCTTTCTAAGAAAAAGTGAAGGATTCTTTTCTTCCTCCTCAATACCATTTGCATGTTCGATGTGCATGGACAACCCTTACATGGAAGGAGGGTGATACGGTTACTACCTACACAGAGCGGTTCTGGCAAAATTTACTACTTGTTCGAATGCTTGAAGATGTATCAGAGGATATCTTGCAGCAGAAATATGAAGATGGTTTGGAGGTGGGAATCCAAGCTAAGCTTTACACCCTACGACCTACAACCCTCAACGAGGCTATATCTTTCGCCTATGATGCAGAAAAAGAATTCCAGTCCATAACCAAGTCAATCCATCTACAACAACCATGCCAACGACCACTTTATGTTAAACCTACATTTCCTATGAAGCGTACTTTTAATGCCCCATCTTACCCTAGTTTTCCTCATCCTCCACAATCCAACTACTCAACTCCTCCTATTGCTTCATCTCTCCAACCAAGCAAACCACCTACCCTTCAAACTTCAGCGATGGATGCCCAACAGAAGTGACCACGAATCACTTGCTGGAATTGTGGTAAACCTAGACATACAAAAATAAGGTGCAGATTGCGAACTTTTCACATGAAACTGGCTACAGCTCAATTGAATAACATGGAGGTCCATAATGAAGAAATTCCTCATGTTTGGACAGAGGAATCATTGGAGAAGGACTTAAGTACCTTGGGTAACGATATCTCTCTTCACTCTCTACTTTGCATGCAGGGTACAATAAATAACAAACTAGTTAAAGTTCTACATGACAATGGTAGTTCACATGACTTCATTTCACATTTATTAGTACAAGAACTTAAATTACAAACGATTCCTTCCTTATATAAAGTGAAAGCTGCATTTCAAGGTAGTCGTTATAATGTAACACGAGAAGTGCAAGATGTTACGATTAGCATAGACCCATATGTTGATTCACGAACATTTTTAATTGCACCTTTGCAATCTTACGATGTTATACTAGGTATGCCTTTTCATCACAATTATAACCCACGTATTGATTACCATACGCATACCTTTAACTTTGAATTCAAAGGTCAAATCATTACTTTGTCTGCACGGCATGATTTCCAACCATTGCCATTGATTAGTCACACTCAAGTAAAGCGTGCATTTAGAAAAGGATTTAATTCATGCATTGTTTTTGTCAATGTCATCAATGATTATACTCATACACTTCGTGATGCATATAAACATTTCATGAGTACTTATAAGGATTGTTTTATGTCTGAGTATCCCTCTAAACTACCACCATCTCAAGGATCCTTTGACCAGAGCCTAGACTTAGTCCCTGGTAGTTCTCCTCCTCATAAAGCACCTTATAGACATGGCCCACTACACCAAAAGGAAATAGAAAACCAAGTAAAAGACCTACTACAGAAAGGACTTATACGGCCTAGTTCTTCCCCATTTGGAGCACCAGTTCTCTTAGTAGAGAAGAAGAATAAAACTTATCGAATGTGCATTGATTATAGAGCCCTTAACAAGATCACAATAAAGAATAGATACCCTATTCCTCGAATAGATGATCTCTTAGATAAGTTGCGAGGATCTCGTGTCTTTAATAAAATTGATCTTAAATCAGGTTACCATCAGATTCGTATGACACAAAGTGATATTTTTAAGACTGCATTTAGAACTCAAACTGGTCATTATGAATTTATGGTAATGCCCTTTGGACTTACTAATGCCCCTGCTACATTTGCATGAATGATGAACAATATTTTTCTTGATTACCAAGCTTTTGTTCTTGTATTCTTTGATGATATACTTATTTACAGTAAGAATGATAGTGAACATGAAAAGCATCTTGAAACAGTTTTTCATTTGTTACGAGAGAACACACTTTATGCTAATCCTGAAAAGAGTTACTTCTTTCAACGTAAGCTAGAATATTTAGGACATATTATTTCAAGTGAAGGTGTGCATGTGGATCCGAAAAAGATTAGAGTTATAGTAGAATGGCCTACACCACAATTCGTCATTGATGTTCGTTCTTTTCTTGGGTTGGCTAGTTTCTATAAGAAGTTTGTTTGAAATTTTTCTTATTTAGTATTGCCTCTTACCTTGTTGTTGAAAAAGAACATAAAATTTGCATGGGGACTTACGCAACAACAGTCCTTTGAAAAACTGAAACATGCACTATCACATGCACCTGTTTTACAGTTACCTGATTTTACACAACCCTTTCATGTCGTTACTGATGCTAGTGGTTCAAGAATAGGTGTTGTTTTAATGCAAAATGACCATCCCATTGCATTTGAGAGTAGGAAGCTTAAGCCCTCAGAACAGAATTATAGTACGTATGATAAAGAATTGTTAGCAGTTGTGCATGCTTTGCGAATTCGGAAACACTATCTTATGGGCTCTGAGGTCTTAATCAAAATCGATAAACAGGCTATTAAGCATTTATTAAATATCCTTTAATCTCTGATAGGCATCTTAAATGGGCATCATTCATTCAAAATTTCCAACCCATGATACAATATCAGCCTGGTAAAGCTAATGTTGTAGCTGATGCTCTTAGCCGTTTTCCTTCGCATTTTGCTATTTTGCATAATATTTCTGCCATCCAAATTCATTCTTTTCAAGAAATGGTTTCTACTTATGCATCTGATTTGTATTTTTCACGTGCATGGCATGACTTCAACAATGGTGCATCTTTATCTGATGAACATTATACATTTCATAATGGTTTTCTTTATTTTCAACATAGATTATGCATAACCCAAGCTTTTAAAGATTTTGTTAGCAAAGAAATGCATGAACCATCTTACATGGGTCATAGAGGCATACAGAGCAACCATTTCTGCTTGCAAAGATTTCTTCTTTTGGCCACACATGGAAAAAGATATTGCACATTATGTTTCTCAATGCATTATTTGTCAACGTGTCAAACGTCATCATGGTAAACCATTTGGATTATTAATGCCACTTGCCATTCCGAACGAACCATGGGAACAAATTTCTATGGATTTTATTATAGGTCTTTCCATCACTTCATCACATAATGATATGATTTGGACAATAGTTGATAGGTTTAGTAAATATGCATATTTCATTCCATGTAGAAAAACTTTGACTGCACCTCAAGCTGCAAAATTATTCATTAAATGCATTTTCCCACATCATGGATCAATACTAAACGATTAGCCAAAGAATTCAAGGAAAATGATTTTGTATGGTTGTGTATCATTAAAAGACATCTGAAAAATATTTTGCAGCATCCTAAAATTAAACTTGCACCATGCTATTATGGACCGTTTTGCATTATAGAAAAAATTAATGATAGTTCATTTAGATTAGATATTCCATCTCATTGGACTATTCATAACTCTTTTTATATTAGTTTACTTAAACCATTTAAAGGAACTTTACCACTCATTCCACTTCTTGATGACCCTCCTTTAATTGAAGAACAATCTGAAATCTTAGTTCCTGAGAAAATCATTGATCATGATGTCACTACTACACGCACAGGTACTCAATATCATCAATATTTGGTTAAGTACAAAAATCACTCTATTGAAGAATGTCAATGGATACATAAAACACAATTAACACCCCAGTATGACCACTTAATTTCTGCATATCATACACAAACACATTAATGTAACACCTCCATGAACATTTCCATGCATGTATTTTTACATAGAACATGCTTATTTTTTATTCAGTGATGAAACATGTGACTGGCCATCCATGTTTATTATTTTATCAACTGAGGTCAGTTGCTTTTTCAACTGAGGGGCATGTTATAACTTATGGAATATGTTGAACAATGCATTGTTCGAGTGTAACATGAATATGTTGAATAATGCATTGTTGGATTGTAACATGGAATATGTTGAACAATGCATTGTTGGAGTGTTAAATTATTATTGAACAATGCATTGTTAGAGTGTTAAATTATTGATGTATTAATGTGTTTTTGATGTTTTTGATATAGTAGCTGAAGGTTAGTGAGGAGCGTGCAAGGCGTGAAAGGGCGGATATCAATAATCCGAATAATTATTATTTAGCTTGTAAATAAACCTGCGTAGAAGGTTCTATTGTTAGAAACAGTTAAAAAAGTAATGGTTAGAATAAGGGTCGTTGTAGACCGCAGTTTTTGTTATTGAAAGCAATGCCTTTCTATAAAAGTTACCAACTTTTAGTTTCACGCTTGCTTTTCAAAGCCGCTCTCATGTAACCACTCTTTTCGACGTAATCAAAATTCCTATAAATACATGCACTCTGTGGACTGTCGAAACAGAGTGCATGGGGGGAGATTGCACCCAATCTTGCGTTCGGTCTCGTCTCTTGTTGTATCTATCTTTTCTGTGTGTCTTCTGCGTTCGTAACCTCTGTGTGTGCATGATCAAGATCTTGACGACAGTCATCATCTTCCCTATGTGCTCTATGTCCTCTAGTTTGATCTCTCTCTAGCCTACTTGTTCCTTTTTCTCATCTACCCCTCCTAGGTTATGCAAAAAACATACCTCTAGTGCTTCTCTTGATTTCTCTTTCTGGGCACCCTAAAGTGCTAGGTAAGCATACACTCATTTTCTTATGGGAAGCCGAAAATTCTTGTAAGAGAAATACCTTTTGTCCTTGCCAAACATGGGTTTGTTTACTATAGTATGAGACTACATACATCCTCTTTGAGTCATCACATAAATAGGTTGCTTTTCCTTGATTTTTTGGTTCAAACTCATACGCTAGAAACTCATCCTTGATGTGAGATTTGGTTGATCTAAACTGCCAAAGCTTCATCTATAGCTTTGTTTGCATATAGATCTATGGTAGCATTGTCTTGAGGACTCGTGGTTGTATCTATGATCCTTGTTAGCATGGATTCCCTTTTGGGCATGCTTGGTACCTCTTCTAGATACTCATCCTCAAAATCTTACACCTCTGACTTAGGAAGAATCATTCTGAAGTCATCAATCCTATCAAGGAAACTAGTGCCTATGAACATAGTCCCTTGCTTATCTATGTATGATCCATTCTCAATCTTAACCACTGGTTTATCTATTCCATAACAGTGCTTGAGATTTCTCAATTGGACCACTGATCTCCTCAGTTTGTCCTCATAGATGCGAGCATCTAATTGATTGGTGTGAATATATTCTAGTTGCATCTTATATGGTTCTTTTGGAACTTCTAAGTAAGCAACCATCACACCAGTTGTGGGTCTATCAATACACTAGGAGCTATTTGACTTGCTAGTTTCCAAAATCGAGTTTGAGTGATGGCTACATAACTGTTTTGAACATGACTTGGTAATGCAATTGACCTTAGCTTCAAACGACCTTAAACTTTATCGATCCACTTTGCCAAGATACTTACCTGATCTCAAGTTCATTATTATATCTACCCCTGACTCTTATACTTATTCTCTCTCTTGAATGGTTCTTTGTTTCTCAATCACTTGTTCCTTTTTTAACTATTAGTTATTTGGTTCTTGTCTTCTTGTTGTGTCGTCAAGAATAACTTGCATTTTTTGAATTTATCGTTTCCTCATCAATTTATGTTTTTTCCTTTAGATTTTCAATTGTTGTAATTTTATTTATCAATCTTGAGCTTGATGCTCCTTTACGGTATCTTGAACTTTGAGTTTCCTATCACAACCCTAAAATTTAAACCCTAGGGCTATGTGCTTAGCTTAGGCTAGAATTGACCAAGGGGTTTTAGTATTTCTAACCTTATATCACATGCTCTATGATGTGCTCCCACACTTGGGATGATGAACAAATCTTGCTTCAACACACAAGCACTACAAAATGATGGCCTCAAGACACTTTATGGCCTTGAATATGATCTAGACCCTAAAAAACCACAAAGATGCATTAATTTTGACCCAAAAATCAACTTTCTAATGTAAAAAAAAATCATATCTATATGTATGTCACAATAAGCCATTCTTTCATGATAGACTGGGGTCTATCACGATAAAGTGCTCGTTTGCAATAGATTCTCCTTGTCATGTTTTTGCTCTATCATGATAGAGCCAAATTTGTGTCATGCAACTTCATCTATACCATTGATATGGAGTTGAGGAGCCTTATAGTCCTATGTAGATGCATTTCCAACATGCACACTCGATCTATCCTGATAGATGAAGTCTCACACTTTGGGATGCATGAATTTTTTTGTATGTAGGTTGCTAGAGCAATGATGGACCAGAATCTATAAGCAAAATAGAAAAAAACACACCAAAAAAGCATCCACTATCACTCTCTTTCACACACACACATAAACACAAGCAAATGAGGGTAAGTGAGGGGAAGGTAGCTATATGGTCGGGAAAGTGAAAATTCAACAAAAATGGAAATGGTTTAGGGGTATAGGGGGATTATGGAGGTGATAGAAGTGAAAATGGAGATGCAAAGAGTCAAAACATTAGAAAAAAACTTGCAAAAACTACTTACCTACACTCCAATGTCTCTACTATATTCTCTTACCATCACATGCTCACCTTCGAGTAGTGCTCTCTAGAAATGGTACCAAAATTTTGTTGGCCTCACTTGTAGAGCAATGATGAGTATCAATGTCAATAGAGATCCACCTCAAAATGGTCAATTTGTGGAAACATGAGGGTGATATAAGGTTGATCATAGCTTGCCTAGTGGACTCAGCACTCTTGGAGGGACTCACAGGTACTACTACTCTCTCACGATTATCTTCCAAGTGAGCATAGTTCACAAGGAACATGTTGTACGGATGTGGTGGTCATTGTCCTAATATGGGTTGTGGTTGTGAGTGGCTTGGAAACTTGTATGGACTTTGGACTAATGGGCTTCCTCGGTATTGCAAATATCTATGTGTCTCTCTTTCCGAATCTCCTGGAGGATAGGTGTAAGGTCTATATGGATATGGTTGGTCTTATCCTAGAAGTTTTCATTCATATGATTGGTATATGTCTGCTCTATGTGAAAGTAATATGATGGTCCTTGCATTGGGAGTTTTCCAAAGAGTGTTGTTGGTTAAGAGGAGGTCCTCCCCTTACACAAGTCTGGGTTGGATGGTCTCCTCCACAATGCAAGCACCTTTCCAGCATTGGTAACCTCATCTATTGATGAGGGTATTTCTTAGGGACCGATTGGTTCTAGATCCCAATTTTCTTAGCCATTAACTCTGCTAATTCCATCGTTTGAGTGAGAAGATGCAACATTAGAGGAATCTTTATACTAAGCCAACTTTTGAAGGTCTTTTTGTTCTTAAATAAAAGGGGTTGGAGAGGGAGAGAAGAAATCATGGAAGAAAATGCATCATTCAAGGGAAGTTTGAGCTCATTAAAGAATGAACACACAGAAGTATTTTATTGCTATGTCTTTTACTCGTTGATTGCTCTATTACATAAGAAAATGCATTTAGCATCATGTCCATATTGTTTGGAGCCTTTTGAAACCTTGAAGAAGCTAATAAGGCCATCCTTTTAAGATGATATGTAATATCGTGGAGCAAAGAATGAGGTTTGAATATAATTCTACCTATTTTCTCTTTTGATTTTTTTTTTTTGGTGACCTTTACATGATTGGATAGATAGTGTATGCATTTTGTGCATAAAATTCTCATGCATAAAGGACATTCCTATGTAAAATGCTATTGCATGCATTCAAAAGATCATGATTTCTTTTGAAAAGTCCATTTTCCAACAAGAAAGGAACATAGACATGGCTAGGTTTGAACATTCCATCCTTTAGCATGTATGCATAGATTGCATGATTTTTAAAATTAAGCACCTACTTGGGCACACAAGTAAGTATGAAGTGCTAAGAAGGTAGGGAAGAAGTGGGATGGCTCAAGTCTGCATCACCATAATGGAAATACTCAAACAAATCAAGGGATGGATGAAGCTTAATTTCTAGAAAAGTATTCACACCCTTTTCTTTTCCTTGAAAACCATAGAACATGCAATGCATGTCATTATAAACATGAATTTGGAATGGATGCATAAGTACATGTGGCCTACTTAGTTTGGTCACATAGAAAAAATTCATCGAATTAATTCATATTATGCATCAAATTTATACATGTGGTTTGGGGAAAGAAAGATTGGATGTCCATAAATATGGTCATGGTTTAGGATGAATGCATATAATGCATTATAGAAACTTGCAAAGTTGCATGTAAATTTTTCACAATCCTTTCAACAAACAAAGCTCCAAGTGGGAGCTTTTGCATGCTTTAACAAGGGGTTCAATTTTTTAATCTAATGGATGCTACATCTCTTCCAATGAATGTGTAAACATTTGGCATACACTAGTATGCATATGAAATATATTACATGGGTTTTTTATTTGGGAGGGATACTAAGTTCATGAAGTTAAATAGGACTTAAAATCCAAAGGTTTTAGGAATAATGGTTGATGAGGCCAATTGGCCATAGTAAACCATTCAATTCATTTATTTTTGGTTTAATAATTAAAAGCCAAATAATTCTAAGTTCTTGGAATACCTTAAACTTAAAGTCCCTCTTATGGAATTTTAAATTCCATAAAACCCATGGCATGCCTAATCAACAACACCATGGACTAAAGGGGATAGGACAAAATTTCCTCTCTTCTTAAAACCACAATGCAATGGTGGTAACTTAGAGTGGCTATTATCAAGCTCTAAGGAAGAGGAAATAAGAGAATCAACATAGTGCTAGAAGATGGAAGTATCAATTCTTCCTTTCAAGTGAGTTCTCTATTTGAGAGAATCAATGAACTATTTGGAGATTTACACAATTTCTCCAAGTAAATGGAAATTCTGAAGAAGATAAACTAGGGGGTCGTAATATACCCTTTACTTGTGTTCTATAAAGAAATAGAAAATTTGCCAAAATGTTAAAGGAGGTTACTATCTTCTTCATACAAATAGTGTGATTGGCTAATCAATTATTCCTTTGCACTTCAGATTCTTGATAATACCTAGTTGAGATATAAACTAGTTATATTATCAGGTGACATAAAAATGATCCTTAAAAGTATATTGAAACAAAGGAATAACTGAAAAGCCAATCTATAAGATTAAGTCTTTTCAAATTTTTGTGTACAATCGAGACTTTATAAGTTGAAATTTCATGTCAACACAAGCTACAGTGCTCTACAACGGAAGTAACAACTTCCAAGTAAAGGGAATAGTAACTCTCACTTGATTCAACTAGAAGAGAGATTTAACCCATGTTTAAAGCTTACATTGTCTTCACTAAAGTGGAAGTGTAAGCCAAATGGCATGGGAAATCTAGGGATGCCGGATTTATGGGTTATCAAAGATTAAACATGGGGATCTCTGTTAAGCAAGCTTGGAAGAAATAAAGATGAAAGATCTAAATAGTTCTATCAATCGAGAGGAACAAAAAAAGATTGAAAATGTACTCTTTCAAATTTTAAAGAGCAATAAAAAGAGCATAATTTTTAAACCCTCAAATAAACTTCAAGGATTATAACACTTAAGAATGGAGAAAAGTCCCCATGAACTTATGCCTTATTCTCTCAAAAGGCCAAAAAGGGTACTATAAGATAAATGATATGCAAGAAATAGATAAAATTTGAAGTACTTCCCCACATTCAAGTGCTTTAGACTTCTTCCATTGTAAGGATTTGGAGTTCTTAATGAAACCTAAATTGAGTAAAGATTTTCATAAACCATAAGGATTGTAAAAAGCCTAAATGGTTTAGAAATAGAGATTGTAAGAGTTATAAATAATATCCTAAAGGTAGTTTAATGCTTCATGGGATAACACAACATAAGTTGTGGACTTAAAAGTAAAGACCTAAGGAAAATGGTTGCTTGGGTGAACCAATTAAAATTCATATCCCCAAATAAAACCCATGGATAAAACACAGAACATGAGGTTTGGGGAAAAGGGATCTAATGGAGAGAAACCTGGTCTTATCTCCCATCTGGCTAAAATTAAAAGAAAATCCAAAAGTCCCAAGTAGGGACTAAGATCAAGTCAAACATTAAAAGTTTGATAAGATCAATCACACCACATTAAATGGTTAACCAAAGTCACACCATATTAAATGGTTAGCCAAATACTCTTTAAAATTAAGTAAGATTAGTTGTGGTGTATCCAAGCACTTAATCCTTGTTCATAATTAGGTACCAGATTGTATCATATAGAGAGCATTAAAGAGGATAGAGAAGGTGCAACACAAAAGTATAGAGATGCAGTTTTGTGGATTGGATGAAGAACCCACTAGTATTGGAAGGTGGGAACTAAATTGCATTGAGTACTTTTACTTGATTGCCAGAAGAAAAAGGGAATTGTGATCCAATGGAATACATTGAGAAGATGATCTCTAGAAACAACTGTAGGAAGATTAGTCTAGACAGAACAAGTCCATTATGCAGGTTGCGGATCAAGCTTTCCTGGCTTCTGACATTTTATGTTGTGGGCTATATAAGCTCATAGATTATGCAAAATTTGTTAATGATTCAGTTTGTGCAATTCAAGATTCTCAGGCAATGTTGGATGTAAGTTTTGGCATGCATGCTTTGATCATTTGAATTTTTCTAGCTTGCTACACTTGCAGAAATTTGAAATGGTGTCCTCTCCACCCAAACTTGAGGCACCTGGTAAACATGTCTGTGAAGGCTATATTTCGGGCAAAGTGCAACGTTCCTCCTTACCATAAGATGGTTCAGTTCGAGCTACTTAGAAATCACAACTTGTTGAGAGTGATGTATGTGGTCCTATGTAGACAACTTCTTTTGGCAACTATCTTTACTTCGTGACTTTCATTGATGATTTTTCTAGTCATGTATGGGTGTATCCACTGAAGAAAAGTCTGAGAGTGTTTATGTGCTTCAAACAATTTCTACTCTTGGTCGAAAATCTATAAGCATGTAAAATGGGAACCCTCCGTTCTGATCGAGGGGGGGAATATATGTCTTCTGACCTTAATGCATTTTTGGCTGAATGTGGGATAAAACATCAATGTAGAGTACCGTTACACCTCAATAGAATGGAGTTGCTAAAAGGAAGAATAGGTCACTCATGGAGATGGTGAGGTGTATGGTCAAGAGTCGGGCTTTACCACATAGTTTCTAGCTTGAGTTTGTTATGTGTGCAACATATGTACTTAACAGGTGTCCCACTAAAGCATTGTAGTCTATAACTCAATAGAGGCTTGGCATGGTTGCAAGACATCTATTGCTCATCTGTGTGTCTTTAGTTGACTAGCATATGCATTATTACCAGAACAACAACGCAAGAAATTGGATGATGAAGCAGTGAGATGTATTTTTGTTGGGTATATTTCTAAAAGAAAAGGTTGTCATCTTTATCATCCACAGACTAAACACATTTTGGTTAGCTATGATGTTGTTTTTGTGGAAGATGTTATTCAGCCATCACTTTCATGTACTAAGGAGACATCGCTTAGCTCCAAAGATGTGTATGACACTTTGCTGCCTTTTTTTATAGGTGGATACTCTAGTGCTAGTCCAAATGATTCAATTTTTGAGCCCTTGAATATCATTCCATTTTCTAATGCAAATTTACATGATGCACTTATTGATGAGAGAATCGATATAGAGGAGGCAAAAACTATGCCTAAATGGTTAGTGCATACTTTGTGAGATAGCAAATTAGATGCACCTCTGTCACATCGTACTCGTCATGCTCCCATAGTGCTTCTTTTGCATCAGATTGCTATGCTATGGCTGCCTCTATTCCTTGTGATGAGAATGAGCCTCTTTTGTTTGATGAAGCACAAAATTCTAAAAGTTGGATGGCTACTATGCAATTAAAATATGATGTTATTATGAAAAATGGTAACTGATCTTAATGTGACTTGCCCCTTGGCAAGAATGACATTGGCACTAAGTGGGTATACAAGCTCAAGTGTAAGCCTGATGGAATAGTTGACATGTATAAGGCTAGGCTTGTTGCAAAGGGTTATGCTCAAGAAAGAGGCATTGATTTTGATGGGGTCTTTGCTCCTACATGTTGAATGACTACTATTCATAGCATCTGTGCACTTGTAGCTCTTCACGATTGGAACGTACATCAGTTGGACATTAAAACTACATTTTGGAATGGTGACTTTCACAAAGAAGTGTATGTTTTTTAGCCCCATGGTTTTGTGTAGAAAGGGCAACAAAGTGTGTAGGTTGAAAAAGGCATTATATGGTTTGAAGCAAGCACCACGTGCTTGATATGAAAAGATACATGCCTACCTGATTGCACATGGTTTTGAGAACATCCCAATTTGGAGCACCTTATATGTTAAGCATGCAAATGATGTGCTTCTTATCATTGTTGTCTATGTTGATGACATGCTACTTACTGGTCCTCATGAGAATCATATTTCTAATTTTAAGGATGATTTGCATGCCTCATTAGAGATGTCAGATTTGGGGCATCTGCATCATTATTTGGGCATTTGGTTTATGCAAGTTGATGGTAGAATAACTTTCTGTCAAACAAAATATATTGAGACATTATTGCGGCATTTTGGCATTGAAGACTGCAAACCTATTTCCACTCCTATGGAAACAAGCTTGCAATTGAGTCTTCATGATGTTGGAGATGCATTTGATGTTTTTCTCTACTAGTAGGCTATTGGATGCTTGATTTACTTCTGCATTACTCTGTTAGATATTCAGTTTGCTATCTCATAGATGAGTAAATTTATGCATTGCCCAAGTGTCAAGCATTGGTAGGTGTTTAAGCACATTTTTTGCTACTTGAGTTGTACCCGACTACTTGGATTTTTTTAATCCCAAGGGGGCATCACTATCGCTCGATTTACATGCTTTTGCAAACTCTAATTGGGTTGGTTACTATGACACTCGTGTGTCTACCAGTGGCCCTTTGTTTCATGCTTGGTATCTCATGCATATCTTGGTTGAGCAAGAAGCAACCTATTGTAGCCACTTCTAGTTGTGAGGTTGAGTATGGGGCAACTTTGCTCATGTTGCTTACCTCGGAAAATAGTTGGAGAGAGATCAACACATGAATGAAGGAAATTCCATGGATAATTTTTTTGAAAAAGATCAAAGATTTGAAGGAGCAGTTGATTTCTGTTGATGAAGTCTTGCTAGATAGTTCACTTGTGCAAACTGTTCAGAATGGTCTTTGAGATTCATATAAGAGTTTTGCTTCTACTCTTTGATTGATGATGAAAGGAAATCTAAATGCCTTAATATTTGAGGAGTTAGTCTCTGTTATGTTGTAGGAAGATCAATCTAGACAAAATAGGTCCATTATGCGTGTTGAAGATCAAGCTTTCCTGGTTAGTCATAAGGGAGAAGGTAAATGGATCTCATCTACTAGTAAGCAGAATTTGCTAATTCTACATAATCAAAGAAGGATGACAAAAATAGGAAGAAAAGAGAAAATCAGAACTTGTTTTGCAAATACTGTAAAAGAAATTATCATGTCATGAAGAGTTATCCAAAATTGGTTGCAAAAGGGGCAAAGAAAAAAGAGGTTGGAATGGTTGTTGCAGAGGCCTCTACACCCAAATTAGAGTTTGCAAATCTTTTGCAGAATGAAGAAGGGTAATTTACTAATGTTTTTAGTTATGACCCATCTTCTCATGAACAATGTATGTGTGCAGTAGACTTAGATGTTTGGTACTTTGATAGTGTGGCAACCAAACATATTACCTTGCAGTGTAGTTTCTTCACTTCACTTGAGTCTGCCCCTACAGGGAATACTATCACATGCACCAACAACTCCTCTTATCCTGTCATGGGAGTTGGTAAGATCATTCTAAGACTGTTGATGGTAGTTCTTTTACATTGTCAAATGCTTTATTTGTGCAAGGGATCAAGAAAAATCTATTATTCAACATTAGCTAAGATTAGCTTGGTTTTGAGATTTGTTGATGATAGATGTAGAGTTCATGATCTATCAAATGGCGACATCATTATTGCTTATGGAATTTTATGTAGTAGGTTGTATAAGCTCATATATTATACAAAATCTGTGAATGTTTCAGCATGTAAACTTCAAGATTCTCAAGCTATGTCAGAATGAAAATCTTTGGCATGCATACTTTGGTCATATGAATTTTGCTAGTTTTCTATGTCCGCAAAAATCTGAAATGGTGTCCTCTCTGCCCAAACTTGAGGCACCTGGTAAACATGTCTGTGAAGGCTATATTTTGGGCAAAATGCAACGTTCCTCCTTCCCAAAAGATGGCTTAGTACCAGCTACTAAAAAATGAAGTATTTTGATAGTGATGTACCACAATGCACTCTCCTTCTTGAGAGCTCCATGATGATATCCTCAAAGTAGAAAACAGAGCTCTAGGTGCCGCACACGATACTCCACATAGAGGCTGCAAAATACGTAGAAAAACATAGTACACAGGGAGAACGAACACAAACTTCTTAGGTGTTATAAATGCGGTCAAACTTATAGTCTGTGGCTGACCAGGTCACTATATG
This sequence comes from Ceratopteris richardii, assembly GCA_020310875.1. Lineage (NCBI taxonomy): Eukaryota > Viridiplantae > Streptophyta > Polypodiopsida > Polypodiales > Pteridaceae > Ceratopteris > Ceratopteris richardii. The sequence goes on from CM035429.1 coordinate 90,137,263, forward strand.
TTTTATTAAAGAACATATACAAAAGTGTTCGATGGCCATTTGGCCTTTCACATGGACACTAATAGTAACAATCTCCCACTAGAGGACAATATGGCCAGAGTAACTATAGGAGAAAAATGAAGAATGATAAAGAATACCTGAGTGTAATTATACAAACTATACCTAAAGTATTTCGACATCGATGCACCACAGTGCACTCTCCTTCTCGAGAGCTCCACGATGATATCCTTGAAATAGAAAATCGAGCTCCAAGCACGGTACATGATACTCCACACAGAGGCTGCAAAATATGTAGAAAAACAAAGTACACAGGGAGCATGAACACAAACTTCTTAGGTGTTACAAATGCGATCGAACTTACAGCATGTAGTTGACCAGACCATTATATGTTTTATTAAAGAACATATACAAAAGTGTCTGATGGTCATTTAGCCTTCCACTTGGACACTAATGGTAATAATCTCCCACTAAAGGCCAATATGGCCAAAGTAACTATGGGAGAAAAATGAAGAATGATAAAGAATACCTTAGTGTAAGTATACAAACTATACCTCCCACCTGATGGGCATGTTAGACAATATACAAGTGACTGTGTAAGATCATGAACCAACAGTGTCGAAAGCTATCCTGTGATAGAGCTTTAGTCAAAGCATCTACAACATTATCTTGAGTATGAACCTTCTCAAGAATAATGTGCTCAATGGCTAAGCAATCTCTAATGAAGTGATACCTCACCTCAATGTGCTTGGTCTTTGCATGATAGACTGGATTCTTAACCAAAGCAATGGCACTCTGACAATCACTGAGCAAACAAGGTACATGCTGAGGTAGACCCATATCAAAAGCAAGACAAGAAAGCCACAATGTTTCCTTACATGTCTCACTTGCTACAACATACTCTATTTTTGTGGTGGAAATAGATGTACATTCTTGAAGATGAGATCTCCAAGAGATAGGACCTCTAGCAAAATGAAAAATGTACCCTGATGTACACTTATGATTGTCTACGCAACCAGCACAGTCGAAATCTCTGTAACCAATAATGGATGCTTTCCCTCTACCTAAGCATAGACACTTGTCCTTAATGCCACTTAGATATCTCAAAATCATCTTGATCGCTTCCCAATGTTTCTTGTCAGGATTAGACATATATCTACTCACAACTCCCACTACAAATGCAATGTTTGGTCTCGTAGCTACCATAGCATACATGAGACTACCAACAACAGATTGATAAAGAATTTTGGTCATGAATTCCTTTTCCTCATCTGATTTGGGGCAATCATCCTTGCTCAATTTCACATATGTGGGTAAAGGTGCACTCAATGCCTTTCCACCCTGCATATTGAACATGTGAAGTACTTTGTACATGTACTCATTTTGAGACAAGTATATGCATCTTTTACTCATATCACAAGCAATGTGCATGCCAAGAATATGTCTGTCATCCCCCAAATCCTTCACATCAAATGCCTGACTCAACTACTTTTTGAGAATTGACAATTCATAAGAGGACTTTCTAGCAATCAACATATCATCAACATAAAGTATCAAACATATCAAGCTTCCATCTGAGCATCTATTTGTCTAGAGAAAATGATCCTCATTTCCTCGAGAATAGCCTTGAGACTTCATAAAAGCATCAAACTTTTGGTACAATTATCTAGGGGATTGTTTAAGACCATATAAGCTCTTCTTGAGCTAACAAACTAGACTTTCCTTGCTAGGAACTACATAACCCTCTGGTTGTTTCATATAGATCTCAATTGTAAGATCTCCATGCAAGAAAACAATTTTCACATCCATTTGGACTAGCTCTAAGTCCTCCGTTGCACTGAATCCAACAACATGCATAGGGTAGTCATCTTGACCACTAGAGAAAAGATTTCCTCGAAATCAACACCATCTTGTTGCTTAAAACCCTTTGCAACAAGTCATGCTTTATACTTTGGAGAAGCACTATCTGATGTGAATTTGAGCTTATATACCCATTCACATGGTAAAGCTTTCTTGCCCTTTGGCAGAGGTACTAAATCCCAAGTGTCATTCTTGTGAATGGAATCCAATTCACTCTTCATGGCATGCTCCCACTTGACATGATCCTCTTTCTACATAGCCTCTTTGTAGCAAGAAGGCTCGCCGGCATTTGTTAGCCTAACAAAATATAAACTTGGAACATATCTATCAGGTGGATTTGAGACACATGTAGAGCATCTCAATGGTTGCTGAACAGGACCATTTGTAGATTGATTTGATTGGGCATTCTCTTGAACGTCCCTATGTGCAACATTTTTATGCATGCTAACTGGAGGACTAGTATCCTCAAACACCACTCTTCTCACTTCAACCTCCTTAATGGGTTATTTATGCATCTTAGACTCATTGAAAATGACATCACTACTTATGATCACTGACCCTGTTTCAAGATCCCATAAGTGATATCCAGATTGTCCTTCTCAACCATACCCAAGAAAAATGCATTTCTTTGACTTATGGTCCAACTTTCGTCTAAGATTCTTGGGTATCAGAACATATGCTTCACACCCAAAAACTCGAAGATGATAATAATATGGTGGCTTCCCTATCCTTAACTCTTGTGCCACTTTCAGACCTTTGGCGATACTAGGTGAAAGGTTAATCACATGAACTGCAGCCAATACTGCTTCATGCCCAAACTCCTTGTGAAAGGTTTGCATGATGCAACATAGAGACTACTCTATCCTGAATAGTTCTATTCATCGTTTCAGCTACACCATTATATATGGGGTATAAGGAGTTGTAAAATCTCTACAAATTCTTCTAGACTGGCAGAAAAGGTTGAATTCATGTGAGGTATACTCACCCCCATTATTTGAACGTAAAGATTTGAGCTTAGTTCCTTTTCTAGTTTCAATTGAAGCAAGCCATTTTCTAAAAGTAGGGAATACCTCATCCTTTGGTTGGATAGGATATACCCAAACTTTTCTAGTAGCATCGTCTATGAAAGTGACAAAGTAAAGAGAACCACCTAATGACCGTGTGGGCATAGGACCACACACATCTGTATGAACGAGCTCTAAAGGATGAATTGAAGAGTCAATGTGCATTCTATGCACATTTTTGGTTTGCTTTCCATACTCACAATGCTCACAAAAAGAAAAATGAGAGAAAGATAAGACAGGTAAGTAGCCAGAATGAGAAAGTTTTTCCATTCCACTACGAGATATATGGCCCAAACAACCATGCCAACTACAAGCCGTAGGTTGTTCAGTAATAGCTAACAAGTGTTCTTTCTGTGATACAAATATAAAGTGGGCCAACTTTGATTCCTTTTGCAATAACCATATTTCCCTTTGATATGTGAAAGGAGTGAGCATAGAAGACCACCTTGTAACCAAGGTCATCAAGTTGACCAATTGACATCAAAATGTGTGATAATTGAGGTACATGGCATACATTATGCCTAGTAAATTTTGAACCATCAATGAATTGCACAACCACATCTCCAATCCCCACAATGCCACACTGGTAAAAGTCACCAAGTTTCATAGTTCCAAGAGACTTTGCAGCATAATTAGAGAACCATTCTCTGTGTGGTGTCACATGGAAAGAAGCACCAAAATCTAGCAGCCACGTCTAGGAAAGTGAATCAACATCATAAAAAATAGCATTAATTTCTTCAATCTTCATGGTTGAAGTAGATGGTGCAGGTAACTGTTTAACATGCCCATCAACATTATATCATTTACCTTGAGCATTCTTTAATGCATAGTAGTCTTTCTTCATGTGTCCTTTCTTATGACAATAATGGCATTCGATATCCCTCTTCCTTGATTTACTTCTACTCTTATTCCTTTGACCATTCTTTTCCTTGTTCTTGCTCCTGCCATGTTGCTGATTCTTTCCTTGGTAAGAATCATGAACATTATATGCATCTCCACTCTGAGTGCCAACCATAGATTTTCTACAAATCTCCTCACTCAAGAGTGCCCCACATATGTCATCATAAACCAATTTACCACCAGGTGCACTATTGCTAATGGTTGTGCAAAATGTATCGCATGATGATGGCAAGGTGCATAGCAACAAGACTGCTTTCATTTCGTTATCCATGTCCATTTTTTGAGCTTGTAACTGGGAGAATATAGCATCAAACTCATTCAGATGAGCAGCAACATTGTCTGTATCCTTCATGCAAAGATCATATAACTTTCTCATCAGGTACACTTTGTTTGATGCCATTTCTTTTTCATATGTATTGCATAACTTCTTCCAAAGCTCCTTTGCACTTTCACAGTCCAATATTGTAAATTAAACATTATCTGCCATGTGCAATCGAATGGTAGACCTTGCCATTTCATCTAACCCATCCCAATCATCTTCATCCATGTGAGCAGGCTTCTTTGAGATTCCATTTACTAGCTTCCATTGCCTCCTATGAATCAACACATGTTTAATCTGATTCTTCCATAGAGCAAAGTTTGTGCCATCAAATTTTTAGATCTCAAAATGGTCTTTATCCTACAAGTTATAGCTCCTCCTTGGAACACTAGCACTAGACCCTGATCCACCAGACGTGCCTGAAACCTCTGATGCCATGATGGTAGAGAATTGAATAGAATGATAATGGAGCTAGAAGAGTCCAAACCCCACTAAGGCTCAAAGAAGGATGAACAAGTGTCAGATTCTGGGAGAGAATTCAGCAGCCTTCCCAGAAAAATGAATTAATGAACAATAATGACCAACCAAAAGGAGTATGTGAGAATAAATGTGCTCACACCAATAAGTGTATCAAGGAGTAAATCAACCACTGTATAGTTGACAAAACCAAAATTCTAGAAAAATTTTACCAGAGTATCCTCTGCGAAATGAGCATATGACAGTGTCAAGATGATCCGGAGTCAGTGCATTCCATAGGATCAGGATCCTCATGGATGCATGAAGACACCCACTTATGGATGTGTAAAGTAGCAGTAGAAGAAGAGAAGAGAGAAAATGTCAGAGAGATAGGTGCAAAGGAAACTCATAGGTCAGTTCAAGACCCAGCCTATGCACTTGTAGTTTTCCCAGACAAAGAATTTGAACCTCATGGTTGGGCAAAAATTTTAGCAACAATGGATGTCGCCATCAATGAAGATCAATGGACACCCCACTGTGACGAGGATGGCTATGACATTTCAGTCTTTGCCATAGAGCCAATAATGTGTGATTTGGTTATAGAGGAATGTGAACCTAGCACTGATGCATTCGAGGATGCAAGTGACTCCAATCTAGAGTCGATCATATGGACCCACCATTTGCATCAAATGAGGAATATTTCTATGAAGTGGAAGCTCACCCTCAGAGACATGAAGAACTTACAAATGATGTGAGATTAGCCACACATATAACCACTAATAATGAAGGCAAGAAGAGGAAGAAGAGAGAAACCACACCAGAAGAGAAAGAATCCTTGTTTGAAGTTCCGGAAAACTTTAAGAAGTATGAGGTAGAAAATAGGAGAGTCATGATAAGAATGCCTAAACATGATGCACAAGCTGGAGAGGCCTATGATAACATAGTGACTATAGAAGAAGGTGAGGAATGATGTACCTACATAGGACATGATTAGAATGCCTAAACATGATGCCTAAACATCATGCACAAGCTGGAGAGGCCTATATAACAAAGTGACTATAGAAGAAGGTGAGGAATGATGTACCTACATAGGACATGACCTAAGTGAAGATGAGGAGCAAGAGTTGATACCCTTGCTAAGAGAATACAGAGATGTATTCGCATGGAGTTACAAGGACTTGAAAGGTGTAGACCCTGACATATGCTCACATACTATCCCCATGACCTCAGATGCCAAACCCTCTAAACAGAAGCCATACACATATAACGATAATTATGCTACCAAGATCAAAGAAGAGATAGATCGCTTGGTTGAAGTTGGATTTATCTATGAAATTGAGCACACTGAATGGGTTTTCCACCATCATATTAGTGCCCAAAAAGAATGGCAAACTACATGGGCGCTACACAAGCCACTCCTTCAGCTCCTCTATTACCCCCGAATTTTGAGTTTTCCACCACAAGTGAATTGGCGGGATGTCCTTCTATTGATTTTGAGACATTCTTACAAACAACGTAGCTGTCTGATGTGGAGTTCTTTCTGACATAGAAGGTCCAGGATCATCATCCCATAGAGGACATCCACATCGAGAAGAACAACGGGTACATTGGGATGATGAAGAACAACAAACACAAGTTGAGAACACCCATGAACAAGAGGAGGAATAGGAGCATGTATCAGAGGAAGATGAAGAGGAAGCCCCTGCATACACTGCAAAGATCAAATGGTTGTATGAGACAATAAAAAAGTACAAAAAAAGCACAAGTTTTCAGAACAGGCAAATAGAGCAATTGTGAACCAGATGCTTCAAGCAGATGATGTGGACCCTCATTTTATTGAATCTTTAAATCTTCTTGCAGAAACTTGTGGAATTGTAGAAGCAATGAGGACTCTTATACATCGCCCCCCCACTCAATACAACCAACGGAGATCGGACACGCGATCGCGAAGGGGTAAGATGATTCACGTTGAAGTATCCTCCTCAATCTCTACCGCAGCTCAAGAAGAAGTTCAAATGACCAACCCCATAGACATTGGTGCCCTTGATGAAAGCACACAGATATGATCTCCGCCATCATCCCCCATCCATCCTACCCAAACCTTCGCCACTAGCATCTCTGAGCAACCAACATTCACTTTTCGTGAGCCTACATCACACACCACCCTTTTTTCATCCTTCCCTTTCCCTACCTCCACCATTTTCATCCAATTTTTTGAACCCCAAATAGGTCATCCCACCACTCAGCAAACCATAATAGGCAGCCCCTCTTCTCTACTAGCCTTGGGACATCCACTAACCTCTACCCAACCATTGACGCCATCATTTCCCTTCACTACAACATTCTCTCTTTCCCAACCACGACCCACCGTGCCCCCCTCAGCCTCCTTAGAATCGATACAAACTACTCTTCCCCCACTTTGGGCAAACTTTGTAAATATTATGCAATAAATTGGTGATTATAGTAAAAATCCCCTTCCCCACCCCACCTCACCCATGTTCACACCCACCACAGACACACCACCAACTGTTCTAGTATTCATGATCCACACATCACACACAATCACGTCCAATCCCATGGACATTTCGCCATCCACAAAACCACCCACCACCACTATCATCTCAACATAACCACTTTTCACTTCACTCACATCACCACTTACACCCACTGCAAGCACAACATCCACCATCCCGTTCCCCATTTTCTGACCCCGTGCATTTTCTGCCACTGACTCTGCACCCACTTCATTTAGTCATGCACTAGATACCATGTTCGAATGTGCAACATAGCTTAAACAAGAATATCGATTATTAGAAGAGTGCAATAAAGAGCTACGGGATCTGTCTGCCCACCTCCAAGCATGCGTTGAGGCTTTGGAGTTGAGTAAGACCGAATTGCAACAAGAATGGACATCACTCAAGAAATCTTATGCTGAGATTGAGGCCAAATATATAGAAACAGGTAAGGCAACTGAAGAGCAACTCAGAGATCAACTATCCCGCAATGCTCAACTACAGAGAAATATGGCATTACTTTGATGACACTTAGCAGCCGCCCAAGAAGAGAACAGAAGGTTACAACAGCAAAATCAAGAAAATCTCAAAGTGGCCATCGAAAACACTCCAGGGGCACCCATAGATCCTGCTAAATTCCAGTCTATTCCCTCAGAAAATATCTAGCAAGTCTTGGAAAATTATGCGAACCTCTTGGAAGCCCATGACCGACTTGCAGACCAAGTGAAGGAACTTCAAAGACAACTAGTGCCTACATCACATACGTTAAAACCTAGAGATACGGTTAGCATCGCTACTTCACCAAAGCCAGAATCATCAACCGACAATGAGCACTCGAGCTACGGCAACAGGTCACTGAGTTAAAGATGAAATTATTGCAATACGAATGACCACCATCTCCACCCGATCAACCTTCAGAAGAAGAGATAGTTATCATTCCAGTTGAAGAGACCTTCGAAGGCAATTATGAACCTCAACCTCTCCCAGGAGGCAGAGTCACAGATGAAGGATGAGACACATATGAGGAACCCCCTCCCGAATGGATGAAACAAGTAGAAGAGATGGGCCAAACCCACAATGATTGCATAGTCACTCAGATGCTTGCCATGAAAGCTATTGAGGAGACAGTACTGTAATCACAATATTTCAAGAACTTGGCTCCTAGATGATTAATCACCAGTTCGGAAATACAGTATAAGCCTTACTTTGTGATATTGGCAAATTACAACACTGAGATTAAATGCAAAACCAATAAGTATCCTTCCTTTGCAACACAATTCCAACCAGAGGACATCTCGGAAGAAGTCCAACAAGGTGCCATCTTCCAACCCACCTCGCGTGAAAAGCTATTGGAGACTTATCCGGATATGCTTCGGACATGGGACCATGCCCCCATGCACTTAAACTATAACCCGTTCTATGCGCTAGTGCAACGAAGGCGATCATGGAAAGCCTTTGCCATCAAAGTTCAGAATAATGCTACTTGCAAAGAATGGCTCAACTACCCATCCATTGCTCCACCTAGAGGCATGCCAACTGTGGCCTACATGATGGCTACCATCTGACACTGGCTGCCACAACTGAAGCCCATTACCAATGTTGCTGCTTAGATGATGCTAAAGATCCTGGACATGATGCAAATAGTACTAAAGACTTTCCACAATGTGTGTGACATCCAAGCTTCTATCCAAGATTTACAAATGGTAATTATGACTTACTCTATGACATGAGCACCACTCCTAGTATTTGGGTTGCTTATGTCTGGCATGGGAGGATAAGATATCTCCTAGCCTATTATAAACAAGCATTTGAAGATATGTTTACCACTGGTTTTTGGGAATATCACTCTGAAGTGTTTGCACCACGGCCAACCCATCTTCTACAGCTCTTTGTGTGCAAACAGACTATGTATTCAGAGCATTATACAACACTGCAATCTGACATTCCAAGTGCGATTAATTGGGATGCTCTTCAAAAAGATCTACCCAGGGGACTAAGGATCAGACAACACGAGCTAGCCACATACATAGTCCAATACTACATCGATCACCCCATGGAGCAAAGGTTTGTCAGAGACAACAGACGCTAAAGAGGGGGGAGTGTTGGCATACAAGCACGAAGGAGCAGTCATGCACAATCCGGCAACAAGGCCTAATCAATTTTTCCATGAACTAATCAAGTGATTTTCATCACTACACAAACATTGTAAATCCCATTTTTGGTAAAATAGACTCCATTTTGTTCAAGCCAAGGAGTCCTCAAGCTTGAGGAGTATTAGAATTAGCTACATGCCAATTTTCATAATTTTTAGATTCCATTTGAGCCCTCAAATAAGCTCTAGAACCTAATTTTTAACTAGGCTAGACACTAGGTCTGGACAAGACCAAATCTAGTCAAAAAGCAATAAAAAGAGCTAGAGAGCTCATTTTTGGGGGGCTTGTGAGTGATTTGAGATTGTATATGAGACTTTTTGGGTAATCCAAAGAACTTCATTGTTCCTCTCTTTGTTCTTGCCTTGTGTGCACGCGTGTGTATGTGTGTGCATGTTAGTGCTTCTCTCTCACACACTTGCATCATCACTTGCTCGAGGTCTTCATACCATCCTCATGTCTTCTCGGATTGACATTAAAGGAGGTGCTACTCACCACTGAGCTATAGCATGTTACACAGTATACAAGTAACTATGTAAGATCATGAATCAAGTAACCCCCATCAAGTGACAGCAGTGTCGAAAGCTATCCTATGGTAGAGCTTTAGTCAAAGCATCTACAACATTATCTTGAGTGTGAACCTTCTCAATAATAATGCGCTCAGTGGCTAAGCTATCTCTAACGAAGTGGTACCTCACCTCAATGTGCTTGGTCTTTGCATGATAGACCGGATTCTTAGCCAAAACAATGGCACTCTGACTGTCACTGACCAAATGAGGTACATGCTGAGGTAAACCCATATCACAAGTATGACGAGAAAGTCAAAATGCTTCCTTACATGCCTCACTTGCTGCAACATACTCTGCTTCTATGGTGGAAACAGTTGTACATTCTTGAAGACGAGATCTCCAAGAGATAGCACCTCCAACAAAATGAAAAATGTACCCTGATGTAGACTTACGATTGTCTACACAACCAACATAGTTAGAATCTATGTAACCAACAATGGATGCTTTCCCTCTACCTAAGCATAGACCCTTATCCTTAGTGCCACTCAGATATCTCAAAATCATCTTGACCGCTTCCCAATGTTTCTTGCCAGGATTAGACATATATCTACTCACAACTCCCACGACAAATGCAATGTCTCATCTCGTAGCTACCATAGCATACATGAGACTACCAACAACAGATTGATAAAGAATTTTGTTCATGAATTCCTTTTCCTCCTCTAATTTGGGGCAATCATCCTTGCTCAATTTCACAAATGTGGGTAAAGGTGTACTCAATGCCTTCCCACCCTGCATATTGAACATGTAAAGTACTTTGGATATGTACTCACTTTGAGACAAGTATATGCATCTTTTACTCCTATCACGAGTAATGCGCATGCCAAGAATATGTTTGGCCTCCCCCAAATCCTTCATATCAAATGTCTAATGCAACTTCCTTTTGAGAATTGTCAAGTCATAAGAGGACTTCCCAGCAATCAACATATCATCGACATAAAGTATCAAGCATATCAAGCTTCCATCTGAGCATCTCTTTGTGTAGAGACAAGGATCCTCATTGCTTTGAGAATAGCCTTGGGACTTCATAAAAGCATCAAACTTTTGGTACCATTGTTCAGGGGACTGTTTAAGTCCATACAAGCTCTTCTTGAGCTTACAAACTAGACTTTCCTTGCCAAGAACTACATAACCCTCTGGTTGTTCCATATAGATCTCATCTGTAAGATCTCCATGCAAGAAAGCAGTTTTCACATCCATTTGGACTAGCTCTAAGTCTTCCATTGCAACAAATCCAAGCAACATGCACATGGTAGTCATCTTGACCACTAGAGAGAAGATTTCCTCAAAATCAACACCATGTTGTTTCTTAAAACCCTTTGCAACAAGTCGTGCTTCTTTGGAGAAGCACTATCTGATGTGAATTTCAACATATATACCCATTTACATGTTAAAGCTTTTCTGCCCTTTGGAAAAGATACTAAATCCCAAGTACCATTTTTGTGAATAGAATCCATCTCACTCTTCTAGGCATGCTCCCACTTGACATGATCCTCTGTTTGCATATCCTCTTTCTAGCAAGAAGGTTCACCACCATCTATTAGCATAACAAGATCCTCTGTTTGCATATCCTCTTTCTAGCAAGAAGGTTCACCACCATCTATCAGGTGGATGTGAGACACGTGTAGAGCATAGTTGTCTTGTGGTAGAGCTTTAATCAAAGCATCTGCAGCATTATCTCGAGTGTGAACCTTCTCAAGAATAATGTGCTCAATGGCTAAGCTATCTCAAACAAAGTGATACCTCACCTCAAAGTGCTTAGTCTTTGCATGATAGACCTGATTCTTATCCAAAGCAATGGCACTCTCACTATCACTGAGCAAATGAGGTACATGATGAGGTAAACCCATATCACAAGCAAGGCGAGAAAGGCACAACGCTTCCTTACATGCCTCACTTGTTGCAACATACTATGCTTCTGTGTTGGAAATAGCTGTACATTCTTGACGACGAGATCTCCAAGAGATAGCACCTCCAGCAAAATGAAAAATGTACCCTAATGTACACTTATGATTGTCTACACAACAAGCATAGTCAAATTTGTGTAACCAATAATGGGTGCTTTCCCTCTACCTAAGCATAGAAACTTTTCCTTAGTGCCACTCAGATATCTTAAAATCATCTTGATCGCTTCCCAATGTTTCTTGCCAGGATTAGACATATATCTGCTCACAACTCCCACTACAAATGCAATGTCTGGTCTCGTAGCTGCCATAGAATACATGAGACTACCAACAACAGACTGATAAGGAATTTTGGTCATGAATTCCTTTTCCTCATTTGATTCGGGGCAATCATCCTTTCTCAATTTCACATATGTGGGTAAAGGTGTACTCAATGCCTTTCCACCCTGCATATTGAACCTGTGAAGTACTTTGGATATGTACTCACTTTGAGACAAGTATATGCATCTTTTGCTCCTATCACTAGTAATGCGCATGCCAAGAATATGTTTGGCCTCCCCCAAATCCTTCATATCAAATGTCTAACTCAACTTCTTTTTGAGAATTGACAAATCATAAGAGGACTTCCCAGCAATCAACATATCGTCGACATAAAGTATCAAGCATATCAAGCTGCCATCTTAGCATCTCTTTGTGCAGAGACAATGATCCTCATTGCTCCGAGAATAGGTGTGAGACTTCATAAAAGCATCAAACTTTTGGTACCATTGTCTAGGGGACTGTTTAAGTCCATACAAGCTCTTATTAAGCTTACAAACTAGACTTTCCTTGCCAGGAACTACATAACCCTCTGGTTGTTCCATATAGATCCCATCTGTAAATCTCCATGCAAGAAAGCAGTTTTCACATCCATTTGGACTAGCTCTAAGTCCTCCATTGCAACAAATCCAAGCAACATGTGCAGGGTAGTCATGTTGACCACTGGAGAGAAGATTTCCTCGAAATCAACACCATGTTGTTGCTTAAAACCCTTTGCAACAAGTCGTGCTTTATACTTTGGAGAAGCATTATCTGATTTGAATTTCAACATATATACCCATTTACATGGTAAAGCTTTCCTGCCCTTTGGCAAAGGTACCAAATCCCAAGTACCATTCTTTTGAATAGAATCCAACTCACTCTTCATGGCACACTCCCACTTGACATGATCCTCTATCTACATAGCCTCTTTGTAGCAAGAGGGCTCACCGACATCTGTTAGCATAACAAAATCTAAACCTGGAACATATCTATCAGGTGGATGTGAGACACCTACAAAATGTCTCAATGGTTGCTGAACAAGAATATGTGTAGACCGATGTGAATGGACATTTTCTTGAACATCCCTGTGTGCAACATTTTTATGCATGCGAACCGGAGGACTAGTATCCTCAAACACCACTCTTCTCACTTCAACCTCCTTAATGGGTTGTTTATGCATCTTAGACTCATTGAAAATGACATCACTACTTCTCATCACTGACCTTGTTTCAAGATCCCATAAGCAATATCCAAATTGTCCTTCTCGACCATATCCAAGAAAAATGCATTTCTTTGACTTATGATCCAACTTTTGTCTAAGATTCTTTGGTATATGAACGTATGCTTCACACCCAAAAACTCGAAGATGATCATAATATGGTGGCTTCCCTGTCCATAACTCTTGTGCCACTTTCAAACCTTTGGCGGTACTAGGTGAAAGGTTAATCACATGAACTACAGTCAATACTACTTCTGCCCAAAAACCTTGTGAGAGGTTTGCATGATGCAACATAGAGACTACTCTATCTTGAATAGTTCTTTTCATCCTCTCAGCTACACCATTCTATATAAGGGTACAAGGAGCTATAAACTCTCTACGAATCTTTCTAGACTGACAAAAAAGTCTGAATTCATGTGAGGTATACTCACCCCCATTATCTAAACGTAAAACCTTAAGCTTAGTTCCTTTTTCAATCTCAACTGAAGCAAGCCATTTTTTGAAAGTAGGGTATACCTCATCCTTCGATTTGATAGGATATACCCAAACTTTTCTAGTAGCATCATCTATGAAAGTGAAAAAGTAAAGAGAACCACCTAAGGACCTAGTCGGCATAGGACACACACATCTGTATGAACCAGATCTAAAGGCTGAATTGAAGAGTCAATGTGCATTTTATGCACATTTCTAGTTTGCTTTCCATATTGATAATGCTCACAAAATGAAAAATCAGAGAAAGATAACACAGGTAAGTGGCCAGAACGAGAAAGATTCTCCATTCCACTATGAGATATATGGCCCAAACGACCATGCCAAATACAAGCCATAGGTTGTTCAATAAAAGCTAACAAGTGTTCTTTCTGTGATACAAATAAAGGATAAAGTGAGCCAACTTTTCTTCCTTTTGCAATAACCATATTGCCCTTTGATATGCGAAAGGACTGAGCATAGAAGACCACCTTGTAGCCTCGGTCATCAAGTTGATCAACTGACATCAAATTGCATGATAATTGAGGTACATGGCGTACATTATGCATAGTAAATTTTGAACCATCAATGAATTGCACAACCACATCTCCGATCCCCACAACATCACACTCATAAGAATCACCAAGTCTCACGGTACCAAGAGACTTTGCTGCATAATTAGAGAACCATTCTCTATGTGGTGTCATGTGGAAAGAAGCACCAGAATCTAGCAGCCAGGTGTATGAAAGAGAATCAGCCTTTAAAGCCTTAGTTGGCACAGTACTCTCAAGTGTCAACACATCAACATCATCAGAAATAGCATTAATTTCTTCAATCTTCACAGTCAAAGTAGATGGAGCAGGTAACTGTTTAACATGCCCACCAACATTATGTCCTTTACCTTTAGCATTCTTTAATTCATAACAGTCCTTCATGTGTTCTTTCTTATGACAATAATGGCATTCGATATCCCTCTTCCTTGATTTACTTCTACTCTTATTCCATTGACCATTCTTTTCCTTGTTCTTGCTCATGCCATGTTGTTGATTCTTTCCTTGGTAAAAATCATGAACATTATATGCATCTCCACTCTGAGTGCCAACCATAGATTTTCTATGAATCTCCTCACTCAAGAATGCTCCACATATGTCATCATAGACGAGTTTACCACCAGGTGCACTATTGCTAATAGTTGTGAAAAATGTATCCCGTGATGAAGGCAACATGCATAATAGCAATACTGCTTTCATCTCATTATCCAAATCCATTTTCTGAGCCTGTAACTGAGAGAATATAGCATCAGACTCATTTAGATGAGCAGCAACACTATTTGTGTCCTTCATATGAAGGTCATATAATTTTCTCATCAGATAGACTTTATTTGATGTCGTCTCTTTTTCATATGTATTGCATAACTTCTTCCAAAGCTCCTCCGCACTTTCACAGTCTAATATTGTAAAGTAAACAGTATCTACCAGGTGCAAGCTAATGGTAGACCTGGCCATTTCATCTAATTCATCCCAATCATCTTCATCCATGTTAGCAGGCTTCTTTGAAATTCCATTTACTGGCTTCCATTGCCTCCTTTGAATCATCACATCTTTAATCTGATTCTTCCATAGAGCAAAGTTTGTGCCATCAAATTTTTGGATCTCAAAATGGTCTTTGCCCTGCAAGTTATAGCTCCTCCTCGAAACACTGGCACTAGACCCTGATCCACTGAATGTGCGTGAGACCTCTGATGCCATGATGGTAGAGAACTGAATGGAATGATAATGAAGCTAGAAGAGTTCGAACACTAACAAATAAGTGTATCAAGGAGTAAATTGACCACTGTATAGTTAACAAAACCGAACATCTGGAAAAATTTTGTCAGATTATCCTCTGCAAAATGAGTGTATGACCAGTGTCAAAATATCATAAAACTGCAAGTATTGACATGTTTGCTTGCATAGTGAATCACTAACTCCACTGCATATAATCAGTTACCCAATAGAAGCCAACTAGGCTTATCGAGCACCTATGAACAGCTATCATACATCTCCTATGGCGAGGTTGGGTAAGTCTTCCACCGGCATCACCGAAGAGACCCGGACATCTGGGTGTCTCCTAGTTAAGAAAACCTCACCACGACCCTCTTTATCAAACATAAAAGGCTTTATGCAAAGAACGTAACCGCTATATCAATGACCACATGGACCTACATAAGCGGTATCCATAGAAGCGTACATAATGTGTATGTGATCAAGATATGCAGTAAAATGACACTAAAAGGCTGAATGCACAGCCCGAAAACTAACCAATAACACCTGGAAGTGTCTGTCAACTCTGACGTTTTGGCTCAAAAAAACTGCATAAATTTGCAACAGATGCTCCTACCAAAACTGAATTCTTTCAAGAAACCTGTAGTTTTGCGAGTGTGGTTGAAAACACTGCCCCAAAGGTTGATATTTAATGTCGACGAAGTACAAAGAACACTCTTCTTGATGTTCTTGGACCTATGTGAAGAGAACTATGTGCAAAAGTACTCCAAAACGGCTCCAAAAGACATCCCAAAAATGCTTCAGAAATAGGCTTTGAAAGCAAAAAATGAAGCTTTGAGGGACAAAAACATGTTCAAGGTAATGTCAACCTTAGTCTTTCCCCTTCTTCAGACACCACAAGAGTGTAGCTTAGTGGCAAGAGATTGCCATGGTTAAGCGAGCTCCGGGGGGAATAGTACTGGGATGGGTGACCTCCCAGGAAGTACCGGGAACCTTTATATTCCTTGATTGTTGAGGTCCTCCCTCGCACGCAGCCAACGGCGCCAATGGTGACTTCGGTGACTCGGATAACAAGGTATTCCAAGGTCTATGGCTTGGTCGCCACCTTAGTCGTAAGCCTTGGAGAAAGCTGAGGGGTGCTTGCTTCGCTCGCACAAAAGGAACAAAGCTTTTGCATCGAACTGCTCTGATACCAATGAAGTATTTCGATGGCGATGCACCACAGTGCGCTCTCCTTCTCATGATCTCCAGGACGATATCCTCGGAGTGGAGAATGTTGGAAATTTAGTAGGCCCATAACTAATACCATAGGTCCATAGTTCCATAGGTCCAACATCTATAACACAGATTCTAGCAATCTTCCAATATTGACAAAACTTGAACATACCACACTTAATCATACAAATGATGAGACAAAGATAGAGAAAGATTACACAACATGTGTAAATTGTTACGTAAGCCACTGCTTACTCACACTATCATATATACAAATGTCAATTTACAATGTGGGAGTCAAAATCTCAACCACTCTATGTGAACAGAAATAGATGGATGAGTGAATGTACAAATGTAACAAACATATTCAAATGTATGGACAGAAATCTGAATATATATGAGATGTGTGACCTAATAGGTTGTAGAAGAGTGAATATGAGTGACAGAAAGAGGAAGGATCAGTCTAAAACTGATAATCAGCAAACCCTCATCTGAACTTAGGCTATGGAAGATCCTAAGTCAGATACGTGTGTGAAAGATCACATACTTACAAAAGTAGCAAAGAATGCTAACAAGTTTGCTATCAGCAATCCTCAAACTCATATGAACATACCTTCTTGAACACCTCATCCAAATATGCATAAAGCATATATGTACTGATTCTCTTGTACCTATGCCGAATAGGACTCCTCCTGATATGGATGCCACTACCTCCATAAGCTCCAAGTAGTACCTATGTGCATAAAGAGAATATGTACATGAATTCTTAACATAAGATGTAAATCTTATGTTAACCTCCATCCAATGTCTTTGAAGTACACTGAAATCTTCATGTAGAAGACAATCTTCAAATACATTATGTAGATGGCTGATCCACACCACCAAGCTGCTGATAGGCAAGTCTTCTCCATAAGCAAGAGTGTGAGCACACTCTTCTTCAAGAAGAACTCCATAACCGTGTTACAAAGAAGGCATGGCCTCCCTGCAACAGTGAAAGTGAGAGAGAGAAGAGAAGACGTCATCGCCATAGCTATGTTCAGCAGATAAACAAAAACTACTCGTCACGCAACCCTAGACAAGGACAAGAACATTGACAAGAACAAGAAAGATACACATCAAAAGCCATGGAAGTGGCGACGAAACAGGAGAGAGCTTTCATTTAAAAAACTACCATATTTATACAAATGAAGGTGGCCTTTAAGGCTCTTCCCACTCAACCTTTTCTCAACCCTCCAAATGAACCTTACAAATATAATCTCAACTCTAGAATAGCCCAAAGGGTAGCAAGATACATTGTGATACAATGTGCCCTTAACACTGGCACGCACGGTGGACTCGAACCCGCATCGTGCTTACCAATGTTGTAGGTTCTCTAAATGCTTCTCCCCTATGAAACATTATTCACCAACCAAAGTGCATGGCCCAAATCCATGGTATGGAAGGTAAGATAATGCCCATAATAATCTAGAACTAGGAGAGATGTGTAATGCAAAGCAAAGTGCTTGGAACTTAATCCAAGGTATGCAAGTACATTACACACAACCCATAGTCTGCCCACCTATATGTAAATGGGTAAGAGGAATGAATCAGCCAATCAGTGCATTATCAACACCAATCTTCACTTTGATGCTGCATATTTGGCTCCCATAAGTAACATAAATCATCAAGTAATGATCAAGCAGAACTTGTCGTTTTGCATTAGTATGATCAGTATCAATATATGAAGACTCAAATCAACGTGAAGCCCTGTATCCCATAATCCCACATCATCCACCACTCAAAACATGCACACAAATGAAAAAGAAAATCAGTGAATGCTTCTGCCGTATCAACGCTACCTCACATTCACAATCCACATGGAGTGTTTCTGTCGACTTAACGCTACCTCACACTCTCTCATTACCGAAAAATAAAACAAATGAGGGCTTTTGTCATGGGACTAAGGACACCAAATGCCATGCGATCATGATCTCCGAGATACAAACAGGGTGCCTTAATGAAATGTATGGGACAACGTGTGGAGTAGAGGAAAACTTAAGTGCTTTGTGATTCTCAATCGATAACAACCGATTGATTGTTTATTAATAGTGAAATTAATATATATATATATATATATGTATTACCACCCAAAGGAATTATGATTATGCAACAAAAGGTAATGAGCGCCAAAACATTGCATAAAGTGAAACGCTTTTTGCAGGTCAAGAAGGCATAAGCACCAAACAATGATAAAAAGCTGCAGCGAATGATCAGTCTGAAAGGAGCAACTCTCAGCTTCAGGAGGCATCTTTGCATCAGATGGGGCATGCTTGGCTTTGAATCATGACGAGTACGTAATCCGGAGCATGGTAGCACCCTGAGCATAATCATAACCCGAGGGAATCGGCTTCAATTGCGCATCAGACTAACACTGTAAAATCACCAGATTGAACCATGATGTCACCGTAAAATCACCGAAGGACTACAAGACAATAGAAATCAGGAGAGAAACCACTGTGGATCAAATTTAGAGCGCCATAACCACATGTTTGTCGCCCGCGACGCCATTCTTGGCGAGATGCCATAATCAAACCACACGGTACGGATTTTCGAAAGCACCGAAAAATACAACAGGAATACCAGAATCTTTGCACAATGTACTGGACCTGGGCGGACAACACCCGTATATGTCGACAGATCACCGAAAGGTAGGAGATCATCGAAATGAGGCAGACGACACCGGACCACATCGGTTATGGGCTGGACTGGAGCTGTGCAACCATCGGACCATAGCACCGGACTTGTCATTGGTCATCACCGGATTGAAATACGATCGCAACTGGGTGTCATATGACATTTTGTCGGACAATGGAAATCACTAAATTCTAACCACGTGCGCCACCGTGAGCCGCGAACGATGCGGACATTTTTGTTAATAATTCAGCATGAAATCAAGCATGCGCGAAGAAGAATGGCGGGATTGTTCGCAATGTATCATGCCTACTGCACCCGTAGATAGCACCGTAAACCATCGAGTATCACCGGATTAGCACCGCAAAAAAAATCCTGAAATGCATGCCATATGAAAAAGGCATGGACAAAAAGTATGCAGAAACACTGAAGCATTAACATTAGCACCACATAGAGTAGGCGGGGAAAAAACGCGCAGGGTCCTGATTAATAAACATACATAAATTACATAAAATGGCACTGAGGTGCCACGAGCAAAGAAGCCGATGAAAGCGTGACCACCAGACGCCATGCTTGTAATAACGATCCGGAAATGCCGCATACAAAGTAGTCATGAAATATGATGGTGCATGACAAGCGTGGGATGCGCCATGGATGGAAATAGACAGACATACTACCAAACCGAGAACTTGTCAGAGAGTCATGTGCAACATTGAAGACAATCGATAATATCTATCAGCACCAGCTTGGTGAACCATGGCCGTGCACACCGCGACACCCGATTAGTGCAAGAAACTGGTTATCTCAACACATCGCAGGCAAGCGCATTAGCATTGGACACACTGCGTTAGTATTAGTAGTGTGAGGTCGGGGTACGAATGCTACGTGGTCGCCAAGTGTTACAAAGAAGGCATGGCCTCCCTGCAACAGTGAAAGTGAGAGAGAGAAGAGAAGACGTTGTCGCCATAGCTATAGCAAATAAACAAAAACTACTCGTCACGCAACTCTAGACAAGGACAAGAACATTGACAAGAACAAGAAAGATACACATCAAAAGCCATGGAAGTGGCGACGAAACAGGAGAGATCTTTCATTAAAAAAATTACCATATTTATACAAATGAAGGTGGCCTTTAAGGCTTTTCCCACTCAACCTTTTCTCAACCCTCCAAATGAACCTTACAAATATAATCTCAACTCTAGAATAGCCCAAAGGGTAGCAAGATACATTGTGATACAATGTGCCCTTAACAACCGCTACTCAACATGCTCCAAGGTAGCACCATGGCTGCCCCATGTGCTAGAAGCACCACCTCTATTGAGGTACCAAAGCTCCAAAGCTGGTGTTGCAAAAGGTGTAGGAATACTCAAAGTGTCTCCAAAGTTTTTCTTTTATAGTAGAGCCTCCATCAAATAAAGCACAAACAAAAAGCAGTAAAACGCGATTGTCATATGAGTGCTCGAAAAGCAATCTCTTGCGAAATTGGCGTTCCATAAAAAACTAAAAGCTTGTACTGCCGCTATGCGATCTGTGCCTGATAGGAATCGAACCCGCATGGGTTTGATGGGAGGACAACGGACTATCCACTATGCTGGGCGCTTTTGCTTATAGAGACTACTAAAGCAGTAGCTACTCAACCTGTTATACTTTGAGCAAAATGGACCAATGGACAATGTACTTATATGACATTGTTTCCAACGATCCCCCTTGCAATGTCATATTGGTACAAAATGAAATGAACATGTAACTTCATTCATCTGCAAACTTCATAAGCTTCAAACTTGTACTTCCCAAAATTGTCCTTCAAACCTTTTCTTCAAAAGTCTTCTTCAAAACTGAATTTGAATTTCCTTCAAACGTCAAACACCTGAAATTGCTGAATATGAACCATAATACTTGAGAAAATATGCAAACTAGATATCCAATAGTGTACTCATCAAGCAGTCATTTTCTTGATAATAAATGTAGCAAGTACTGACTCTGAACCTGCTGTCTCTTGTCTTCTCAAACCTGTAAACATACACTAGGATCCACATATTTGCAGTTAGCTTATGAAAGCTTTCTCAACGTACTTCTGCTATGTCATGTAAATACACTAAACATAATCAAGAACTGAATCTTGGAACCTGTGACCGACAACTCACAACTTAATGTATCATGAACACTGCTGGTTCATCTCTGACTGTACTCAAGTCAACTCAACTCAACTCAAATCATGATTCTCATCAAAAAATCTATGATGTCATCGTGTCTTCATCCTTGTTCAATCTATAAATCCT
The DNA here is from genome assembly GCA_020310875.1 of Ceratopteris richardii. Lineage (NCBI taxonomy): Eukaryota > Viridiplantae > Streptophyta > Polypodiopsida > Polypodiales > Pteridaceae > Ceratopteris > Ceratopteris richardii. The sequence continues at coordinate 90,158,909 of CM035429.1, forward strand.
TCATACCTCTTTCCTTCAGAATCTGGTATAAATATATATGTGCGCACCTCTAAAACATACCTCTCTCAAATATCAAATTTCTCTTCAATAGAACTCTGGAACCTTCTCCCGAATAGGAACACCTAACAGGAACTTTCTCGAGACATTCTTTTTCTTCCTTCTTCTTTCAAAGCTAGAACATAAAGAGAAACTGACAAAGGAAATATAGGAATACCTAAAATAGGAATACTTGGAATTCTTATAGGTATGACTCTGCATTCTTTTACATATGGCTGAAAATAATTCTTCATGTTTCATCACCCCCTGGATGATTTAACACTAGTATCCAGAATTCTTCAAATATATCAGACTTTATGAAATCTAGAACGTCTTCCTTCATAAATCTGATCTTTCATAACATTAATACCTATGTCTGAAACAAATAATTTGAGCCCTTTTATTAGCATTGTGCATATGCCAATAGCTTTCCCTGTCATTCTTCGGCTTCCCAAAATCTAGAATAAGGTTAGCTGATCTATCATAAAAACCTTGCTGAAAGCATTTTAGGATTCATAACCTTCTACAACATAACAAATATCTTCTTCTATTTCTCTGCAACACAAATCTGATAGAACCTGAATCTTTGACTTACTTCTTCAAATGCTAAGAACCTTAAAAACAAATGATAGAGAACTGACTCATAAATACTCAAGATCTTCAAGACCTTCAAGATCACATAAGATCATACAAGATCATCCAAGATCTTAAAAAACCATATGAGATCATCCAAGATCATACAAGATCATACGAGATCTATGATCTTTCCAACAAAATACTTGTGTAGAATCTGCTCTCATCAAACCTTCATGATTGAATGTTTGATTTTTTACCTGAATGTCTCTAAGTGTCCATGCTTCTCACATAAATTTGTAAAACTTTTATTTAACCAAACCCTTCTCAAGAATCTACAACTTCTACTTGAAACATAAGTGGACAAACTTCTCACCTTGAGAACTCCAAAAGCTGCAAGTTGATACTTCATATCTTCATATTCTACCCGGGTGAAATGTGAAAGTACCTGCTTGACTTTCTTTTGGCTAACTCCACTTCTCAATCAAGTGATAGGATCTGAATTGGAACACCTTTTTGAATACAAACATGTATCCAAAAGTCTAGACAATCATACAAGGTAGATTCTCCAATTGACTGGTACAACAAAAATTTGAATTTTCCTGAACTTTTTGAATTTTTTGAATTTTCTGAATTTTCTCAAAATATTGAATATACAGAATATGAGGTACCTTTTCCAAACACAAAACCTCAACCCAAGTCTCCAACATCTGCCACAAAAAAGTCTTTTACTTCAAGAGTTAGGTCAAGAAGAATCTCTGCAATTTGTCATATACAAGTAGCTCTGAATTGACACTCCAAGAATTCTTTGAGGGAATATATAGCTCCTTGCTCAATATCTTCAACATAACTCATATACGTATGAGTCAAAACATATAAGCTGCCTTTCTTTCTCTCAATGCAATTCTTTGTCAAAAACTACTAAAACATGACCAAGTATAATGCAAAACAAGAAACTGCTTCTTCTTTAGACTATCTTCACACAAGATGTTCTCGTAGAGTTGTCTTTGGATGTAGAAGATAAAGTAGGAAAACTATATGGAAAATATGAGAGAAAAGGAAGTCTTACTTTTGTTTTGGAAATGTTGGACTTTCTTCTTCTACATCTTTCTTCCACCTGATGATGTCAACATCTTCAAACTTCTCTTCCATACTTTTTGTTCTCGTCATCTTGAAGTAGCAAGCACTCTTAACTTCTTCAAATGAATTTTTCTCTTCCTTTAGTGCTAAGAGTAAGAGACAAAACAAACATGGTATACAAATGGAAGTGAATATAGAATCATGTTTTACCATCTCCTCATATCTTTGAATCAAAATTCTGCTTCAAATGACTGATATGAGTGAATTCACCAACCTTTTGGTTGAATGATGAATTACCTTTATAGAGTTACCTCTCTAGATACAAAATGTGAGCAAAAACTTCCAACCAACTTACAACACAAGATTGGCTGAAAACAAAACTTATCTCATCTTCAAATTTGTCTTCTTATATGAGCTTTCTTGCCATGAAAGAGATCTCTCAAAACTCTCTAGAAAAACCTCTAGATACCTGTTTTGATGTAGCCTTTAACTTTCAAATAATGAAAGTGTATAAAAGCACTCCTTGAATCCTTCAAATCTCTTCATAACTGCTCTTCTAAGATATGACCTGCAAATGATAATCTGATAGTAGAAACTGATACCTGTGATTTGATGTTGATCTGATTCCTTCATCTTCTCCAAACCATTGTTCTTCCTTGAATTTCAAGTAGGCTTCTTTTCATATAGTCTTGGTCTTCAAACAATACTTCTGTAAAGTATTTTCATACTCTTCCAAAAGTATTCGGCTGCTAATAGATCATCAACTTCATACTCCACACTGATAAACAAACATGTGACTCAATTGTCTAATTCCCAAATCTTTACTTATCTAGATTAAGTGTGTATGTCAAATGTCAAAGTTAGAAGATGCACTTAAATCATATGTTGTAAACCTGGAATTCTGGGAACCTGTGAGCCTGGATGCTCTGATACCAAATGTTGGAAATTTAGTAGGCCCATAATTAATACCACAGGTCCATAGTTCCATAGGTCCAGCATCTACAACACAGATTCAAACAATCTTCCAATATTGACAAAACATGAACATACCACACTTAATCATACAAATGATGAGACAAAGATAGAGAAAGATTAGACAACATGTGTAAAGTGTTACGTAAGTCACTGCTTACTCACACTATCATATATACAAATGTCAATTTACAATGTGGGAGTCAAAATCTCAACCACTCTATGTGAACAGAAATAGATGGATGAGTGAATGTACAAATATAACCAACATATTTAGATGTATGGACAAAAATCTGAATATATATGAGATGTGTGACCTAATAGGTTGTAGAAGAGTGAATATGAGTGACAAAAAGAGGAAGGATCAGTCTAAAACTGATAATCAGCAAACCCTCATCTGAACTTAGGCTATGGAAGAACCTAAGTCAGATACATGTGTGAAAGATCATGTACTTACAAAAGTAGCAAAGAGTGCTAACAAGTTTGCTGTCAGAAATCCTCAAACTCATATGAACATACCTTCTTGAACACCTCATCCAAATATGCATAAAGCATATATGTACTGATTCTCTTGTACCTATGTCGAATAGGACTCCTCTTGATATGGATGCCACTACCTCCATAAGCTCCAAGTAGTACTTGTGTGCATAAAGAGAATATGTACCTGAATTCTTAACATGAGATGTAAATCTTATGTTAACCTCCATCCAATGTCTTTGAAGTACACCGAAATCTTCATGTAGAAGACAATCTTCAAATACATTATGTAGATGGTTGTTCCACACCACCAAGCTACTGATAGGCAAGTCTTCTCCATAAGCAAGAGTGTGAGCACACTCTTCTTCAAGAAGAACTCCATAGCCGCTCCTCAACATGCTCCAAGATAGCACCATGGCTGCCCCATGTGCTAGAAGCACCACCTCTATTGAGATACCAAAGCTCCAAAGCTGGTGTTGCAAAAGGTGTAGGATACTCAAAGTGTCTCCAAAGTGTTTCTTTTATAGTAGAGCCTCCATCAAATAAAACACAAACGAAAAGCAATAAAACGCAATCGTCAAACGATTGATCCAAAAGCAATCTCTTGCGAAATCGGCATTCCATAAAAAACTAAAAGCTTATACTACCGCTACGTGATCTGCGCCTGACGAGAATCAAACCCGCATGGGTTTGATGGGAGGACAACGAACTACCCACTACGCTTGGCACTTTTGCTCCTAGAGACTACTAAAGCAGTAGCTACTCAACCTGTTATACTTTGAGCAAAATGGACCAATGGACAATGTACTTATATGACATTGTTTCCAACAGAAAACCGAGCTCGTAAGGCCGCACATGGTACTCTGCATAGAGACTGTAGAATACGCAGTACACAGGGGGCACGAAGACAAACTTCTTAGGTCTTACAAATGCAGTCAAACTTACAGTCGGTGACTGACCAAGCCACTATATGATTTATTCAAGAACATATACAAAGAAGTGTCGAGTGGCCATTTGGCCTTTCACATGGACACTAACGATAACAATAACTGAGGTACATGGCGTGCATTATGCATAGTAAATTTTGAATCATCAATGAACTACACAAGCACATCTCCAATCCCCACAACGTCACACTGGTAAGAGTCACCAAGTCTCACAGTACCAAGAGACTTTGCTGCATAATTAGAGAACCATTCTCTGTGTGGTGTCACATGGAAAGAAGCACCAGAATCTAGCAGCCACATGTGGGAAAGAGAATAAGCCATAAGAGCCCCAGTTGGCACAATACTATCAAGTGTCAACACATCAACATCATCAAAAATAAAATTAATTTCTTCAATCTTCACAGTCGAAGTAGATGGTGCAGGTAACATGTTTGAATAATGAGTGTTAACCATACCATCACAATACTTTTATGGTCCAATCTTGCCTAAGCATGGAATTGTGAAAGCAATGACCTACATAGTAGGATATTTCTGTGAACAATTATTTAGGAAACCCAAAAATCCAGATACATTGCTACCGTGATACTAGCTTTTCAAAACACCTAAACACGCAGTAATGGACAAATCATATGTCTAATCAACCACACTAAAAGTCCCTAACACCATGTGCTAGCATAATTTGGGTGTTTCTCAAGGGATTGTGTAAGGAAAAATTGAAATCCATTTGATTTGCATAGAAGTTGTAAACACACACACACACACACACACACATATATATATATATATATATCGATTGGAACATGGGTTTTTCCATTTCATTGAAAAGTGCAAGCAAGTAGCCTCTAGATGGGTCATTAAAAATGACAACTAGGTTCAATGAACTATGAACGATACAAAGGAATTTCGAGTACGTTGAAGAATGAGTACTAGCATATGCACTCCTGAAATCTATACTACTTTCTTGAGAAGATTGCTTGTGATGTAAATTATGCTCGTGTAAGAAAAAGATATCACGTCATTTTTTATCATCCACTTGTGAGTAGAGATAATGTCGTAGAAACTCAAGTCGTAGGAGGGGTGTTCTCCATCCATCCATGTGGCTACCTCTCCAATACCCAAACTAGGAAACATCTTCGTGTAAGAAGATGAAGATTCTGCAAGCCATTTCTTGTATATTTATTAAATGTCACGTGAGTAAAACCATCCTCGTCAATAGGGATGCAACAACCAATGAAACTTTGATTACAAATGATGAATGAAGTGCAAAAGTGTTGCCTTTATTTCACCTGTATAGTTGTACTTTCAAAGTTAAAGTTTAGGGGAGTAGGCACTTACTGAACCTTCTTTATAAAAAAAAAAGTGTCCCCTTCAAATAGTGCATTGGAATAACCAATAAAAACTTAGAGATGCCACAAGAACCACCTATATCTTTTCATTATACTTTGTTCACTTTGGTATTGATGCGAAACTATGTAGACTACTAAAGCAGAAGTACTTGCCCCACAAATCAAGATTGAATTTGAAAGCCTTTTTCCATAAATATTTAACTTTTGAGCTTCTATCTTTTAGGAATATTGAGTGTATGATTGAGTTGATTCTAGATGCTAATCCATCTCAATGATCTCTTACATGCTGTAGTTGGGGCAACTATTTTTAGTAAAATAAGTGGCTACCACTAGATTATAATAAGGGGTGAAGGTGTATATAAAACAACATTTAGAACTTATTTTGTACACTATATATATTTAGTTATGCCATTTGGGTTGACTAATGCTCCAACTCCTTTTATGATGCTCATGTATGTCATTTTTCAACCATTTAATGACCAATTTGCAGTTGAATGATCCATTGCTTATTGAAAAGCATTAAAAGCATCTATCCTCTCGTAAATACAAATGAGAATGATATTTATGTACAATTCTAACCTACATGTACCAAAAAGAAAAAAAGAACCTTCCTCATCTAGATATTCTTCCTAGTATTTTAGCATTTGTTGCAAATGTTGATATATTTAGGTAGTGATGTGTGTGAACACACTAGGACCTAACGAGTCACCTATCTTTGTACATTCTAGTGGTAATACATTCAGTATTGTGTGTTGTGCTCCAAGCTTCTCCTTCTTCCTTGTGTTGTTCCGTGCTTCCACAGACCTCTAACTCCAACAATTGGTATCAAAACAGGTCGTCGCTTCATCTAGGGCATCGTAGAAACCCCTCTGGTCACAGTCTTAGAATCACACAAAATTCGGTGAGCATACTCAGCGTGATTAGGAGATCAAAATAGCTTCATTGCATTGTGCCAAAATCGCGATCTGAGCTCATTTTGGCCTCTGAACGCACTATCGTAGTGCTTGTGCAGGCTATTTTGTCTTTTGTGCCAAAGATATATACAAGTTTCGGTTTGCCACTATAAGCATCTTGAAATTTGCTATAGGTTTAGCAAAACTCGAGAAGGTAATTCTGTTCAACTTTTTGAGATACAATCAATTTTCTGCATCAAGGTATTTTAGTCAGTGGCCATGGCTGAAAGCAGTGATGTGTTCCGTATGTTGGTTGTTGAGGATAAGTTGGATGGTACGAATTATCCATTATGGGCTTACATGATGCGTTATGTATTAGTCAGAAAAGGATTGTGGAATATTGTGTAGGGTGTTGAAAAACATCCTATTACACCTGCAAATATAGGTAGTGAAGCTGATGTTGATGGCATTGAAGATGGTGATATTCTGCAGATTCCTATTCATGTTGCACCTATTGTAGAGCAAATTCATTGGGATGGCAAAGGGCCGGAATGGTTGTTGTAGAGGCCTCTACACCAAAAATAGAGTTTGCTAATCTTGTGCAGAGTGAAGAATGGGCATTTACTACTGTTTGCACTTTTGAACCATCTTGTCATGAGTAGTGTATGTCTACAGTAGACTCAAATGTTTGGTATTTTGATAGTGGGGCAACCAGATATATTACCTCACATTGCAGTTTCTTCACTTCACTCGAGCATGAGCCTATAGGGAATACTGTCACATTCGCTAATGACTCCTCTTATCCTGTCATGGGAGTTGGTAAGATCATTCTGACTACTGCTGATGGTAGTTCTTTCACTTTGTCAGATGCTTTCTTTGTGCCAGGGACCAAGAAGAATCTGTTATTAGTTTTGGCTTTAGGCAAGATTGGCTTGGTTGTGAAACTTGTTGATGACAGGTGTACAATTCATGATTTGTCAAATGGAAACGTGATTATTGCTTCTGGCATTTTATGTCGTGGGCTATATAAGCTCATACACTATGAAAAATCTATGAATGATTCAGCATGTGTAGTACACGATTCTCAAGCTATGTCAGATGCAAAGCTTTGGCATGCATGCTTTGGTCATATGAATTTTGCGAGTTTGCTATGCATGCAGAAATCTGAAATGGTGTCCTCTTTGCCCAAACTTGAGGCACCCGGTAAACATGTCTGTGAAGGCTGTATTTTGGGCAAAATGCAGTGTTCCTCCTTTCCAAAAGATTGTTCAGTTCGGGCTACTCAGAAATTGCAGCTTGTTCACGGTGATGTCTGTGGTCCTATGTAGACACCCTCTTTTGAAAACTATCTTTACTTTGTGACTTTCATCAATGATTTTTCTAGGCATGCATGGGCATATCCATTGAAAACAAAGTCTGAAGTATTTATGTGCTTCAAACAGTTTTTGGTTTTGGTTGAAAATCTGTTAGCATGTAAAATGGGCACCCTCCGTTTTGATCGGAAGGGGGAATATATGTCTTCTGACTTTAATGCATTTTTAGTTGAACGTGGGATAAAACATCAGTGTATAATGTCATATACACATCAAGAGAATGGAGTTGCTGAACGAAAGAACCTATCACTCATGGAGATGGTGAGGTGTATGGTCAAGAGTTAGGCCTTACCACATAATTTCTAGCTTGAGGACGTCATGTGTGCAACATATGTACTTAACAAGTGTCCCACTAGAGCACTGTAGTCTATCACTCCATATGAAGCTTGGCATGGTCGCAAGCCATATGTTGCTCATCTCCGTTTTGGTTGTCTGGCATATGCATTAATGCCTGAACAACATTGCAAGACATTGGATGATAACACAAAATGTATTTTTGTTGGGTACAGTTCTAAAAGCAAAGGCTATCATCTATATCATCCACATAGTAAACACATTTTGGTTAGCCGTGATGTTGTTTTTGTGGAAGATGATATTCAACCTTTACTTTCATGTACGAAGGAGACATCTATTAGCGCCAAAGACATGTATGATACTTTGCTGCCTCTTTTTACAAGTGGACAGTCTAGTGCTGGTCCTAATGAGGAAACTTCTCAACCTTTGTAGGTTTCATGTGATGATGTAGATCATTCCATTTTTGATGCAGATTTACATGATGCACTTGTTGATGAGAGAGCTGATATTGAGGAGGCAAAAACTATGCCAAAATGGTTGGTGCAGACTTTGCGTGATAGCAAATTAGATGCACCTCTGTCATACCGTACTCGTTCAGGCTCTCATAGTGCCTCTTTTGCATCAAATTGCTATGCTATGGCTGCCTCTAGTCTTTGTGATGAGCATGAGCCTGTTTTGTTTGATGAACCACAAAATTCTAAAAATTGGATGGTTGCTATGCAATTTGAATATGATTTTATAATGAAGAATGGTACATGGTCTTTATATGACTTGCCTCTTGGCAAGAAGGCCATTAGCACTAAGTGGGTATACAAGTTGGAGCGTAAGCCTGATAGAACAGTTGATAGGTATAAGGCTAGGCTTGTTACAAAGGGTTATGCGTAGGAAAGAGGCATTGATTTTGATGAGACCTTTGCACCTACATGCTGAACGACAATTGTTCATAACATTTGTGCACTTGCAGCTCATCATGGTTGGAATGTACATCAATTGGACATTAAAACAACATTTCTGAAAGGTGACTTGCATGAAGAAGTGTATGTTTTTCAACCACATGGCTTTGTGCAGAAAGGGCATGAAAACTAGGTGTGCAGGTTAAAGAAGGCATTATATGGTTTAAAGCAAGCACCACATGTGTTATGAATTATGGAATATGTTGAACAAGTAATTGTTGGAGTGTTAAATTATTTATGTATTATGGAAGATGTTGGCCAATGCATTGTTGGATTGAAATATAGAATAGCCAATGCATTGTTGGATTGTCACATGGAATATGTTGAACACTGCATTATAAATTGTTAGAGTGTTGAATTATTTTATCAACTGAGGTCAGTTGCTTGTCAACTGGGAGGCATGTTGTATATTATTGAACAATGCATTGCTAAAGTGTTATATTATTAATGTATTAATATGTTTTTGATGTTTCTGATATAGCAGCTGAAGGTTCATGAGGAGCGTGCAAGGCGTGAAAGGGCGGACATCAATAATCCGAATAATTATTATTTAGCTTGTAAATAAACCTGCATAGAAGGTTCTATTGTTAAAAAAGTAATGATTAGCATAAGGATCATTGTAGACCGTAGTTTCTGTTATTGAAAGCAATGGATTTCTGTAAAAGTTATCAACTTTTAGTTTCACGCTTGTTTTTCAAAGCCGCCCTCTTGTAACCACTCTTTTCGACGTAATCAAAATTCCTATAAATACATGCACTCTGTGGACTGTTGAAACAGAGTGCATGGGGGGAGATTGCACCCAATCTTGCGTTCGGTCTTGTCTCTTGTTGCCTCTATTTTCTGTGTGTTTTTCTGCGTCCGTAATCTCTGTATGCGCGTGAGCAAGATCCTGACAACAACATGCTTGGTATGAAAAGATACATGCCTATTTGATTGAACATGGTTTTGAGAACAATCCAATTGAGAGAACCCTATATGTTAAGCATGCTAATGATGTGCTTCTGATCATTGTTGTGTATGTTGATGACATGTTGCTCACTGGTCCTCATGACAAGCATATTGCTGATTTTAAGGCTGATATGCATGCCTCATTTGAGATATCTGATTTGGGGCATTTGCATCATTATTTGGGCATTCAATTTATGCAAGTTGATGGTGGAATGGCTTTGTGTCAGACAAAATATATTGACACATTGTTGTAGCATTTTGACCTTGAAGATTGTAAACATATTGGCACTCCTATGGAGACAAGTTTAGGATTGAATCTTCATGATGCTAGAGATGCATTTGATGCTTTTCTCTATCAGCTGGCCGTTGGATGCTTGATTTAGTTATGCATTACTCGACCAAATATTCAGTTCGCTGTCTCACAGATGAGAAGGTTTATGCATTGCCCAGGTGTCAAGCATTGGTAGGCGATTAAGCGTATATTTCGCTACTTGAGTGGTACCCGACTACTTGGATTGTTTTATCCCATGGGGGGATCACTACTACCAGATTTGCATGGTTTTTTCTTATAGTGATTGGGTTGGTTGCTATGACACTCTTGTGTCCACTAGTGGCTTTTGCTTCATGCTTGGTAGCTCATGTATATCTTGGTTGAGCAGCAGCCTATTGTGGTCACTTCTAGTTGTGAGGCTGAGTATAGGGCAACTTTTGCAGCGACTATTGAGTGTGTGTGGCTCAGATGCCTTATGGCTGATTTGGGTGTTGGTCAATATTCTACCACCACCATCTTCACTGACAGTCAGGGCGCATTGGTAGTTGCGAGGAACTTTGTGTTCCATGCTTGCACTTAGCACATTGAGGTGCATTATCATTATGTCAGGGCCTTTTGTGGAGTGATTCCACACAGCTTCGCACTTCCTTATACACAAGTGCCAGCTCCTTGATCACCGCATCACTCCCAGGGGGGATTTGTTGATATATTTAGGTAGTGATGTGTGTGAACACACGAGGACCGTCGGGGCACTTTTTTCCTTCTTTAGGAGATTTTCCCCCCCGGCTTGTACATATGCCTATTTCCCTAATGGGTCTTTGTACATTCTAGTTGTAATACATTTAGTATTGTGTGTTGTGCTCCAAGCTTCTCCTTCTTCCTTGTGTTGTTCGCGTGCTTCCGCAGACATCTAACTCCAACAACAAAGTCATCCTTCTTTGGTAATAATTACTTGTATCAACAATGAATTATAATATGCCGCACTTGATGTTGCATGGATGCATTAAGCAGATGTTTAGTTTCCAATCTCATATGGCGAGGTGTGTATAGCCAAGGCATCAAGCATTGGAAGTTGGTAAAACGTATCTTTCATTAACTCACAAGTTTCCTATAGCTTAAGTTGTTTCATCCCAATGGAGAATCATTAGCACGAGATTTACATGTTTTTGTGACTTTGATTGGGTTGAATGTTATGAATCTTGAATGTCCACAAGTAGTTCTTTCTTCATGCTTTGAAGTTAATGCACATCTTGGCTGAGCAACCTACTATGGCCACTAAATGTGATGCTAAGTAAAGTTCCCATAGCCACTTTTGAGTACATGTGGCTCAAACACCTTATCTATAATTTGGCTGTTTGTTTGACTTCTAATACCACCATCTTTACCAGCATTCAAAGCATTGGCTTTTGCATCCACATAGGATAACTTTGTGGACCTTCTCACAAAAGGCCGCACTCCTAAGAAGTTTGAAGCTTTTTGCCAAGTTTCAAAACTAACACCTTTTGTAGATTTATCATAAAACACATAGCTTGGCACTTCTTGTACATGATTTCAATCTATTAGTTCATTATATCACTATGAAGGTGAACTTATTACCATATCTTAGTAGGGATGTGTGTGAACACACTAATTTTTTTTGGGAACTTTTTTCCCTCTATATGAGGTTTTTACCCTTGGCTAGTTTATAAACCTCTAACCCTAACAAGCAATTTATCTTTGTATGGTTTGCATTTAGTATTGTCATTGTGCATTATGATCTCGAGTTTCTCCTTCTTCTTTATATTGTTTGTCTACATTGAGCTCCATCAAACTCCAACACATAGAGAGGTGCTGCAAATCAAATATAAGCACATAAAGAGGTGCTCCAAATCAAATATAAGCACACTACTTCCCCAACTAAATAACTTATATTTGACGAGGAGAGGTTGGTGCACATTTTTGCATAGATAGATACATACTATTCTAAAAAGATTTTTGAAACCAAAAGAAAGAAAAAAGATTAGACAAGTACATACAAAACAAGACACACATGAAAAGTGAAAAGGAGACATATTGAAGTAGGCATAAAATTATTTGATGAGATACACAATAGATAATAAGTAGTTGCATGATCCTAAAAAAAGGGCCTTGGATACATGCATAAACAAATCAAAATCCTAGTTAATCGTGGAATATTTAGAGTGAAAGGTTCCAATCTATAAGGGAAAAAGGAACCTTGTCTTTTGTCCTTATCTTATGAATTTATGCCTAGCTCCCCATGGTGCGTATGAGGTCTACCTTGGATTATGAGTTCATCACAACTATCTCCTAATGAAATCATAGACTACATGATTAATGTCTTCATCATAGGACCCCATATTGTCTAGGCCCATCTTGGATAATCCAAGGGCTTTGTCTCATTTTCCATAACTTGGCTTTGCCCCATTTTTGTAATCTAAGGATTGTTAGCGTTACAACCTATTTTCATCTCTCTAATTAAAAATTGACAAATGCTCTTTCTTTTAAAAAATCTAATTGTTGTGCTGGCTAACTGAATGGCAACACCATCAACCAGCAACTCATTTCACCATTAACTTGGTGAAATGTATTTCATTCTATATTTAGGGTTTTGTAAGGATCCCAAGTGAATGCAAAAAAGAAATTTATAAAAGAACTTTCCATAATTTCCACATCCCCTCGTACCTTTCAAACACAAGGCCGTTTCCTTTAAACACAAGACCTATACCTCGTTCCCTTCAAACACAATGCCGTTTCCTTTAAACACAAGGCCTATAATCACACTTGTTAACATATACCTTCATTTGCACGTCTAAGAAGCTCTCCGAAGGTAGCGAAGCACAGCAGCTATGGAACCATGGACGCCCGACTGGACGAAGTCTCCCCACTCCATGGGGGTAGGAATGTTATCTTTATTTCCATTTTGGGCATCTCAAGCGTCTGCCTTTGTCGAATTTTGTGGGCCTTACCGCGTTGTATTCACAGACAACCATCATGGCATTACAATACGACGGTGGGGTTATTCTTGGGGCGGATTCACGCACTAGTACTGGTATGTGATTGCTTTAATTTTTGTGAATCGTGCTGATCATGCACTCAGGTGCATAATACACGCGTTTTTGTTGATCGATGTACTTGAAGTCTCTCCCAGGCAGAGGAGCTATTTGTAAATACGCCTGACATTCAGCCGCGGACGTGGACCATAATAACGTGTCTGGCACTGCTATTTTGAACACAATTAAGAATGAATTGCGGAAGTAATGAGTAGTAGCTACGTAACATAACGAGTAGTAGCTACATATCATTGTCCTTAGTAGATTGTTTACACCCATGAAGTCCAGTACTTTGTGCCCAAGGCATGACTGAAACATGCATAAATAACAAGTTCATCTATGCTGAAAAGTGATTAAAGACACATGAAAGTACAATTGATCAGAGCTTTGTGTCTCGGGAAAAATTATTCTTTCTACATCTGGAGCCAATGATGGGATGGGGGCTGAACATCAGGTCCTCTATGCAGTGAGAAGCATTCACACGATCTTTCCCTCAACTTGTTTGTATTTATGAATGCATGTTTCTTTCTATAGGTATACAAATTGAATTAGCTGTCATTGTTTTTCGGACATGAACCTGCTGAATAGAAAGAGCTTGATTTTGTTACTTAAAATATCCAAAGTCCTACTCAGTTTTTGTGACTTTTCGTTTTTCGTCCATGAGTTTTTAATCCAGCATGAGTAAATTAAAGGCATAACATCTACTAGAGAGCTTTCTCTTTGAAGATAATTTATGTTAGAAAAAACATCTTTTATCTTACTGGTGCTATTATCATTCCTTTCTTTGGAAAGATTATATCTATCTTATTCAAGTCTCCTTTTCTAGTGAACAGAAGTTTGACTTTCATGTGGCATATAGTACATGACTTATATTTAGTCAAATCCTTGAAGTGATGTGAATTTTAGAATCTATCTACATGGAGCTAATATTTGATGCTTATAAGCTTGGAAAAGGTTGGGGATAAAGGATTTTACGTTCGTGTAAATACTTTTATATTGTGTTTCTAAAGTATGTAAATACATACTCGTTTTTGTTTCATTTATAATTGGTTTTGTGTACTCTTGCATCGTTTTTAGGGCTTCTCAAATGCAACATTGTTGATCTTTCATCATTATTACTTGTGGGTGGTGTCAAGCGTATCTTGGATTGTTGAAAGCTCAAAAGACGACCATGTGTCCATGGATATCAATGGGGAGTTGCTAGAAATGGCACATCAAATGGATTGATATTTCTAGGAAACAAAGGGATAAGAAGGATCAATGGGAGATCTGAGGTCAAATAGAGAGAAAAGAAAAATAGAACTTTACAAACATTGATCCATCGTTGAATTGGAATCGTTTTCTTCACAAAAGAGAGACTATGAAAGCTTATAGTAAACATGAGCGGAGTGAGAAACTCATGCATTATAGAGTGCAATGCACCAAGAAACTAAAATGGTAGACAAAGAGCTTCAAGAACCTACCCTCAGTAGCTTTATAGCTCATTAGATGTTGTAGTGCAAGAAAAATGAATAAGGGGTGGGATATGGCTGCATACAACTTGGGTAAGCTGTATTAGAGAAGAACTAGTCAAAATTGTAAGTCCCATGAGTAAAATGAATTTTGGAAGCCTTCTCTAAACTATGTGGCTTTCATGATTTATAATGCCCTTCACTTTCGAAAGTGATAGAAACTCAGAGGGCATTGATGACGTGAGTAGGTAATCGGGATGTCATAGCTATTGGTCCAAGCTATGCATGATAAAGTTTAATTTTGATACTTCTTGTTTTGGAGAGACATAGAAGTCGAAGATGCACTTTTTGTTATTGTTTAAAATTTGCTTATTTATATATATATGTGTATGTAATTTTTATTGTTTATTTATATTTTTGAAGTTTATTGTTTATTATTTTGTATTCTTGTTCATTTTGTATTGGTTTTCTTACTTGCTTGTATTGTTCATGAGATATATTGATCTTATTTTTTGTGTCGTCTCTTGCGTTTGTTGTTGTTTTTTCTTATGTGTTTGTGTTTGTGTTCTCTATCATGGGTTCATAAGTTTGGATGACTTTGAACTTGTGAGGGTATATATATGCGATGTTGTGTCTCTGGTAGGCACTTGGTGAGAGCATTAATTGAATTTTGTTATGTATTAACCTTGGTCAATTGAAAGAGCTTATTGAGGGCTATGCCAAAGCTATGCTCAAAGCTCCAAATGGTGCCCAAGCAGTTTGATGTGAGAGGAGAGAGAAAGTAGAGAAGTTTTATGCAAAAGTTTGAAGAAGAAGATGAATAGATGATAAAACTCCTCCACACCAAGAATGCGAGCAAGGACCTTTATTTCAATAAAAAGAGGACTGTGGTCACTTGATCAAATGTGAATAGGCCAGTGTGACCATAGTCATAAAATTTTATCTAAATGCCTATGCATCTCGAATTTGTAAGGGAAGCTCTTGCAAAGACCTACATTGGAGCATCAAAATATGTGCAAAAGTGAGAGTCTTTTGGGCTTTTACCCCACAACAATTGACCTTTTAAAGGGCCAAGGAGGCTCTAAGCTATGTAGCTTCCACCTTTAAGCTATGTAACTTCCACCATTGCTATATGTAGCTGATGTCGTGCCTTGGGCAGATGCACAATGAGAGCATATGCATGATTCTATGTTGTATTCACCTTGATCGGAGTATCTAATGAAGTGATAACGCCCATCAATGTGTTTTGTGTGTGCATGAAACATTGCATTCTTAGTCAAACATATGGCACATGGCTTTCACAACCAAGAGTAGGGTGCCCTATTAAGCAAAACCAAACTCATTGCATGTCTAACCATATGGCTTCCTTGGAAAGCCATTGTGGCGGGAATATATTGAGCGTGTATAGTAGATAATGCAGCTATCTTTTGAAACAACACCGCTCGCAAGTGTGTATACATAGCCACTTGTGGATTTGCATATGTTGAGATGACTTGCTATGTTTGAAATTTGAATCAAAGAATCCTTTCAAATCCGTTGGTCCCTTTCGAATATCTCAAGATGGATTTCATTGCATCCCAATGTGCCTTGCTTGGATCAGTTAAATCCAGACTCACAACCCTCCCACTGCATCGACTATGTCAGTACTAGCAACCATAGTGTACTTAAGTGAACCAGAAGTTGGTGCATATTGAACATCTATATAATTGGGCACTTCCTCACTTCTTGAGCGATGAGCCTTGGAAAGTTTCATGTGTGGATGCAATGACACTCCAAGAGGCTTTGCATCAGCCATGTTAAACCTTTCAAGCACTTTTTCACAAACATATCTATCAAGGATCCTATTTGTCTTTATCTCCATGAAATGTATTTATGGGAGAAGAGGAAGGATCCTCACTCTAACTCAATCGAGTTTTCTTGAACTCCATCAGGTTAAGGGAGGGATTCTTAGAGAACATTGTCTGCTAACCTTCACAAGAAGGTTTGCACCTTAACTTCCATCAGTTTTTATTTTAGAGTTTTCAGCATTTCTAGGGTTTTGATGGTTTTGACTAACATGTGGCAATCTCAACTCCATATCATTCGAGAACATCCAGCGGTCTCATTCTCCAACTTACCCGATTTGACCTTGTATTCATGTTAGAAGTCGTCTTCCGTCAATTTTTAGGGTGTCACTTATATTTAACAAAATCTATTGTAATTTTAGCTCTATCTGTATATAATGTATTATCTTATGAAAAATCTTAGGCTTTTAAAAAGCAGTTACCGGCATATCCCAATGCTAAAATCAGTTTCACTCTATAATAAATAAATTGCAAGAGCAAAGTTACTTTCAGTATAGCTATTTTTGAAGTTCTGTTGCTGAACTTTCAAATATATAAAGATGCCTATGGGCAGCTATTTTACTCGATCTCAGTGAAAGCAAGAGCAATCTTGTGTCAACTCTTGGAGCCTTCAAAGTTCAACTCATCCTCTAGACTAAGGGGATTCAGCTTTTGTCAGGCAGGAATGTCTTGCAGAAGGATCTTAGGCTCTGCCTCACCCTTCCAAAGTTTTCAGCCTCCTTTTGTGAGTGTTTTTCCGCTCTCAATCTCAGCCATATTTGGAAGATTTATTTCAGCTGTCAGTCTCTTCTTTTGAAGGAAATTTTGCTTGGCTTCAGCCTTTCTTTCAGATGGTTTTCAGCTTTGTTTACATGCATATTCTTGGCCATGTTATCCTCAGCCTATGTACAGCTTTGTGTATATTATGCGCAGTTCATGTTCATGAAGCTGATATGGATTCAGATTTTGTATATGAACGTTGATTTGTATTACAATTATTCCACATTGGGTGGTCTTATCTTCTGCATTTTAAAATCTTGGATAAACAAAATCAAACAAAAATGGCTAATTCACAAGCTTTATTGTTATTGGTTTAGTTTATTTATCTACTTTTTATGAGAGACCTGCATTGTGAGTGCCCTCAAGAACAATTCAAATTAATTGCTATAAAGTTACCAAATGACAGTATATAAAGCACATTTGTAACAATGAATATAAAACTGACTTATGTAATGAAGTTCATGTAGTAAATTTTTACAGCCCTAGCTTAGATTTTGGATAGAAATTTATCACATATTTTTGATTCCTTGAAGATTTAACTATGTATGCTGATATGGGCATTATTGATTTCAGGTGCATATGTTGCCAATCGTGCATCTGATAAGATCACATGTTTAACAGACTATGTATATCTTTGTCGCTCAGGATCGGTAAGCACTATGCTTCTTCTTGAAAACTGAAACATAGTGGGCTCTAGAGGGAGGAGGGTGGGTAGAGAGAGAAAGAGGAGGCAGTGTGATGGTCAGGTAGGGGAAGAGGA